>QJPP01003273.1:0-91616 GCA_003996215.1 Jaltomata sinuosa | reverse complement strand
AACTACCCGTAAAGGCTCGGCCAACTGAACTGTACCCTGCTGAGGGCAATCTCTAGCAAAATGACCAATCGCACCACAAGTAAAACAAGCCCCTGATGGCCTACTCAGTCGAGATGAACCAGCAGATCCCGTATGACCACCACGACCTGATGCCCCAAAAACTGTACCCCTCGAAGACTGGCCGTTATAGCCCTGATGGCTGCCTTGACCCTGCTCGAACTGGGTACTACCAAAAGTCTGAAGGGAAGCCTGAACCGGTCGGCTGGACTGACCCTGGTACTGCTGTGGCTGATAACTCCGGCTCCACTGGCCAGGACCTCTACCACCATATCTAGAACCACTATAGACACCCTAATGTCGAGGCCTCTTATCTCTGGACCCCTGATCATGTCGCTGTAAGTCCTCCACAGTGCGGGCATAGTCTACAATAGCCTGGAATGACCGACCACTGGCAATCAATATCTCAGCTGGCTGCCTGATCTCTGGCCTCAAACCCCATACAAATTTGTGAATCCTATCTGCCTCGGTAGGAATGATCATAGCTCCGAACGGTGCTAGCTGATGAAAACGGGTCTCATACTCCGAGATAGTTGTAGACCCCTGCATAAGGTGAGTAAATTGCTCCCTACGACGCTCACGATCACTCTGTGGTAGGAACTTGGCCATAAAGGCCTCATAAAACTCAGACCAGGTCAAAGGAGGTGACGACGGTGGTCTACAAGCAACCTGGGCCCTCCACCATAACTTCGCTGGGCCCTCTAACTGATAGGTAGTATAACCAACCCCGTGAGTCTCCAACAAACCCAAATGATGCAACATCTCCTCACAGGTAGTAATAAAGTCATGTGGATCCTGTCCATGAGTACCAGCGAACCTCGGAGGTGCTAACCTCAAAAACCTACCCAACGCCTTCTGCTCTGACTCTGTCATAACTGGGCGAGGAGCAAGAGGCTGTGCAACAGATGGAACCGGAATGACCTCCGCACGGGGAGCCATAGTAGCCGGCTGCGCTCCTAAGCTCTGTGCACCCAGGGCTTTCCACCCTGAGCTGGATGGTCTGCCGGCTACCTCAGAAGGCCGCTTCTTCCATCACACCCAAAAGCGTAATAGTAATCCCCGAATATCTGGAGACTGAGCTGCGGCTGGAGCTGGCACAGAAGTGGGCACTGGAGCTGGTACTGGAGCTGGCGCTGGAGCTGGTGGTACCTGGGCTTCCCCCTGAACCACATGCTGCTCGGGCTCTATCTCAACTCTAGCAGCTCTAGTAGGTGCCACTGTTCGAGGGCGTTCTCGACCCCTAGCTAGAGTGGGAGGCTCATCTTCGCGTGATGCCGATGATCTCGTATGAACCATCTGCGGAAGAATGAAGTAGAACAAATGAAATTTCCAGAAACTTCAATGTTTTTACGCACGACACAGAAGCAATGAAAGAGTCGAATTTCCTAACATGCCACTGTAGCCTCCCAAAGATTGAGTACGGACGTCTCCGCCCCGATTCGCAGGACTCTACTAGATAATGACTCCTATACCGATGACACCGGTGAACCTAAAGCTCTGATACCAAGTTGTCACGACTCAATTTCTCGGTCATGATGGCACCTACAACCCCCGGTAGGTGAACCAATCCCCGTAGCCCAGAACAGTTAGTAATGGGCTACAATCTAGCACATAAGGGAACCAGACGAATAAAACAGATAACAGGGATATAAATATATACATATGCGGAAACTAAACCAAACCCCAAGACCTGGTATCATAGTATAGAGCCAAACTACATACATGGAGTGCAAATAAACCAAAACTATATATACAGATGTCTCTGAATGGTAATAGAGTACATGAAGCAAAAGATAAACTAAAGCTAAGCTCCGATCGCCAAGAGCTCACCCTCAGTCTGAAGTAGTCCCCAACAGATCTCCAAGCACGAATCACATGATCTAACGGCGATGGCCCACGCTAGGATCTGCACCCAAAGATGCAGGGGGTAGGGGTGAGCACCAAATGCGAAGCATAAGGTACCCAGTAGGTATCATAGGCCGACTGGGCACATATAAGATAAAAGCGTAGTAATAGACAGAATAGAAGCAAGCAGTCACAGAAATCAACGAAAGGTACACAGGAACTAGCCCAGAGGGAAATCAACAGAACCACATATGAGGCTAGTAAACAAAATATACACACCATAGGCACAGGTGAAAGTAAGAAACAACGCACCTGGGGTCCTTGCAATAACAATGTATATAAAATAAGTTTACGAAATGGATGGTATATCGGTAACCTCAAGTGTAAGAAGAAGAGAGAAAGAGTAATGATAGGCATGCTCAGAGACATGAATCAAGCCCAACTAATCATATCAATCTCACACCCAGCAACTGACAGTCTAGCAGTAACCTATTTCATAATTAACCGTAACAGGGAATAATTCTACAAGTAAATAGAAAGAGTCTACCTATAGTCCCTCGGCCGCCCATACAACCGAGGAACACAAACAAGTGAAAACAAACCCTCCGGCATCCCATACTACCGGAGCGTACAATCAGCAAACAACAAACAAGGGTGGAACCTCGAACCATGAATGATATGATGCATGAAGATCTCAAGTGCCATGGTATCTCTGTATGTACCTCCTCCGGCGCCGATCCGGCCCAGCAGGTAGGTTCCATGGAAGGACACTGCCCGTATACCTCTACTCCACCGTATACCCCTCCTCCGGCACACGCAGCCCGTAGCCCCTGGCCCGGATGGCAAGGTCCATGGAGGTCCCAGACCCCATACTAAAACTCAGTATCAGAATAGAGACCCAGTCTCGAATATGCAATGCCCAGACCCTGTCCAGGACTAAAGTAGTAGGAAAATGTCTCAAAAACCCTCCAAGGGTGCCCGGGCATAACCGGGTCTAAACAGTAAAAAGTCATCTCAGGTGCTCGGTCCGACCGAGGCTAAAAATCATCTCAAATAATAAGAAAACTCAACTAGCACTCCGGCCCTGCCGAGTCTAGCGTTAATCGTAAAACTGATGATTTAAAACATAATTTACTTTCTTTTACCCAAGAATACTCACAAGTCAAATCAAACCATTTCCAAATCATTTCCATCAAAAACGGGCCCCTCGGGCCATGCAAGGTTTAGAAAATAGTGCTAGTAGGCCCGAAGCCAAAACCACAGTAAAACATGGTTAAAACCTCTTTATATGCATGGAAATGGTATGATCACACATAATAGCTGCCCCGCAGCTCACAATCAACCTATCGATCCTGCACAGGCCCATAGCTACTCAGCAAGCATAACCAGCCTAGAAGGATAATTCTATGCCCGGGACTCACGGACATTCCCAAAATCCCACCTTCTATGTTCCAGAGTCAACAAGGCCTCACAGGACCATAAGGGTGAATAAAATATATCGGCAAATACTACAAGCAACGGAGGAACAAAAGAAGGCAGACATGAATAAAGCGGTCGAGGTCTGTGGTACCAACCTAATAAACCAACCCAAGGATGCCCATTAATACAATTTTATTCTATATATACGGAGTCTGGGGAAAATAAATCGTAACCTACCTGTCGTCCGATGACAAGCTGCTAGAACAACGATGTCCAAGCTCGAATCACTCCGAGAAAATCCAAAACTAAATCGGAATCGGATTTGGGCTTGAATAACTTGACGTAGATAATTAACTTCTTTTGGGGATTAAACACAACACCAAAATATTTTCCTCAACATGATTTTGAACCTCAAAATCAAATTAGTGAAGCGCCACTACAATCTCAATCCGCTACAATTTCAATCCACCCACTTGGATTATGAAAAGAAACATTCTGCTTGTGTATTTAGGAAGGAATTAAGCAAAGAATGTCAATTAAGTGCCAACTTGATGAATTGAGGCCATCTGTTGGTGACACCATGTGTTGGACTATTCCTCCACTTCCACGTGGAAGTGGAGGTGTTTAACACCTCATTACTTGTTCCGTTATATAAATATTCGGGTATTGCATAAATTCGTGGTAAAATAAATATAATATTTTAAATATACCATAATTCATAGAAAATCATTTCCAATAAAACCTACTAGATTATAATAATAATTTTTAACATAGCTAAATTTACTATCTCCGTTAAAATAATACAATGTATAAAAACTTTATAAAATAAATACATAAATAATTATAATGTAACAAAATATTCTTCATAAACCTTTAAAATATTTTGAAAAGGCAATAATAATATAATTTTTACCAAATTCAACTTTTAAATAAAATTTTTTCAAATACACGCACGATGCTAATAAAATTCTTAAGCCTAGGCTCGTAATTCACCAACGCACGATTTTGATACTCAAGAATTCTCTCGGGATCCTCCCATATATTTTATCACTGTTTCGGAACTGAAAAGGCATTTTAAAATGTGAAGTTGAGGCTTAAATCGAGTTTACCCCGACCCGGTTCGCGACCCGGTACGTAACCCGTTTTCTGCCAGACAGTCCGCGGTAAAACAGTCGTAACTTTTTACTCCGAGATCAGTTGGACGTGAGGTTTTGTGCGTTGGAAACTAGACTCGTAGACCTTCGATTTGGTATTTCGGGGGACTTCTAACTCTTTATATATTGAGAGAAAAGCCCTGAGACATTTGACCCAAAGTTCAGGAAATTTGTTAAAGAACTTACGATAACTTTTGTCGATTTGCTTGGCTTCAAAACTTATACGTGGAAATGACCGGAAGGGTCATTACAGGTACCTGAGCCAACCATTATGAATTTTCACACCAGGCGTGGTACCCAAGCCAACCATTTGTATTCCCATACCAGGCATGGTACCGAAGCGAACCGAATATCACACCAAGTCCAATCAATCACAAACAATGAACAAACATACTTGTAAATCAATAAGCAACAAACATGTTTATTTCACAAGACTGATAACCGGACAATTAGACATTCACAATTTAATCTGTAAGAATGCAACTCGTACAATACTAAATAATAGTACATGAATACATAATGCATATTAGGAATCAGTATCCATCACCTACCCCACCCCGGGTACATAAGCTCCACCTTAAATTCGTCTGAAGACTAACCCCGATTCTCCTCATAATACATACAAGTAGATACACCTATTCCTGACCCTTATCCTAAGACCAAAGGACTGTATGGGGAAGACCTCCCCTAATCTTGGTAACTCATCCATTCTAGTTAGTCTACCTTTTTATACCAATTTATTTTCGGAACTCCCTTTCCTTTTTATAGTCATTTAATTACCCAATCCCTTCTAGTTCCCTAAATCTTTCCGACATTCTAATCCCTGAAACTCTGTCATCATACTTCATAATAATATACACAACTACATACACAACCTAGAACATGTCAACCCAATATCCCAATTCAACCAATCCAGCCACACAACCCTTCAGACTCCGTGCCTGAAGGACTGGGCATGGATTCCCCTTTTCAGTCTATATAATAAATACGAAATAGAAGCGAGTCAATCTACTCAATAAAAGAAACCTAGCCTACCTTGAAGCCAAGCAGCTGCACACTGTATTTCTAGCACCGTGAAGGCATTCCCTGCCGGATATCATGCCTGGAACCCTAGTTTTCGCGTTCTTTTAGCCGAAATCGTTCCTCCTCTTGGCTCCCAAACCTTGGAGAAGCCTAGGAGGGTTTTTGGAGAAACCCTCGTATGATTTCCAACTGAGGAGGAGAAGTCGTTTATTAAAATTGCATTCTGAGTCTACTTTCTCTCGTCATCCCGCTATAGCAAAGTGATGTCAACCCAGAAAATTTCCAAAAATCTGAAATTTTCCATCCATCGCCCCACTTAATATAAAACATTTGAAAATCATTCTCGAAATTTTTGTGATATCGTGATTTTTAAAATAACAATGGGTCCAGTCGTTACACTAATACACCTAAAAAACTTAGGAATTGATCTTATTACATAGACATAAATAAAATTCATCTACTTCGGGTCTAACAACACATGAAGAATGATTTGGATCTTGGGACATGAAACTGAATATATAACATGATAACTGGTCTGGATTAAGAGTAGAGACTCAGTTGAAACTTGTAGTGAATAAATATATTCTTAGGGATCGTAGTCAACTGAATGAAACATCCAACTGAGAGGAGTAGCTATACGAGAAAACTATTCTATTCTAAACTGAACTTACTACCATGGACTTAGCTGAATGTAGGGTCTTCTAGCCTTAGGAATAAGTACTGGAAAGTCTGAACTAATATTATATGAGCACCCTGCATAGGGAGTATTAACAAGACTAGTCCCACCTAAATAACACAATTGATAGCTTTTAAGATTAAGAACACCTTTTAAACTACACTAACTTCCCTGAATATCACACTTACTATTTGCAACTAAAATTCTCACCATCACACATATAGATACTAAGGTCTGAGTCTGACTACCTTCTTCAACTATGTTTAAGCCTATCTCGACTAGATCTCTTACATCTAGAGTTATCCCCCAAGAATAATGTTCCTTCTTATCAAGAAAATGAACTAACCTTGATCTCTTAACCAATGGTATCACTAGTCATAAAGCAAAAGCCTATATGTATTTCATCACGTGATTCAAGATTATAACTATAGTCATCTTATGGTTTCTTGTATCTTACACTATCCCAGACTTCTCCTCTCTTCCCTAGCATATATAGGAGCTGCAACTTAAAGAAATCCTACAATGAGACATACCAGAATTGAAAACTTCTAATCTAGAACCTTGAGAGATAGAGACTTGAAGATGGAGATCTTTAGCTTGGAGAAGTGGAGTTCTTTCCCTCTTAGAATTTAGAATGAGGGAAATGGGAAAGGTTTAGGCTAATAGGGGACAAAACCCCTGACTTAAAGGAAGGATTGCAGGAAATTTCATGCCAGATGGGCTACCCGATGGGCGTTAGAACCCTGATGGCCCATTGGACTAGGTCATCAGAAAAGTCGGCTGAGGGTCTGGGGTTTCTGGATGATTTCCATAGCGGGTTTCCACGGCCCATCGCAACCGCGATGCCTGTGGTGACCACTTGTCAGAACATAGAAAGGGTTGGGAATGGGCCACTGGGTAGTTTTCACAGTGGGGATGATGTCCCATGGTGACTGTTATGCCCATTACCCTAGGCTGTCGAGTTGGGAAAGCTGTGGCTCAGGGCCACTGGATAATTCACACGATGAGCAACATGGCCCATCAGAACTCTGATGTTTGTGGTGGTCGCTTGTGGTGACCTACAGTTACAGAAATTTTTGGGATTCTAAGTTGGAAAGCTAGTTTGGATTTTGAGGTGTTACAATATCTCCCTATTGGGTTCGTGCTACCTTTTTAAGTCTTTGGACCTCTTACTAAACTCTAAACTGAACTATGATTGTTTTACCCTAATAAAACATCCACTACTCCAGAAGCTAGTATGAATATTCACTTCTTTCTATAGTCTAAGGCTCTCCCCCATCTAAAAGTCAAGGCCTCAACCCTTATATCTCATATAGGGTTGTACATATCACATTCATTAACTTACAACCTATCATTTGCAATGACATGTCAAGCTTACATGGTTCTAACAACCCACAACTCTATTTTTCTACTAGCCCTCGTGATGCTATACTCCTTTATCACTGCTTGTTCTAAGCTAATACAACTCACAACCATACAAGAATAGGGGTCTAGGGACTATGGATGCATAAAGGAAGAAATCTAGTGACATACCTGATTCAGCTTCTGGAGGAATACTCCGACCCGACTGGCTAGGCAATGAAAGGAATCAGTTTTGGAGCTGAACACCACTGTTGCTCTACTTAGATGAGGGGAAAACCTTGATCCTATAGCCTAACTGACCATACCCAAAACACCCGTCTTTACCAGCAAGGCACTCACCTAGATGAAACTTATTGTAACTACTACAACAAGGCTACCTCAAGGTCTTCGGAGCCCTATTATGACAAGACTGAGAATCGAGTGTAGGTGTGCTAACTAGAGATAGGGTTGGTCCGGATGACCTCTGCTGAAAAGATGAGCGGTTCCTACTACCAGTTTTCTGCTGACTAGAGTCATGGTTCCATGTTCTGGTTTTCTTGTTCTTCCTCCTTTTTTTTAGTTTCTCCTTCTCATTCAACTGAGCTATCATAGCTTGAGCCAACATACGGATGGCTTCACGAAACTCTGCATTCATAACCTCGTGGTTTGGAATAGGAGGATTAACATGCCTCTTGAGGTTTCTTCGTGGAGGAATTTATCTGAAATGCATAAGGAATGGATTAGAATGGTGAATAGAGTTGAACTCTATCGCACGATAGTGAACATGAAAGAAGAGAAGTTTTTCCTAAAATATTTTATAGCCTCCCCCTCATAAATATGGCGCGCTTCACACCCATGAAAGAGACTCTACTTGATGCAGCTTTTAGACACCCTAGGACTCTTGAACTTGATGCTCTTATACCAAGTTTGTCACGCCTTGAGCCTACCCCCTGGACGTAACACGGGACCCAAGACCACAAGTGACCTCAAGTTAATTATTTGGCATTAGCATGACTTAAAAACTGAACATAAACATAAGGGCAGAAGCTTAACTGAAGTAATGAGCAACTTAATCTGTTATAAAAATATAAGTCTAAAAATGACAATATGAATTAAACTGAATATCTAACTCTATGCCTGAAAGCCTCTACTACTGACGAGCTGATGAGATAAGCCCCTAACTAACTCTAAATACTAAAAACTTAATAGAAGAACTAATAGTCTAGAATGAAGCTAAACTCTAAGTCCTCGAATGAGGAGGACTCACCAAGCTAGCTGGATGTGTTGCTGATCTACTAGCCTCGAATCTGGGGGCGAGCTACTAAATCTACATTATGATAAGATGCATCACAAAGAGGTATGGGGTTAGTACTATGGAATGCATTGAGTATGAGAGATATGCATATGTCATGATAAAATATACTTGAAAGCATGCTTAAAACTGATATCATGCATATTTTGTGATAAAACATGCTCAAAGCATAACTAAAGCTGAAGTTGTACAATGATAGTAAAATCTGTAATGAGATGACTCAATGCAATATCATAAGCTGAAAATATCTTTAGAATCATAGTAATAATAGAAAGTCTGAAATCTAAAAGAAAAGAGTCAAATACATTTAAAAGCTTGAAACCATTTCTGTGGGAGGTTCTCTAACCGACATAGACCATGTGAGCTACATGGAATCCGATGTAACCGCTCCATCGAGAGGACCCAATATACCTTGCCAGGGTATAAAGGCATAACTTGGCGTGATCACTAGTTCTAATGCCCAACTGAGGGGCTAACAAACCTAGAGGGGCATGTAGTTTTGGGACTTAGAGTACTCTCACCCTGTCCAACTCGGTGCTAAATACTACTCCCAAAACATACATATAGCTCATTTAATACTTTTGACATATCAAATGCCAAAACTATTTATATCTTAGGAAGACATATCTATATGCCAAACCTTTCATAAAACATAAAGACATATCTAATGTCATGCCAATCTCAAATCATAAGTCTTAAAGCTTAGCATAGCCATAATTCAAAGCATAATTTTCTTTGTAAATTCATATCTTGAAGAATTAGGCATGCAATTTCATGATGCTTGAGGTCATGTTATCTAAACATGTCAATTTAATTGAAAACATACAATTTAGTGAAATCATACTAGAATTCCTTCTTAATGCATGAGATTTTGAAAAACTTACGGAATCTCAAATAAATCATGGGTAAGGAATGAGAAACCATGATTTGATACTTTAAAACAGAATACATAAGATTTTCCCAATTTGGATAAGAACCCTAATTTCATAAATTCATAAATCAAAGTAAAGATTGGGGGGTTTTGGGCACAAGGGAGAAAGGAATCCTTAATTGAATACCCACATACCTGAACTTGAAGCTTTCCAAGCTTGGGACTTGAGGATGGAGGATGGGAGAAGAAACCCTAGGCCTTGAAGCTTGAGAGGAGGATCCTTTTTTTGGAGCTTGAATTGAGAGGATGAAAGAGAACTAGGCTAAGTGGGAATGAAAACCCTCTCATAGGCTTAATATAACAAAGTTTAGGATTTTATAGTGGGAAAATACCAAAATACCCTTAATTAAACTCATAGAAAAAGTGTAAAAAATTCACCGGACGGGCCCTATGATGGGCCGTCAGAACTCCCACGAGTCATCGGGATCAAATCATAGGATTCCAAGGCTAAAAATGGATCACTGGCCCATTCCAACATCCAGAGCCCCACGGGATGTCGTGCCTCCCACAGGCCATCGGAATTGGGCATCACAATCTTCACTGGCGTCATCTCTTCCCACGCTCATCGGAAACTGCTGTCGGGTTTTTGACAGCCTGACAGTGCTTCACTAAAATGCCCATAACTTTGTACTCCGGACTCGGATTAATGAGCGGTCAGTGGCGTTGGAAAGAAGATGCAAATACCGTTAATTTGGTATGTATTAGGCCACCTATCTATTCATATTCTAGGAGTTATGATAGTTTGAATTTGACCCTAGTAAGAACTTACATGAAAATTAAATCGGTAGAAAGACTTTCAACTTACTTTGAGATAGAGGTTATATATGACCCTAATTCATATCTAATACACCTAAAAAACTTAAGAATTGATCTTAATACTTAGACATAAAGAAAATTCATCTAGTTTGGGTCTAATAATACATGAAGAACGGTTCAAATCTTGGTTTAGAATTTTGGGCAGTTACAAATCCCTTATTGAATACCCACATACCTGAATTAAAGATTTCTTAATCTAGGATGAGAGGGATAGAGACTTTAAGGTGGAATCCTTAGCTTGGAGCTTGGAAGAATGGAGGCCCTTTCTTCTTTTAGGATTGAATGAGAGTTTGAGAGAAGACTTAGGCTAATTAGGGATGAAATTCCCTACTAAAAATGTCCAAAACAACCTCACTTAGGAGTTAAAAGGGTGGAAAATAACCAAAATAACACAGGAATTTAATTCAGAAAACAACTTAATGTCACGACCCAATTTCTTGGTCATGATGGCACCTACAACCCCCCAGTAGGCAAACCAATCCCCGTAGCCCAGAACAGTCAGTAATGGGTTACTATCTAACAATCTAAGCGGAAGAACAATTTAATAAGTCGAAGGAAGGGAACAAGATAAAGAAAATAGATAACAGGAGTAATATATACAATGCGGAAGCTAAACCAAACCCAAAACCTGGTATCATAGCGTATAAGAGCCGGATCTACATAAGGAGTACAAGGGTCCAAAACAATATATACAAAGTTGTCTCCGAGTAGAAATGTAGTACATAATCAAAAGATAAACTAAAAGCTAAGCCCCAGTCACCAAGAGCTCACCCTCAGTCTGGACGGTCCAAAAACAGCACCTCGCATGAGTCTCCAACGAGCTAACGGCGATGGCCCACACTAGGATCTGCACCAGAAGATGCACAGTGTAGTATGAGCACCAAATGCGAAGCACAAGGTACCAAGTAGGTATCATAGGCCGACTGAGAACATATAAGATAAAAGTGTAGTAATAGACAGAATAGAAGCAAGTAGTCACAGAAACCAATGAAAAGGTACACAGGAACTAGCCCAGAGGGAAGACAACAGAAACAACATGCAAGGCTAGCAAGTATAATACATACACAACAAGCACATATAATAGTAAGAGACGACGCACCAGGGATCCTCGCAACAACAGTATATATATACAAGTTTTAGAAGTGGACGGTATACCGGTAACCTCAAGTATATGGAATGGAAGAGAAGAGTAAGGATAGGCATGCTCGGAAAATAGGAATCAATAACCAAACTAATCATGTCAATCTCAAACTAGCACTAACAACCTTGCAGTATGTAATCTCAAAATCATAACCGTGGCAGGGGGTAGTATCATGAAAAAGTAACAAGAGTCTACCTACAGTCCCCTGACCGCTCATACAACCGAGGAATGCAAACAAGTGAAAACAAAACCCTCCGGCCGCCCATACAACTGGAGCGTACACTCAACAAATAGAAAACAAGGGTGGAGCCTCAAACAATGAATGATATGCTATGAAATGCCAAGATAGTGGAACCTCAATGTCAGTATGTTACCCCCTCCGGTGCCCCAAAGGTCCAATAAAGGCGGGATCCATGGAAGGACTTCTCCCAAGTACTTATGCTCCAGCGTAAACCCCTACCCCTGATCACCCTTTTGCCCGAAGAACTTGGTATAGAATGACAGGGTCCATGGAGGTTTACTCATAGACCACATACTGCACTCTAACCTCAAAATACCGTTCGGAGTGCCACCGGATCCAAACTAGTCATCAATGCTCGAAATATGTGCCTGAATCTTATCCAGGCCTAAATCAATGAAATAAAAGCAGCAAATCCCCTCCAAGGGTACCCGGGCATCTCCGAGTCTAAAACAGTAGTAAAACAAGTCCGTTGCTCGGCTTTACCGAGTCTAATCTAACTTCTTTATAAATAGAAGAAATAAATCTAGCACCTCGGTCCACTCGAGTCCAATATAAGAATACGAAAATAGAGAAATTTCTCTCCTTTTAACCCTTCTTACCCCAAGAAGATCCATAACAGGGATACCAAATCATTTCATAACACATTTTGTCAAAAATAGGCCCCCGAGGCCATGCAAGGTTTGAAAATCATAAATAGTAGGCCCAAAGCCAAAACCATAGTAAAATCGAGTAGAAAATCCTTTATATGCATGATAATGGCATGCTCTATCAATATCAACAGCCCAACGGCTCATAAATAATCTATCGGCCCTGCACATGCCCACAACTACTCAGCAAGCATAATGAAAGATATTTCTATGTTCGGGACTCGCGGACATTCCCAATAACTCACCTTCTATGTTCCAGAGTCAACAAGGCCTCACAGGACCACAAGGGTGAATAAAACATATCAAGCAAGTACTACAAACATCGGAGGAAGAAAAGTAGGCGAACATGAATAAAGCAGTCAAGGTCTGTGGTACCAATCTAACAACCAACCCAAGGATGCTAGCTAGTATAATTTTATCCAATATATGCTAAGTATAGAGAGTTTAGACCGTAACCTACGTGTCGTCTGACGACAAGCTGCTGGGATAATGAAATCCAAGCCCGAATCGCTCTGAGAAACCCTGAATGATAATCAAACTATCAAAAACATAAATAATATATCAAGGCGAGTCTAATGATACCCATATCGCTACAATTATAGCCAGGTCAAAATCTGGGTCAAATGCGGGCCCACGAGGCCGACAATCTGAAACCAAAAATGAAAAGAATCATGATAACCACAATGATGCCAAGAAGGCATGCTCCAAAATTGAGCACAATTGGCCAAGAGAAGGGCGCCAAAACAGCCCGCTCAAGTTAAGGTTTAAAGATAGAATTTTAAGAATAAGAAATCGGAAATTAGGCAAGGATTACTTACCAAAATGATGGAATTTTAAGCCAAGATGGATAACTCTTCAAGCCCACAAACATGCAAGAGCTATGAGGCAGCCACTACTACAAATTCCAAGTTTGGGATATGAGCAACAATGGTGGACTTTTGAGAAAACAAAAGAAAGTAAGTTGGGGAAGAAGCTTACCAAGAATATAAGAACCACGAATAAATGATGAATAAATGATTTCCCCAAGGTTAGGATTGATATTGGAGCAATTTGGGAGAGTGTGTAAGTGTTTTGAGTTGGGAGAAATTAAGACATAAAGCTAAAAAAATGAAAATAAGAGAACATATAGCAGCAGGAAAATGGCCAGCGCCATCGGCGCTCAAGGCCTGCCACAGGCTAGCGCGATCGCATTGCCTGGGCGCCGTTGGCGCTGAAGGTCTGCAACTGCAGAAAAACCAACTGCACTAGAATTCTCTACGGTGTGTTCCGGGCACAATAAGAAACCGATATTCGAAAACCAATAATGCTAATAAAGTGGAAATGACATTACAGACTCAACAGAATCGACAAAACTTTCATACGAGGTCATTTCGGAAAAATATTGACCCAAGTCAACACTAACTAATAAGAACTCAGGCTCAAAATGAGCCCGGCTCACTCGGGACTCGAACCAACCACCTTCCTAACCTAAACTCGATATTCTGGAGCTGATGGAATCGTTGGATTTTGAATCTGACTCTCCGATCATCGAAAGCCACCCAAAGTTACACTTTCAACTCCAAATGGCCTAAAAACAGAGAAAACAACACAAAACCCACACTAAAAGTTCTCAGGCCTCAACTGAAGGTCCAAATAGACCAAACTCAATGCTCCGGAGCTAACAGAACTGTCCGAATTCAATTCCAAGCATGTTAGTTAAGAATGTTGACTAAAGTCAATGATATTCTAAGTTAATGCTCTAAAATAGGCAAACGACCAAAACAACCAAATGAATGACCAGGGCACCAAACTACCGGTCCCAGTAAGCCATAAATTGCTTGGGACCGCTACAAGAAAGATCTAATAGTATAATGAATGCGAAGATGCAAAGATGACTGAAGGGGTCATCATAATAGCCACTACTAAAAAGACTTTCGTCCTTGAAAGTTAAGAAGGAAAGAGTACCAGAAGGCTCAAACAGCTGCGGATACTGAGCACGCAACTCACTCTCGGTCTCCCAAGTAGCCTTCTTGACTGGATGATGCCTCCACTGAACTTTAACAATCAGAATCTCCTTAGATCTCAATCTCCCGATATCTCTGGCCAGAATAGCTATCGGCTCTTCAACAAATGACAAACTCTCATCTAACTGAACCGAATCCCAATGCAACACTCATACTCATCTAGCACATACTGGCGCAATATCAAGACATGAAAAACTGGATGACTAGCTGCAAACATCAGAGGCAAAGCTAACATGTAGGCAACACTACCAACCCTCTATAGAATCTCAAATAGCCCAATAAACCTGGGGCTAAGCTTTCCCCTCTGACCAAATCTCATCACCCCCTTCACGGGT
The DNA here is from genome assembly GCA_003996215.1 of Jaltomata sinuosa. NCBI lineage: Eukaryota > Viridiplantae > Streptophyta > Magnoliopsida > Solanales > Solanaceae > Jaltomata > Jaltomata sinuosa. The sequence continues at coordinate 76,675 of QJPP01003273.1, read as the reverse complement.
GATACTCGAAGAAAAACCAAGTCACCAGCACTGAACTCCAAGGCATGAAGTCTACGATCAGCGTAACTCTTCTGCTAATCTGGGCTGCTCCGAGCCTATCCTGAATCAAATGGACCCGGTCCAAGGAATCTCTGAGCAAATCTATAATCTATGGCCTGGACTCTAACCCATCAGACTAATCAATCGGTGATCTGCAATGCTTACCATACAAGGCCTTGAAAGGTGCCATTCCGATGCTCGAATGAAAGCTATTATTATAAGAAAACTCGACCAAAGGCATAAACTGATCCCATGAATCTCCAAAGTCAAGAACACAAGCCTGAAATATGTCCTTCACGACCTAAATAGTCCTCTCAGACTGGCCATCTGTCTGAGGGTGGAAAGCAGTTCTAAGCTGAACCTCTGTACCCAAATCCCTCTGTATAGCCCTCTAAAACTGAGAAGTGAACTGAGTTCTGCGATCTTAAATGATAGAAGCTGGGACCCTATGCAATCGAACAACCTCATGAATGTAGATCTGGGCTAACCTCTCTGCACCATAAGAAGTCTGAACCGGCAAGAAGTGGGCTGACTTAGTCAGCCGATCCACAATCACCCAAATTAAATCAAACCCATGATAAGTACGAGGCTAACCAACAACAAAGTCCATAGTAACACCTTCCCACTTCTACTTATGAATGGGAAGTCTCTGTATCAAGACACCTGGTCTCATATGCTCAAACTTCACCTGCTGATAGTTCAAGCACCGAGATACAAACTCTGCTGCATCCCGCTTCATATCACACCACCAATAAAGCTGCCTCAAATCTCTATATATCTTCACCGCACCAGGATGAATGGATTATCTAGAACTATATGCCTCATGGAGTATCAACTAAATCAAATCACCAACCCTCGGAACACAAAGTCGTCCATCAAACCTCAGAATACCATCAGAACTCAAAGTAGCCCAGTTGGCCTCACCCTAAACTACCTGATCACGAAGGTCACACAAACTCTGATCCTCAAACTATCAGCTCTGAATCAAATCAACTAGAGTAGAACGAACCTCAACACTGGCAAGAACTCTACTAGGATCCGATAAGTCAATCCTAACCTACCAGTTAGACAAGGACTGGATGTTCAAGGCCAGTGGCCGCTCCGAAACTAAAAGTAAAGCTAAGTTGCCCATACTCACTGCCTTCTGACTCAAGGCATCCTCTACCACATTTGTTTTGCTCGGATTGTATGGAATAGTGAAATCGTAGTCCTTCAGTAGCTCAATCCATTCCTCTACCTCGAGTTCAGCTCTCGCTGACTCGTAATGTACTGAAGACTATGGTGATCAGTGAATATCTCACAGTGAACTCCATATAGATAGTGCCTTCAAATCTTGAGCGTGAAGACTACGCCACCAACTCCAAGTTATGAGTGGTGTTGACACCCAATTTTTACCCTCCACATTACAAATTAATCTTGGGCCTTTTGAATTTTGAACTATTTTTGAAATAATTGTTTTATGAAAAAGAGATAAAACACTTTCCAAATCAACTTTATAATAGTTCTGAGTAATAATTTATATCTTTCATGTTTAATTACGTGGAATTTATATAAGTTTACTTAAAAAATTATTTTAAAGTTTAATTTCATAAGAAAATCATTTTAGGAGATTAAAACGTTTGATTCTCCTCTAAATTTCATAATTGTTAAAAGAGGTAATTATGTATTAAACATTATAATTATTTCAATTTGTTTAAGTTTAAAGAGGCTTGGATGATTAATTTTAATTAATTCATTTTTATTCCTATTCTAGCCGAAACTCTTTTAAATATTTAAATCCTAGTCGAATTTTCCCTAATTCCTCCCAAATTGGCTATCTCTTTAACTAAATTGGCCACGTTCCGCAAATTTGGCCATATTTACAATATCCCTTTGCAACATCCTTACAATTCACCTTGTATTTGCAAACTTTGGGCCAGCAAACACCCCAAAACCTGCCTGGCCCATCCCACTTTTCTCTTTTCCATCCGCTCCAGCCCACTAATTCGTCTGACCCGAACTGGCCCAACGCCACAACTCACCCTTATACACCTCTTATATCTTTCTCCTTTTCTCTCAGACTCAAACAAAACACTCCCCAGCTCTCTTCTCTTTCTCCTCAATATAAATGAAAACAACTCCCAGTGAAACCCTAGCACCGCATTACAATTCCCTCGCCTCCTACGTATGAATCTTATGCCTAGCACGAGAGAACGTTCCCAGAAGCTTATTGAAGGAGCTACGTGGAGCGAATCCGTGTCTCCCTTTGTCTTTGTAGAGAAATCTCGCTCACAATTCATACCAAGAGGGTACGAATTCCAGTTGTAGCCTTATACTCTCAATGGAATTCAAAATTCCTCAAGAATTTCCCAAAGAACCCCTAAAAATCTCATTCCCCACATCAAAAATCACTCTAAAACCCCCTAAATCCTCTCCTATGAATAGCCTCTCCTTCTAAATCTTGGAGGCCAGGGGAAAAAGGAATTCTTTTGAGTCTTTTGGAGAACCAATCTCTGGGTCACAAGAATTTTGAAGCACTCAGAAGCGAATTTTAGAGTCAAGGAACCCCATAAAGACTCTTTGTAGTTGGGGATTTTTGCCAAAGAATTTTGAGCTAAGCATTTGGAGATTTCCGATGGTGAAATAAAGTTCCCGTCGAAGGCTCGTAGTCTCGTTCGCTTCTCCAAAAGAGGTGAACCCATTATTCTTTTCTTTCCTCTCCTTTGTTTCTTTCAACACGATGTAAATTTGCCTATTCTTTTCTCTTCCCTTAGAAAATTTTTGCTGGTTTTAGGCTGGCTATGTTGTTCTATTTTCTTTCACTATTCTAGAAATTATCATGTTGGATTTTCGGCGGGTCTTGTTTGATTTGTTGTTTAAGAATTGTAGATGAATGTTCATAGTAGGTCCATTTGGGATTTATTTTCAAAAAATGTAAAAATGTTGGTGTTCTCTGCTTTGCTCTTTATTCTTTTTCTCTGTTTTATCTCATCATAAGGACCGCTTCTTTGTAAACATTAGTATGACATCCGGGAGCTTAAAATAGTTTTGTTGTTTTAGAAAGGAGTCGTTAAATTTATTCTGTTAGTCTTTAAAGATCTTGTCCAGTCTAAACTCTAAAAAATTTGAATTGATATTATCACTGTTTCACAATCATTTACTTGTTCTTACACATGTTTTCACTATGTTCGCGTGATAACCTTCACTAAATGATATGGTTTGACAAGCATGAATTAGGTTGATTTATCTCTCAGGTGTGTTCGAATCCCGTTCAAACTCAGTTTTTCTTTGTTGTTTTGGCAATCTATCATGATTGAGTCCCTTTGATTGATTGTGTTGTGTCGACCATACATCCGTTTAGCTCTATATTTTCTTTAGTTCACCTAGTTTGATTTATCCCTTCTCCCCTTTTCCTTTTGCTTATACAACATGTTTAACCTCGTTGGTAAGAGTTGGATATTTTTTTCAAAATCTAGGAGATGTTCTTACCATAAATCTGTCTAAATAATCTATTTTACTCCTATTTGAATCATGGTAAAATTTCTTCTCCTTTGCCTAAAGACTGATTTCGTCAAGTTTGAGTCTTTAAAAATAATTTCCTTCATCATCCTGTTATTAGCTTGATTAACAATGCTTAATTTTCATGTCTTGTCCTTTTATGTTTCTGTGTCTCTCATGTGATGAACAACATAAATTTTTTGGGAAATTAACAATGATAGAAATTTAGGTAGTTCTACTTGTGCGTTGTTTGCTTGATTAAGGATATGATGATTTCAGTAACATGCTTAGAATAGATTGATTATGTGTAGTGGCTGATTCGTTTTCATATACTAATCTTTCTTTCTTTTTTTCTTATGAGACATTGTCTTCGAGTCCATTTCTGACTCCCTATCCTTGCATTTTCCGTTAAGTCTGGCCCAACACTATTTGAGTCAAATCCGTCTGAGACCAGTGTAACAGGTTGAAAATTGAAGAAAAATGGGCTTATCCCATAACGAAGTAACAACAACAGTAGTTCAAAGAAGGACCAGATTTGGAGAAAATAAAAGAATGGGCCAGACGACCCAATACAGATGAGACAGTGATAGCCCATATGCACTAAGTTGAATGATGTTGGGACTAAAAGTCCAAAGTCTTGCAGCAGTGGGCCTCAAAGCCCAACAATTTAGTTTAGAATAGGTTGGACTAAAAGTCCAAATTAATTGAGCCAAAAGGGCTTAATCACCTCTTTTCTCTTTATTATTTATTTGTGTTAGTTAAACTTATTTTGTATATTTTGGACTAACTCTCTAACTTAGTTGATTTATTCCCAAAGAATGAACATTTCTTGTTTAAATCTTCTTTAAATCACTTATTGTTTTCCAGCATGTTAAAATAGTTAACATCGTATTATTTTCTAAAAAATGTCAAAAAAAGCATGTTTCTCCCTTAAATAATCCACTATATTTTTGAATTATTGCCAAGAACTTCAAATTTTATTCACTGTTTAAATCAAGTCCTAATCTCATGTTTTCTAAATTAAATCAAATCATTTTTCCTCTAAAGTTAGTAAATAAGTTATTTTTAAACAAGTCCGGATAACCGCAAGTTAGCGGATATCCCGAGTGCCTTTAAAACCTTCTCGGGATATTAGTAGGAACCTCTTACCCATAATCCCTTTATTTTTAAAATCTTTATCTATTATAGATTTTAGAAATGTTTAAAGGTTTTTTTAATTTTCCTTAAAAATAAATTAAGTGGCGACTCTTGCTTTATTTTGAAAACATTTTGAAACTTTAAACTAGATTTTCGAAATGACTTTCAATAAAACCATTTTTCCCGAAAACAGAAATAGCGACTCTGCTGGGGATAATTCAACTAGGTTCTAACCTTATTGTTTGAAACTAACTTATTTGACTAACTATTCGATTTGTAATAATTAGGAACTCTATCGCTTTCCTTACTTGCTTACTTTTTTGCAAAATATAAATTGTTCATGGCATCTTATGCCTGCCTTGGCAAAACATTAGATTGCATTAGGGGTAAAAAGGCGATTACGCAAGTATTTGTGATCGTTCATAACAAAACACACAATCTTTCAAAACATACGAGTGAAGTAGTTGACCCGCGGTCGGTTAACAGTCACTTGTTGTTTTAGCCTTGGTTGTTTTCATGGGTTCCCCGTTAATTTTGAAACCTATTCTAGAAACCTAGGATAGAGCAAAACCAAATCCCAAATTAGGCATTGACCTTAGATGTTTTAATATCCAAAGGATATTAAGTCCATTAGTAAGACCACCTTGTGTTTGAAAGGGCCCACGGCCTGAAAGAACAATCATCCCCTATGTATTAAATTGAAGGATGCAATGTTGAGTTGTACGAACCATTGTCCCACGGGATTGGGATATATTTAGATAGTCTCTTAGTTTTTGAAGATTGTCATCCAGAAAGCGTTCGAAATTTGCAAAAAGTCCAAGAAGTTCGAGAACGAAGGACCAGCCACGACGGCCTAGTTTAGGATTGTACCCCTGCATGAGACTGATTTTGATGTACACTCCTTTTTCTTGAAATTTTGTACCCCCATTTCATTTAATCAATATGTATAAATATATTTTGGGGCAATGGAACGATTACAAATGACATACACATCCTTCAATTCGTTAGGCCTACCTTTGGCATGAAAAGGTCACATATTCGTATAGGACGCGCTATGAACTGTTATGTGATATAACTGTCTTACGTGCTTCCGTGTGTTGCTTAAATCAAAGGTGAATTGATCCACTCCTACTTGAATATTTTTTAGAACCCATAAGCAGGATAAAATCCCACCGTGCAAAGTTCGACAAAATCTCTTTTGGAACTCTTGAAATTTCCCCAGAAAAAATCCAAAGACTTCTTAAACCCTTTTAAGTCTTGTTCAGAAAATGAACCTGCTCTATCCGAAATACATCCATTCAGGGCCTCGTCCCGTAAAAAAATTTCATTTCTCCACTTCGACGGAAATGCCAAAGAATTCAGAAGGTACAACAAGTATCAGAAGACTCAACAAGTCAACTTTCCTGATAGAATCCGCTTATCCGAAATCGATGGGCAAATTCCTGTCCATCGAATCCTCAAACACCCGTGGATCAATTTGCCTTGATTAAATAGCAAATTTTATGTGTTTATTTCTAGTTGAATACCTTGTATTTCTTGTCACCAATGGAATCTAACATATCGGCCTTTCAGTTATTTTTATTTTAACAGGTAATAGAAATTGATCTGTGTTGACAAAACTGGACAAACATCCCTACTTCACCCGTTCAAAGTCACTCATAGATTCCTACGCTAACCCTCGCTTTTCTAAGGGAAAAATGACTGACAGTGAGGAAGAAAATATTTTGACTGTGAGAGACAATGTCATTGCTGAACAAAGCAAAATGATTGCGGAACTTTCAAGAAAATTAGAAAAGATGCAAGAAGAGGTACAGAATGCCAAAGATATGGCTAGCTTGGCTATTGCTGCCAACACTCCAACTCTGGGAAACTCTCAGCCTCCTCTTCAAATCCCTCCGCTCAATTATCAGATAGCCGAAAACTATCCGAGGGGCATCCCTTTTGCCTCCGCCCCTAGACCTTCCAACGAACCTATATCTAATAACCTTCCCCATATCGGATCCTCATACCAAATCCATACTCCTCCTGTCCAGCACACTAACCAAAACAATAACCCAAGTGCCTACAATCCATAAAATCTCCCTTCAAATTACCAAAATACACCACCGAATGTCTACAACTCCCAGAATAACCATCCTAACATCATCAATCCACAAAACTATACCCCCACATAACCAAGTGTCATTCCGCATGTCCAGCCTCCATCAATCCAGAATATGCCACCTCCTACTTTTCATTCTATGGTAGAACCATATACCACACTCCTAGAGAGTCCCGAGTTAGACCACTATGAGGAGAAGGAGAAAGAGTTGAGGTCTGCAGAGAAGAAGCGTGATCATGACATGGCCCAGATAAAAAAAGATATAGCAAGGATCAGGGAGTTTTGGGGCTCGTCTTATGAGAAAGGCTATAACTACGATGATCTCTGTATCCATCCAGAGATAGACTTGCCAGACAGATTCATGATTCCTAAGTTTAATACTTTCAACGGTATTGGGAATACTGAGGCTCATTTGAGAAGCTATTGTGACCAAATGGTTAGTGCTTGGAAAAATGACACTCTATTAATGAGATTTTTCAGCCAAAGTCTGAGCGGAGAGGCTTTAGAATGGTTCACCTCTCAGGAATTGAAAAAGTGGTCTAGATGGAGTGATATGACATGAGAGTTTGCTCAAAGGTTTGTATATAATGTGGAAGTTCTCCTAGATCAATATTCTCTAGGGCGTATCAGGCAAAAGTGAAATGAGGACTTTCGAGATTATGCCTATCGGTGGAGAAAAGAGGCAGCGAGAGTACGACCTTCTATGATCGACGAGGAGATAAGTGCAGTGTTTATGCGCTCTCAACAATCAGAATTCTACGACAAAATGATATCAGAGGTCAAAGCAAAATTCACCGACTTAGTCAAGATCGGTGAAATTGTCAAAGAAGGTCTTCATATTGGCAAGATTACGAAGGCCTTGGCATCCTCAGAGTCAATAGGATTTCCCAAGAAAAAGAGGGAAGATGTATCTTCAGTATCCTCTAGTCCTAGTATGAAACTGAAGAATCCCTTTGGAGCCAACTACAAAAAGTCACTTGTTCCAACGACCCCTCCCCCAGCTCCATAAAATCCTCAATCGATTTACTATACTCAGCTGATATACCAAGCTCTACAACCAAACATGCAACCCATATACCAAGCTCCACAACCAACCGTGCACCCCATATATCAAGTTCCACAACTAAATGTGCAACCCATTTACCAAGCTCCTCCCCAAAACTTTCAAGTTTATCAAAAGGCTCCCGAGAACTAGAATAATCACCAGGTTCCTCCTCCCACCAATACAAATCTCCCTCGTCCAAATTTGGAAAAAAGATCTCCTAAGACTTTCACCCAGTAAGCTGAAGCTAGAACTCAGTTATATGAGAGATTCAAGGCTGCTGGATTTGTTCAGCCCATACAACCTAAACCAGGCAATCCTGACTCTCATTTTTTCAGGGCTGACAGACATTGTGCTTATCATTCCTGAGGAGTGGGAAATGATACCGAAGATTGCATTAACCTGAGACACAAAATTCAGGATTTGATTGATCAAAGAGTGGTCACACTACAAACAACACCAACCAATGTTAATAACAACCCACTCCCAAATCATGGAGAAGCCACTGTTAACATGATAGAGGTCGATGAAGAATGGGTTGTCAGCAAGTCAGTAGTGCCGGTTAGCCCTAAAAAGCAGGAAATGCCGAAAAAAGCTATAACTACTTTGAGTATTGTTGAACTACCCTTTGAAGGGTTAATGCCAGCAAGGTCTTGTACGTCACTGTCAAATGTCAAGAGAAGATTATAAATGGAGTGTTGATTGATGATGGTTTGGTTCTAAATATTTGCCCATTATCCACACTCACTCAGCTAGACTATGATCCGAGAAAGGTTTGCCAGAGCAGGATGAACATGAGAGCCTTTGATAGGGGTCAAAGGGACATTATCGGACATGTCATTTTGCACATATGGATGGGACCTATCGAGTTTCATACAAAATTCCAAGTCATGGATATTACCACCAACTACAACTTGCTTTTGGGAAGACCATGGATCTACGGAGCTGGAGCCATGCCCTCAACTTTGCATCTAATGGTAAAGTTTATCTGGGAAGAATATAAGGTGGTGATCTACGGTGAAGGGAGTCACCTATACCTCCCTAATGGTTGTATCCCTATGATTGAGGAAGTCCCGAGAGGAAGCAATTTCTATACTATAGAGATCGTCAATGCCACATGAGAGGATCTTGATCCTCAAATCCCCATTCCACCTATCTATAAAATGCCTACGATTATGATGCTCAGCGGACAAAAGCCAGGATTAGGGCTGGGAAAGAATTCTGATGGTATGACTGAGCTAATAAGCGCCCCTGTAAAGTTGGGAAAGAATTTTGATGGTATGACTGAGCCAATAAGCGCCCCTATAAAGCTGACCAAGCACGAGTTAGAGTATGTATCCCAAAAAGACAAGGCAAAGAAGTAGTTGGGTTTGCCAAAGCCACCACCTCACTTATATCAGTTATTCCCAGTGGGTATCGGTCCTCCAAGCGATGGGTTAGAGGATAGAATAGGGAAGCTGTTTGAGGAATAAGATTTTATAACAGAAGAAATCCCCGAAGCAGCCATGATCAGGGATACCAAGCAAGGCGAAAAGTTATAGAATTGGGTCGCAACTCCCCTTGTGAATCTCCACCGGCTGGGTGACAAAGATTCTATTTTATGAAAATTGGTGATGGTCCGGATGAGGCTCCAAACCCACCCTTTATGTTTTAATGTTTCTCACACTATTTTATTGCTTTCCAAAAGGCATGAACCTACATTCGTGCGGGTTATAGCCATGGTTTATAAATATTTTTGAATTTCAAAGAAAAGCCTCCCTTATTGCAAAAGATTCGCTATATGATTGTTGGTCATTATCTAACTTGTTGCTGGTCATTATCTAACTTGCTTTGTTTATTATTTCAGTAATAATGGCTTAAAACCTGCCACTGTCATGTCATGTCAAGAGCTTAATGAAGAAACCAAGCTAGACGATAATAATTTTGAAGGGTATGCTGAAAAAATAATGGTCCTGGAACGAACAACCGAGAAGTCCAAGAACTTTGAAGACCAGGAAAGGCCCCACCTAAAAGTGTTTGAGGTGGTCAATCTGGGAGGCAAAAGTCAAGTAAAAGAAATTAACATCGGTGTTCATTTATCAAAAGCGCAAAAGAAAGAAATTGTAAGTCTGCTCAAGCCATACATCGACATCTTTGACTGGTCCTACAATAATAGGACGAGAATGAGCACAAAATTCATCTCCCAAAACTTATTGGTCAATCCAGATAATGGACAGTTAATCCTTCCCTCCCATGATACAAAGGAAAGTTTGCACCAAATTGGCAAGGACTGTACATTGTCCAAAAAAGTGCTATCTGGAGGAGCTTTGATTTTGTTTGAGATAGATAATCAAGCATGACCAAGCCAATCAACTCTGATGATATGAATAGATACTATGCCAAAAGTTGGTTTTTCCTTATATTTCTTTCCCTGTAATCACATTTTCTGATTGTAATCATTTTTCAAAAGCTTAAAATTCCCCTATCCTCTTTGTACGAACTACCTTTGACCTAAATTCTCAAGAATGAGATACGTAGGCGGCATGTGTCAGCTTCGGTCAACCCCTTAGAAAAATCTATCTTTCCCCTTCTTATCTTGAACTACGTCTGACCTGAATTCTCAAGAATGAGATACGTAGGCAGCCTTTGCCGACCTCGGTCATCCCTTTAAATTATCTCCAAAATTCTCCCACTATAAGTGTGGGAACTACATTTGACCTAATTCCTTCCTGAACGAGATACGTAGGCGCCACAATGGCTCAGTCATATCACCTAGAAAATGGAAACTGGGGCAGAATTTTCGAGAAAGGAATCTCAAAAATTCAGAAGGCGAAGATCAGTCTCCAGCAAGTAGGAATACAGAATGTGCTAAAGAGCAACAAAAATGAATTGCGAGAAAAAATCTCATAATTCCCCACAGAGTCTCAAGTCTCTTGCTAATGGAATGGGATTCATAATAAAACCTTTAACTGGGGCAGAAATTTTGAGGAGGACTTCAAAATTTCCACCAAACTTCATTCAAGAGTTAGAAATGAATTCCCAAGAATTCCCCAACACCGAGAGATCAGAGTCTACTTCAAAAATCCCTAGTCCGAGGTGGATTATTCCCCAACTGTGACAGATTTATCAAAAATTATTTCAAACTCCCCAGCTAGGATGACAAAGGATCTCCAGAGTCTGCCAGCAGTATGTCAGGAATGCCAAGGCCTCGTGTAAAGGACATTCGATGAGCTAGAACATGACATGACGGGAAGAGACCTTTCCAAACTATCTTTTTCAAAGCTTTGTTTTCCAAAGAGCTTGTTCGAAAATCTTTGCAAAAAGATTAGTTTTAGTCCTTTAGTTTTTATTTTGTCATAGGTCTACCATGACCCGGGATATCGAGGATGAGGAGTACCCGAGACCGGAAAGCACCCAGGAAAGACAAAGTAAGGAGCAGAAGATTAAAGGAGGTCAATACAGATCAGTTTAACCAAAAACTAACAATCTTTCTATGGATGCAGGTTGTCCTAAAACTATGTTAGAAATCAGTAAAAGTCCCTCATTATCCAACGCGTTCAATGAAACGCAACAAGACCAGATGCCCGAAATTTGGTGAGAAAAGCCAAAACAGCAGGAGAAGCCAAAAGAAGACCTAGAGGGGACAAATTTTCTTGTAGTTCACAGGAATTGACAGCATCCTCAAGTCCCCAAGCAAATCAGGACCTTTTGGGCCTGCTTCAAATTAGGACACCAAATGAGAGATCGATGACGTTCTCTGCCGATCCCCAGCAAGTCAGAAATCAACTCGAACATACGATGTTAAAAATGGTACTTATGGTTATCCCCAGAAATGGGCATGACCATTTTATTCACATTTGAAATGAAAGTTGTTTTGATTAGCTTCATAGATGTTGTCTTTAAAGTTTTTTAAGTTTGACTGTGGTCGCTAGTAAAAGCGACGCTGTGTCTACTAATTGTTTTCCTTGAGCACAGGTACTCACAAAGGAGTCAACAGAACAACATAAAAACCAAAGGTGATATTTTCTACAACTGCTACACATACCATCGCATGATCATCCACATCATTACCATAATTGCATGTTGCGAGGACCATGTCAAGAGGACCATGCCAAGAGGGCCATGTCATATTTTCATGTCAAGAGGACCATACCAAGAGGGCCATGTTATATTTGTATGTCAAGAGGACCATGCCAAGAGGACCATGTCATATTTGCATGTCAAGAGGACCATGCTAAGAGGGCCATATCATATTCGCATGTAAGAGGACCATGTTGAGAGGACCATCATCATCATCATTAATACCACATATACATTCGCTATGAATATTATATCCCTCTACCGGCCGGTTTCAAAGAGGATGACATTCAGAGCCATCTTTAAGATGCACTGGCTGCGTGGGATCGACCCAAGAGCATATCTATATTCAAGATCGCGTAAGATGGAGGAGTCTAATGTTGAGGATATTTTCATTTGCATATTCATGTTGCAGATATTTATGCATCCTTATTATTATGCCGAGTCTGGCATTCAACATATTTATATCCAATATCGCATGAGACAAAGGAGTCTGACATTGAGGATATTATTATTATTATGCCAAGTTTGGCATCCAACATATTTATATCCGGTATTGCATGAGACGGAAGAGTTTGACGTTGAGGATATATTTGCTTCCTTATTATTATGCCAAGTCTGGCGTCCAATATATTTATATTCGATATTACGTGAGACAGAGGAGTCTGATGTTGAGGATATATTTGCTTCCTTATTATTATGCCAAGTATGGCATTCAGCATATTTATATCTGATATCGTGTGAGACGGAGGAGTCTGACGTTGAGGATATATTTGCTTCCTTATTATCATTCCAAGTCTGGCATCCAGCATATTCATGTCCAATATCGCGTAAGATGACATAGTCTGATGTTGAGGATATTTATGCACTCTTATTCAAAAGTGTAGATCGCCAGAAGATGCATCTATATTTGATCATGTGGCAAAGGCCTTGTCACCCTGATAATCAAATACTGCTTACCATTGAGGTCAAAAGCATATAGTCCGAGGGATGTCTGTAAGACACCGTCCTAATCGGACAATGAACTAGATTTTCCCAAAAATTGGAAGGTCAAAGGTCATCTGTAAATCACAGCGATATCTGAAATCGGATAGTGTGCAAGATTGCCCAAAACTTGACAGACAAGGAGTTATCTGTAAGATGCAGCAATATCTGAAATCAGATAGTAAGATCACCTTAATATTGAAAGTTCAAGGGTAATACATAAGTCACGATAATATCTGCAATTGGATAAAGTGCAAGACTACCGAAAATTGACAGTCCAAGGGTTATCTATAAGCCACTATATATCCACGTTGATATAGTGTAGGACCACCCAAAGGCTATCAATTCGAGGGAAATCTGTAAGTCGCATTACATCCAAGATCTGATAAAAGTGCAGGATTACCCAAAAACTGGCAATTTGAAGGACGTCTGTAAGCCGCCTCTATCCAAAGTCGGATGATGTGCTAGATTACCCAAAGCCTGACAATTCAGGAAATATCTGTTAGGTGTGTCGATATGGATGATGCGCGAGATTTACCCTAAAGGCATAAGTAAAGACTACTGTCAATAGCCACGAAGGCTATCAGGTTCAAGAGAACGCCGCAAATGGTTACGAAGACCGTTACATCACAAACGACTACAAAGACCGTCATACTCAATAGCTGCCACGAATGCAATCCTATACGATAGCTACGAAGGTTATCATATTTTTGTCATGGAAGTCACTATTTCTTAAAGATAGAGATAGGAAAAGACGATATCTGCTTCAAAAAGCAACCAAATGCAAAAAATGAGGTACAAAGCTATCTTTCCCTATTAAATTAATTTACTACTAAGCATTTTGTTTCAAAATATTGTTGAGAACATAAGAGAGGATGAAAATCTCAAACCAGAACAACAGGTACAAAATGCGTCAAAAAGACGTCACAATACGGGATTCGAACACAATCCCAGTATGAGCTGCGGACTACATTAAAAAGGATGCATCACAACGTGGAACTTTTTCTTAGCAGCAAATTAGGACATAGTCCGAAGAGGAATATCAAACTCTTTAGACGCGAGCTGAGGAATGAATTTTCACCACCATCAAACCACACCACTTTCAGAAGGCATGTGGGTATTTTTCATATTTCTAGTTTCAGTTTCGCATCAAAGGTATTTTCTGAACTCACGCTGGAAACAATATTCCTTCTTTTCAAATTCGAGTGATGATGTACCTCAAGCTTTGGAAATTATGTCTAGGTAAAATCTTATTGATGGATGTGAAGAGATACACACTCAAAGTTGAGAGGTTACAAGCCTCTTTTCTATAGCTCAAATATTTGTCACTCATCCCGAGCCAAAGGTTATCTTAACATAAAGATTACCTTTTCTACCGATTGAGTCGAACTACAAGAAGCTTGATTCCCTGAGTCTTGGGATATGTAGGCAGGCTCTGTGTTGAAAACTCGGCTACATTACTAACTCCCCCTAATCCCTTTACTCCCCAGCTTTTTGGTCACTCCGTACTCTGAAACCAGGATAGTTTAGAATTCTTCCAAAATCATGCGTAAAATCAAGTGCCTTGAACTACAAGTGGCCTGATTTCTCATGTAACCTGAGATATGTAGGAAACTCAATACTGGAGTTTAGCCATAATTCTTTGAAATTCGTGCTGGAACAAACCGCTTCCTGAAAATGAATTTGTGGTCTGATAACATTGGGAACGTCAATTCCCTTTGCCCATGGTTCCTTGCATCCACCCCACCCAAGGGGAGGGAAAGTTGTTGACACCTAATTTTTACCCTCCATATTACGAATTAATCTTGGGACTTTTTAATTTTGAACAATTTTTGAAATAATTATTTTATGAAAAAGGGATAAAACACTTTCCAAATCAGCTTTATAATAGTTCCGAGTAATAATTTATATCTTTCATGTTTAATTAAGTTGAATTTATATACGTTTACTTAAATAATTATTTTAAAGTTTAATTTCATAAGAAAATCCTTTTAGGAGATTAAAACGTTTGATTCTCCTCTAAATTAATTAATCGAATGAATTAATTTCATAATTGTTAAAAGAGGTAATTATGTATTAAACATGATATTTATTTCAATTTGTTTAAGTTTAAAAAGGCTCGGATGATTAATTTTAATTAATTCATCTTTATTCCTATTCTAGCCTAAACTCTTTTAAATATTTAAATCCTAGCCGGATTTCCCCTAATTCCTCCCAAATTGGCTATCTCTTTAACCTAAATTAGCCACATTCCGCAAATGTGGCCATATTGGCAATAGCCCTTTGCAATATCCTTACACTTCAACTTGTATCTGACAGCTTTTAGGCTAGCAAACACCCCTTAACTCGCCTGGCCCGTCCCACTTTTCTCCTTTCCAGCTGCTCCAGCCCACTAATTTGTCTGACCCAAACTGGCCTAACGCCACAACTCACCCTTATAAGCCCCTTATATCTTTCTCCTTTTCTCTCAGACTCAAACAAAACACTCCCCTGCTCTCTTCTCTTTCTCCTCAATATAAACGACAACAACTCCCAGTGAAACCCTAGCACCGCATTATGATTCCCTCGCCTCCTCCGTACGAATCGCGTGCCTAGTACGAGAGAACGTTCCCAGAAGCTTCTGGAAGGAGCTATGTGGAGGAATCCGTGTCTCCCCTCGTCCTTGTAGAGAAATCTCGCTCACAATTCGTACCAATAGGGTAAAAATTCCAGCTGTAGCCTTATCGTCTCAAAGGAATTAAAAATTCCTCAAGAATTTCCCAAAGAACCTCTGAAAATCTCATTCTCCCACATAGAAAATCACTATAAAAACCCCCCAAATCCTCTCCTATAAATAGCCTCTCCTTCTAAAGCTTGGAGGCTGGGGGAAAAAGGAATTCTTTTGAGTCTTTTGGAGAACCAATCTCTGGCTCACAAGAATTCTGAAACACTCAGAAGCAAATTTCGGAGGCAAGGAACCCCATAAAGACTCTTTGTAGTTGGGGATTTTTGCCAAAGAATTTTGAGCTAAGCATTTGGAGATTTCTGGTGGTGAAATAAAGTTCCCATCGAAGGCTCGTACTCCCGTTCACTACTCCAAAAGAGGTGAACCCATTATCCTTTTCTTTCCTCTCCTTTGTTTCTTTCAACACGATGTAAATTGGTCTATTCTTTTCTTTTCCCTTAGAAATATTTCTGTTGGTTTTAGGCTGGCTATGTTGTTCTATTTTCTTTCGCTATTCTAGAAATTATCATGTTGGATTTTCGGCTGGTCTTGTTTGATTTGTTGGAAAAGAATCATAGATGAATGTTCATAGTCTGTCTATTTGGGAATTATTGTCAAAAAATTTAAAAATGTTGTTGTTCTCTTCTTTGCTCTTTTTTTTTTCTGTTTTATCTCATCATAAGGACCGCTTCTCTGTAAACATTAGTATGACATCCAGGAGCTTAAAATTGTTTTGCTGTTGTAGAAAGGAGTCGTTAAATTTATTCTGTTAGTCTTTAAAGATGTTGTCAAGTCTAAACTCTGAAAATTTTGAATTGATATTATCACGATTTCACATTCATTAACTTGTTATTACACATGTTTTCACTGTGTTCACGTGATAACCTTCACTAAATGAAATGGTTTGACAAGCATGATTTAGGTTGATTTATCTCTCTGGTGTTTTCGAATCTCGTTCAAACTCAGTTTTTCTTCGTTGTTTTGGCAGTCTATCATGATTGAGTCCCTTTAATTGATTGTGTTGTATCGACCATACATCCGTTTAAGCTCTATGTTTTCTTTAGTTCTCGTAGTTTGATTTATCCCTTCTCCCCTTTTCCTTTTTCTTATACGACATGCTTAACCTTGTTGGTAAGAGTTTGATCTTTTCTTCAAAATCTAGGAGATTTTCTTACCATAAATTTGTCTAAATAAGCTATTTTACTCCTATTTGAATCATGTTAAAATTTCTTCTCCTTTGCCTAAAGACTGATTTCGTCAAGTTTGAGTCTTTAAAAATAATTTTGTTCATCATCCTGTTATTAGCTTGATTAACAATGCTTAATTTTCATGTCTTGTCCTTGTATGTTTCTATGTCTCGCATGTGATGAATAGCATAAAATTTTGGGAAATTAACAGTGATAGAAATTTAGCTAGTTCTACTGATTTGTGCGTCGTTTGCTTGATTAAGGAGATGATTATTTCAGTAACATGCTTAGAATAGATTGATTATGTGTAGTGGTTGATTCGTTTTCATATACTAGACATTGTCTTCGAGTCCATTTTGGACTCCCTGTCTTTGCATTTTCCATTGGGTCTGGCCCGACACTATTCGAGTCGAATCCGTCTTAGACCAGAGTAACAGGCTAAAATTTGAAGAAAAACGGGCTTAGCACATAACGAAGTAACAACAACAGTAGTTCAAAGAAGGACCAGATTTGGAGAAAACAAAAGAATGGGCCAGACGACCCAATACAGATGAGACAACGATAGCCCATATGAACTAAGTTGAATGATGTTGGAACTAAAAGTCCAAAGTCTTGCAGCAGTGGGCCTCAAAGCCCAACAATTTAGTTTAGGATAGGTTGGACTAAAAGTCCAAATTAATTGAGCCAAAGGGCTTAATCGCCTCTCTTCTCTTTATTATTTATTTGTGTTATTTAAACTTATTTTGTATAATTTGGACTAACTCTCTAACTTAGTTGATTTATTCCCAAAGAATAAACATTTCTTGTTTAAATCTTATTTAAATCACTTATTGTTTTGCACCATGTTAAAATAGTCAATATCATATTATTTTCTAAAAAATGTCAAAAAGAGCATGTTTCTCCCTTAAATAATCCACTATATTTTTGAATTTATCAAGTCCTAATCTCATGTTTTCTAAATTAAATCAAATCAATTTTCCTCTAAAGTTAGTAAATAAGTTATTTTTAAACGAGTCCGGATAACCGCAAGTTAGCGGCTATCCCGAGTGCCTTTAAAACCTTCTCAGGATATTAATAAGAACCTCTTACCCATAATCCCTTTATTTTTAAATATTTTAGTTGTTTTAGATTTTAGAAATGTTTAAAAGTTTTCTTAATTTTCCTTAAAAATAAATTAAGTGGCGACTCTTGCTTTGTTTTGAAAATATTTTGAAACTTTAAACTAAATTTTCGAAATGACTTTCAAATAAAACCATTTTTCCTGAAAACAAGTGGGGTAGTTGCGCTTGTGAACGTTCAGCTGCCTCAACGCATATGCTATCACTTGACCCTTCTGCATAAACACACAACCAAGACCCACCCCGGAAGCATCACAATACATGGCAAAACTCTAACCCTCAACTGGCAAAGTTAAAACTGGAGCTGAAGTCAATAAGGCCTTAAGCCTATGGAACCTATCCTTGCGCTAATCCGACCACTAAAATGGAACATCCTTCCTAGTCATCATAGTCAAGGGTGCTTCTATGGAATAAAATACCTCAACGAACCGTCTGTAGTACCTGGCTAAACCAACAAAGTTGCGAACTTCGGTAGGAGTAGTAGGTCTAGGCTAATCACGAACCACAGAAATCTTACCCGGATCAACCCTAATCCTATCCTTGGACACCACGTGTCTTAGGAATGAATCTGAATCAAGCCAAAACTCACACTTGGAGGACTTGGCATAAAGCCGATGATCTCTCAAAGTCTGAAGTACAGTCCTCAAGTGCTTCTCTTGCTCGTTCCTACTCCTCGAGTATATCAGAATGTCATCAATGAAGACTATCACGAATATATCCATGTACGGGCTAAGCACCCTATGCATCAAATCCATAAAGGCTGTGGGGGAATTAGTCAACCCAAAAGACATCACCAGGAACTCATAATGTCCATAATATGTCCTGAATGCTGTCTTAGGGATGTCCTCCACCCTAATCCTCAACTAATGGTAGCCGAACCTCAAATCAATCTTTGAAAACACGGCTGAACCCTGGAGCTGATCAAACAAGTCATCAATCCTCGACATCAGATACCTATTCTTCACTGTCACCTTATTCAACTGCCGATAGTCAATACACATCAGCATTGACCCATCCTTCTTCTTCACGAAGAGAACAGGAGCACCCCAAGGAGACACACTCAGTCTAATAAACCCCTTAGATAATAAGTCCCGGAGTTGCTCCTTAAGCTCTCTCAACTCAGCATGAGCCATACGGTAGGGAGGAATAGAAATGGGCCTGATACCTGGCTCTAACTCAATGTCAAAATCAATATCCCTCTCAGGTGGAAGGCCTGGCAGGTCGGTAGGAAATACGTCTAGGAAGTCTCTAACCACAGGAATGGACTCAAGAGACGTAGAGTCAACACTTGCATCTCAGACATATGCTAGATAAGCTAAACACCCACAGGAAATCAACTTCCCAGCTCAAAGACAAGAGATGATCCCAGACGATGCATGGCTAACAGAACCCTGCCACACTACCAGGGATACACCGAGAACGGCTATGGTAACAGTCTAGGCATAACAATCCAAAACTGCATGGTGAGGGGATAACCAGTCCATGCCCAGTATCACATCAAAATCTAACATGTCAAGGATCATCAGATTACCCCAAGT
The DNA here is from genome assembly GCA_003996215.1 of Jaltomata sinuosa. Taxonomy (NCBI): domain Eukaryota; kingdom Viridiplantae; phylum Streptophyta; class Magnoliopsida; order Solanales; family Solanaceae; genus Jaltomata; species Jaltomata sinuosa. Next base: position 57,292 of record QJPP01003273.1, on the reverse strand, counting down.
CTCCAAATCACTAACAGATATCACACAAGATCTCACAATCCGGTACACTACTAAAGAATCTCCTAGTAGGGTCGAAATAGAAATAGGAACCTATAATGGCTCACTAGATAACCCCAAACAAGGCAGAAATTAGGCAGATACATATGAATAAGTGGATCCAGGATCAAATAAGTTGTAGAAGACTGATGGCACACATAAATCATGCCTATAATCACAGCATCCGAGGCCTCTGCCTCCGATCTCCCAGGCATAGAATTGACAACGACCTCCACCTGTCTGACCACCATCCCTACCACCTGCTCTACCATGCGAGGCAACACCCCTATCCTGACCACCACCCCCTCTAGCTGGAGGCTGAACTGCTTGTAATGGCTCAACCTGCGGAGCGGCTGGCTGAACTGTACCCCTCTAGGGATATCTCTCGCATAGTGACCCATAACCCCACACTCAGAACAAGGTCCTGACGGCCTAAAGTGTTGATATGGACAAGCAGAACCTGAATGGCTACCACATCCTGATGCCCCAGAAGATACACCCCTCAAAGACTAACCGCTCTGGACCTGATGGCTACCCTGACCCTTCTCAAATGGAGTACCACCTGTAGTCTGAAGTGAAGCCTGAGCCATTCGAATGGACTGAACCTGATGCTGCTGTGGTGATAACCTCAGCCCTACTGGCCTGAAACTCTACCCCCCTAATGGGAACCATTGTAGACACCCTGATGTTGAGGCCTCTTTTCTCTGGCCCTGAAGTCATAACGACGCAAATCCTCTATGGTGCGAGCATAATACGTAATGGCCTGAAATGATCTACCACCAGCAACCAATATCTCGGCTGTCTCTCTAAACTCTGACCTCAATATCCAAATAAACATGCGAATCCTATATGGCTCAGTAGGAATGATCATAGCTCTAAATGGTGCTAACTGATGAAAATGGGTGTCATACTCAGATACAGTCATAGATCCCTACATAAGCCGAGTAAACTGCTCCTTGCGACGCTCACGATCACTCTGAGGCAGGAATTTGTCCATAAAGACCTCATAGAACTCAAACTAGGTCAAAAGAGGTTATGTAGAATATCTTCAAGCAACCTGTGCCCTCCACCATAACTTCGCTGGGCCCTCCAGCTGATATATAGTGTAGCAAACCCCGTGAGTCTCCAATAACCACAAATGGTGAAATATCTCCTCATAGGTAGTGATAATATCATGTGGGTCCTGAACTGGTTTACCAACAAACCTCGGCAGTGCCAATCTTAGAAATCTACTCAAGGCCTTTTATTCCCCATCCGTCATAGCTGGGCGAGGAGCAAGAGGCTGGGCAACCACTGGAACCATAATAACCTCGGAAAGGGGAGACGTAGTAGTAGGCTATGCTCCTGAACTTTGAACACCCAGGGATGCCCCCTAAGAGGATGTCTGTGCTACCTCAGAAGATCTCTCCCCTATCATACCCAATAGCTATAGTAGTAACCCCCGAATATCCGAAGACTGAGCTGGGATAAGGATGGTACAGAAACTGGTATTGGTGCTAGTGGTACCTGGGCTGTCCCCGGTTCCACGTGCTGCTGCTCTAGAGCAAACTCTGGATCATAGTCAAACTCGGGCTCTATCTCAACTCTATCAGCTCTAGGAGGTGCTGATGCTCTGGGGCATCCACGACCCCTGCCTCTACCCCTAGGACCGCCCCGGCCCCTAGCTTGAGTTGGGGGTGCAGGGGCAGGAGGCTCTCCTCAGCCAGAAGCTGAAGATCTTGTACGAACTATCTGCGGAAGAGTGAACCAAAATAAGTGAGATTTCCATAAACTTTCAAGGGTACTACGCATGAGATAGAAACAAGAAAAGTCCATTTTTTCCCTAAGATATCACTATAGCCTCTCGAAGATTGAGTACGAATGTCTCCACCCCGATCCGCAGGACTCTACTAGATATTGGATCCTATATTGATGACACTGGTGAACCTAGAGCTCTGATACCAAGCTGTCACGACCTAATTTCTCAGTCATGATGGCACCTACAACCCCCCAGTAGGCGAACTACTCCCCATAGCCCAGAACGGTCAGTAATGGGCTACTATCTAACAATCTAAGCGGAAGAACAGTTTAATAAGCGGAAGCAAGGGAACAAAATGAAGAAAATAGATAACATGAGTAATATATACAATGCGAAAGATAAACCAAACCCAAAATCTGGTATCATAGTGTATAAGATCCGGATCTACATAAGGAGGACAAGGGTCCAAAACAATATATACAAAGCTGTCTCCGAGTAGAAATAGAGTGCATAATCAAAAGATAAACTAAAAGATAAGCTCCGGTCACTAAGAGCTCACCCTCAGTCTTGAAGGTCCAAAAATAGTACCACACACGAGTCTCCAATGAGCTAACAGTGATGGCCCATACTAGGATTTGCATCAGAAGATGCAGAGTGTAGTATGAGCACTAAATGCGAAGCACAAGGTACCCATTAGGTATCATAGGCAGACTGGGCACATATAAGATAAAAGCGTAGTAACAAATAGAATAGAACCAAGTAGTCACGGAAACCAACAAAAAAGTACATAGGAACTAGCCCATAGGGAAGACAACAGAAGCAACATGCAAGCCAGCAAGTAGAATACATACACAACAGGCACAAATCAGCGTAAGAGATGACGCACCAGGAATCCTAGCAACAATAGTATATATATAAAAGTTTTAGAAGTAGATGGTGTACCGATAACCTCAAGTATAAGGAATTGGAGAGAAGAGTAAGGATAGGCATGCTCAGAAAATAGGAATCAATAACCAAACTAATCATGTCAATCCCAAACCAGCACTAACAACCTTGCAGTATGTAATCTCAAAATTATAACCGTGGCAGGGGTAGTATCATTAAAAAGTAACAAGAGTCTACCTACAGTCCCCCGGTCTCCCATGCAATCGAGGAACCCAAACAAGTGAAAACCAAACCCTCCAGCCACCCATACAACCGGAGCGTACACTCAACAAACAGCAAACAAGGGTAGAGCCTCAAACAATGAATGATATGCTATGAAATGCCAATATAATAGAACCTCAATGTCAGTATGTTACCCTCTCCGGTGCCCCAAAGGTCCAATACAGGTGGGATCCATGGAAGGACTTCTCCCGAGTACATCTGCTCCACTGTAATCCCCTACCCCCGTTCACCCTTTTTCCCGAAACACTTGTTTTGGAATGATAGGGTTCATGAAGGTCTACTCATAGACCATATACTACAATCTAACCTCAAAATACCGTCTGGAGTGCCACCGGATCCAAACTAGTCATCAATGCTCGAAATATGTGCCTGAATCCTATCCAGGTCTAAATCAATGAAATAAATGCAGCAAGTCCTCTCCAAGGGTTCCCGGGCATCTCCAGGTCTAAAACAGTAGTAAAATAAGTATGTTGCTTGGCTTTACCGAGTCTAATCTCACTTCTTTATAAATAGTGGAAATCAATCTAGCACCTTGGTCCACCCGAGTCTAATATAAGAATATGAAAACAGAGACATCTCTCTTCTTTTAACCTTTCTTACCCCAAGAAGATCCATAACATGGATAAAAATCATTTCATAACACATTTTGCTTAAAACGGGCCCCCGAGGCCATGCAAGGTTTGGAAATCATAAATAGTAGCCTCGAAGCCAAAACCATAGTAAAATCGAGTAGAAAATCCTTTATATGCATGATAATGGCATGCTCAATCGAAATTAACAGCCCAACGGCTCACAAATAACCTATCGGCCCTGCACAGTCCCACAACTACTCAACAAGCATAAGCAGCCTAGAAGGATATTTCTATGTCTGGGACTCGCGGACATTCACAATAACCAACCTTCCATGTTTCAGAGTCAACAAGGCCTTATAGCACCACAAGGCTGAATAAAACGTATCAAGCAAATACTACAAATATCGAAGGAAGAAAAGTAGGTGAACATGAATAAAGCGGTCAAGGTATGTGGTACCAATCTAATAACCCAACCCAAGGATTCCAGCTAGTACAAGTTTATCCGATATATGCTAATCTAGGGAGTTTAGACCGTAACCTACCTGTCGTCCGATGATAAGCTACTGGGATAACGAAATCCAAGCCCGAATCGCTCTGAGAAACCCCAACGATAATCAAACTATCAAAAACATAAATAATACATCAAGGCGAGTCTAACGATACCCATATTGCTATAATTATAGACGAGTCAAAATCCGGATCAAAAGCTGGCCCGCGGGGCACACAATTTGAAACCAAAAATGAAAAGAAGCATGATGAGCACAATGATTCCAAGAAGGCATGCTCCAAAATTAAGCAAAATTGGCCAAGAGAAGGGCGCCAAATAGCCCGCTCAAGTTGAGGTTTGAAGATAGAATTTTAAGAATAAGAAATCGGAAATTAGGCAAGGAATACTTACCAAAATGATGGAATTTTAAACCAAGAGAGATAACTCTTCAAGCCCACAAACATGCAAGAGTTATGATGCAGCCTCTACTACAAATTCCAAGCTTGGGGTATGAGCAACAATGGTGGATTTTTGAGAAACCAAAAGAAAGTAAGTTGGGGAAGAAGCTTACCAATAATCTAAGAACCACGGATAAATGAAGAATAAATGATTTCACCAAGGTTAGGATTGATATTGGAGCAATTTAGGAGAGTGTGTAAGTGTTTTGAGTTGGGAGAAATTGAGACATAAAGCGGAAAAAACAAAAATAAGAGAATATATAGAAGCTAGAAAATGGCCAGCACCATCGGCTAGCGCGATCGCGCTGCCTGGGCGCTGTTGGCGCTGAAGGCCAGCAGTTGCAGAAAAACTAGTTGCACCAGAATTCTCTACGGGGTGTTCCAGGCATAATCGGAAATCGATATTCAAAAACAAATAATGCTAATAGAGTGAAAACGACATTCTGGACTTAACGGGATCGATGAAACTTCCATACGAGGTCATTTCATAGTAATGTTGACCTAAGTCAACACTAACTAATAAGAACTCAAAGGCTCAGAATGAGCCCGGCTCACTCAGGACCCAAACCAACCACCTTCCTAACCCAAACTCATCATTCCGGAGCTGATGGAATCGTCGAATTTTGAATCCAACACTCTGATCATTGAAAGCCACCCAAAGTTACATTTTCAACTCCAAATGGCCCTAAAACAGAGAAAATAACACAAAACCCACATCGGAAGTTCTCAGGCCTCAACTGAAGGTCCAACTAGACCAAACTCAACGCTCTGGAGCTAATGGAACTACCAGAATTCAATTTCGAATACGGTAGCTAAGAATGTTGACTAAAGTCAATGATATGCTAAGTTAAAGCTCTAAAATAGGCAAACGGCCAAAACAACCAAAGGAATGACCAGGGCACCGAACTACCTATCCCAGCAAGATATAAATGACTTGAGGCCACTATAGGAAAGCTATAACAGTATAATGAATGCAAAAATGCGAACATCACCGAAGGGGTCATCACACTTAAAAATTGTGGCTTCAGGTTCCATGACTGTTGTCCACGAGTCATAGACTGAACCACAACTCGTGGTTTCTTCTTGTGGTTCCTGGCCTAAATGAACAATTATGGATCATGATTTCCCGACTCGATAGTATGGTCCATAGAACCATCTATAGTCCGTAGAACCCACTTGTAATTCCTGGGGGGGAAAGACAACCCTCAGTCTGAGTTTCACAAATTGGTTCCACGACTCATGGAGCCTTCCACGACTCGTGGAGCCTTCCACGACTTGTGGAGCCTTCCACGACTCGTGGAGCCATCCACGAACCGTGAAACTTACTCGTGGTTCTCAGACTTGAAGATGGTCTATAGAACTATTTCCACGAGTCCATTCTATAACTCGTGGTTCAATCCATGGCTCGTGGTTTGCTCTCGTGATTCTTGGGAGTTTAGGATTTTGTAGAGTTTCTAAGTTTAAAGACTGGTTCAAATTTTGAGGTGTTTCAATAGTGTTTGATAATTGATCAACTTACCAAACAATTAAGCACAAAAGACAATAAATAACTCAATAATTGGAAATCGAATTAAGCAATATGATAATTAAAGGTCAACCTTCATATCTTTAACCACAACCCTAGATAATAAAGGTTTAGACACTAATGAATCTCTTTGGAAAAAAAGATTTCGTGAGTTTACAAGAATAAAATAAAAAAATAAAGAAATAAAACTAGATTTTGTTCTTGAGCTTTTTCTAGCTTTTAGATTCCCCAAATCAGATGTTCTTCAAAAAAAACATGGGAAGGGGGTTTATATAGAATTTAGGAACCCTTAGGACTAAGAAAACCCTAATCCAAGTAGTCCTAGGAGAACCTCCACCTGCGCCACTGCCCAAAAATGGAGCAGTGTTGTAAGGAACAATTATTTTCAGAGAGCAGTTCAAATCCGCACCACCCCCTGCCTTTGGGTGAGTGGCGCAAGAAACAATGTTTTTCCCCTAAATTTCACCAAGTGTTGGCCGTGCCACTAGCTTGCTTTGCAATAGTGGTGCAAGGCTTTTCTTCTATGGCTCTTTTGTGCTTATTTTTCGTCGCTTCTTCCTTGGTTCCTTTGGTCCTTGGTGCTATTTTTCATCTTCTTAAAATCCAAATACATCAATATACTCCTGCATAAATAAATTATGAAACATAAGTGTATTTAGTAATATTTAAGCTCAAGATGATACTAAAAGGAGAACAAATGAAAGGCGAATGATCGTATAAAAGCATAACTTTTAGCCATCCATCAACCCCCCACACTTAAATCCTTGCTTGTCCTCAAGTAATCTATACACCCATGACCTAGACTCTACTATAAACTAAACCAACTGAATAAGTGTACTCAAGTTACGACTACAACGACTATCGATGATAAGCTCTTAATGCAACATGTTCATTTATTCAAAACTCATAAACGACTACTTCAGGACCTCCTATCCTCAATAATTGACTCTACAATATTAGCAAACACTCATAAGTCACCCAATCAAGAAATTAAGCATTTCACCTATCTTTCATCAATCATGTACCCTTACCACAACAGAGTTGCTTGTATTCGTTCACAAGTATACATCGATACACACATGGTAAAAGAATAGAATTACGCTCACTCTCATAAACAAATTCACATGCAACATACAATAATCCATAGGCTTTCCCTTAGTGTACTACTCTACTAATATAAGAACGTCATTCAAGATCAAGTAATACTTTTCAATGTTGTGATGTAGGCTAAGAGATGGGTAGGAATTATTTTGGCTAAAATACTGAGTAGCTTCTCTAAGCGCTTTAATACATCACATTTTTCTATTAAGAACCTTTCTCAACCAACTAATCTCTTTCTTCTACTCTGCTCACGTATAGATTTCCTTGTTTCCCCATATATTTAAGCTTGTTCATACACCACTAGTAAAGAGTACTCAATTATGAAATACTTTTTCCTTTTTCTTTGTTCTTTTTCTACTCCCTACTAAAGCATATAATTGTTTTCTGTCATGCACCCTTAGACTTCTCTACAAGCTTCCATCCTTAACTATTTCCCTTTTTTCTTTCTTACTCTCACACTCTCATTTTTCAATTAAAGGGCTTAGGAGTTTTGAATCAAATTCATGTTCAATTGAGACAAAAGGAATAAGCTTTAGATGTGTCTACCAAAAGAATAGGCTAAAGGCTCAACGAAGATAACTAGGAATATCAATTATGGATTATTCAAACCAAAAGAAGTACCTCACCTCATTTACGAAGAAATTGTAAAAACACAAAGGATAAAAGTATAGCTACTCAAAGAAAAGCTTCTATCATCTCATAAACTTAGCATTCTTCATCTCAGTTTGCAAACACACCAGGAAAGTTCTAGACATCAATATGAAAGCATCAAATATTACAAAGTTCTAACATTCATGACACATATTCAACTCAAGATGGATCCATACAGACTCTCAATCAATAAAACCACACGAGTTCAAATTTAAGCTAAAAATCATACAATAGTCAAGTAAAAGAGCTTAGGTGTCTCAAAAGAAGTCATTTATTTTTTTCAGCATGCTTTTAAGTTTGAAATTAACTTCCATCATTAAGTCAATTATAGTACCTAACTGAAGCACCTAGTATTCCATCGGTCCTAAAGACTTTCTAAATCCTAAATACTAACTCTTCCCTCTAAAAGGTTGTCTACCATCCATCGCCGGAAAAAGTGTTGTCAACCATCCATCGCCGAAAAAAGTCATTCTTCCCAAAAATAAAAAATTACTCTAGAAATAAAAAGGATACTCAGTTCAAAGGTCTCTCGCTCAAAAAAGAACTGAAGAAAACAAAGGAGTGAGCGAAGTATGCCTCTCTAAGAAGCTAAAAAGCTAAAAACTATCCTACTAAAGAACAAAAGAAATTTCTTTTTGTGTTTTTAGACTTTTTTTTTATTTTTTTTCAAATTTTCTCAACTAAAGCAAGCAACTAAAAAAAATTCAAATCCTATAGCATACTTCACCCTTAACAAATATAAGAAGATATTCCACCCCACACTTAAAGTTATGATTTGTCCCCAGAAATAAATAAGCTAAAACAGTGGTTGGAGATACTTCATGAGGCCCTTTAGGGTAGTTTTTGTTCAATCTCAATCAAAGGGGCGAAGGACCTCACACTTAAGCTTCAACCATGCTCCTTAGCTTCCAAGCACTCAAACTTTCCCAAACCTGCACAAAACAAAATAAAACAAAAATGTGATGCTACAAAAATAAAAAGCTAAACTATTACAAAATTTTATTGCCTCCAATCAACTCCTGATTTAACACCGTGGAACAACGCATGTATCAAATCAATAAAGTTCTCTCAATCTCTTCCTCCCCCTATGATAGAGATTTTGCCTCTTCTTCACTCTAGGGGGCTCACCATCTTCATTCACTTTTCCTTATTTCTTAACATCACTTTCCGAGTCACTGTCGAGCCATCTAAACACATGCTCATACTTCCTTAGCAACTTAAGCAATTCTTCTTGTTCCTTGGACAATTCAGTAACAATCTTCAAATTTTTAACTCTTTCAGACCCACTCTCTTCTACCCCATACTTATTTTCAACCACCTCTGTGATTATAAACAAGTCTCTATAATGTGAAGGAGTGGAGAGTGACTTATATACCTTGAGCGTTGCCTTATCATCTGGTACTCTTATCTTAATCTCTCCCTTCCGCATATCTATCAATGATCCACCTATTAAAATGAGTGGATGTCCCAAGATAACCTATACATGCTCATCTAGTTCATAATCCAAAATAGTAAATTAGTTAAAATCACAAACTTACCCACCTCAATGAGCACATCCTCAATTATTCCATTTGGATACACACAATACCAATCTTCTATCTAGAAACAAATAGTGGTAGGGTGTGGCTTTTTCAAGATAAGTGTATTAAAAATGGGTAAAGGAATTAAGTTAATACTCACCCCAAGATTGCATAATGCATGCCCAAACTCATCTTCACCAATTTGTATGGGGAGGGTGAAACAACCAAGGTCTTTGATCTTTTGAGGGGTTTTGCTTAATACCCTCAAACTGCACTCTTTAATGAGTGCAACTGTGTTGAACTCTCTTAGCCTTCTCTTTCTATCAACCACATCTCGTAAGTACTTGGCATATTTAGGAATGACCCTTAAAGCATTAATCAAAGGAATATTGCTATAAAGTTTCTTGAACATATCAAGGAACTTTTTGAAATTAGCATATTCCTTACTATTTTAGAACCTTTGGGGGAATGTTGGTGGAGGTCTCTCTCTGACCATCTCAAGATGCTTAACAGTCTCTTCTTCAACTACCTTTTTTGGTGCGGTCTCTAACTCTAGCTCATGTGTTGGTGCTGCAGGTGGTGCAGTAATCAGCCTATGTGGAAACAAAGGTATATACTTATAGTTTACAAGCCCCTATCCCAAGTGACTGTTCCTTAGCTTTGAGGGATCTACGTTTTCCAACTCTCACCCATTCCTTAAGGTAATAGCCATGACCTTCTAGGGTGTCTCTATATCACTAGGCAAGGCACTATGTGCCCTATCATGAATTTATGTGTCAAGCTACCCTATCAAAATATGCAATTCTATGATAGCCTTTTTGGTCTCAATGTTAACTTGTGCTTGTGCCTACTGAACCTGCTACTATGGGGTCATAAACTGCTTCAAAGTTTCCCCCAAAAGAACTACTCATATGTTATCCCTACTGTACATATTGCTGCTTACCACCCCAAGAGAAATTTAGATGGTTTTTATAATTTGGGCCAAATGTTTTGCTTTGATAACCATGACCTTTGTTTAGTTGCCACACATAGAAAATGGACTCTGGATTCAAGGGGAATCCCAAATAAGTATGGTTCTCACCAAACTTTTCACAAAATAATGCAGCTGCCTAAACCTGCTATACTTGCTAAACCTGGCCAACATTTGGGTTGGTGAACAATTTGTTTACCGTGTTGACCAGCTGACTGATGTTGGACCAAATAGACACCGCACCATCTAATTCTAGTTGACTAATTTCAAATAGTATAGCCACCACATCATTTAATTCAAGCTTACCTGGCATCTTCTAAGTTACAGTGAACACTCTGTTGGGTTCTGTGTAATCTATATTTCCTACGAACATAAGATTGAGTAGCACCTCTATTTCATCATAACTCTTGGATAAGATTTGCCCTTGAGATATGGCATCTAGTAGCAATTTTGAGTCTTGCTATAATCTATCAATAAAGTTATGCCCAATAATTTCCTTAGGCTGGTGGTGGTATGGACAATCTCTCACATATCCTTTATATTTCTTCCAATCTCGGGGAAGGGATTCAATATCTTTCTGAACAAACCCAAAAATCCTACCTCTAGCCTCCTTCGTTCTTCTAGATAAGCAGAACCCATTGAGAAACCTATTTGATAAAATCTCCATGATGTAATAAACCTGCGGGCTTAATCTGCAACTACTGCTTTGCTTCTCCGATCAGCAAGAACAAAAACAAGGTTAATCTGACATATTCATCAGATATGTTTTGATAGTGAATGTTATCACTCAACTCAATGATTTCTTCTAGGTGCTTGTGTGGATCTTGATATGATTTACCCTCATACTGGTACTTATTTTGTACTAGTCATACCATGCGTTTTCTAAGCTTAAAATTTTCGATGATAGTCAACTTTACTATAACTTTAGAGGTACTATGCTGATTTGACCTTGCAAAATTTAACACCAGGACATGTGGTCCAGCAGTGGGCTAAACTATGGCACTGTTTGTCACATCATTCAGATTGTTTGAAAGGTTTGGGTAATTCACGCCGCCACCCATAGCTCTCAGACCTATGAGAGTACATTCAAGCTCGTGATCAATGGGAGTCAAGAGATTACCTTGACTCTGGGTGTTTAGCATAAACTAACCTGTAACTTGAAAGAAACAAAAACAATAAATAAAAGTGAAATATCAATAGTTTAACAAAAATACAAAGTGGTATCAATTTCAAATCAAATCCTCGAAAATGGTGCCAAAAATGTGTTATGTCCAACTGCATACGCAAGTGTATGTGGTTGTATTAGTTATACAAGATGTGAGTCTAGATATCGTACCGAAGGGATTTGACAAATTGGCATTTTAGTTTAGGCGATGGCGAGTCCCATTCCTTATCCTAATAAAGCAGCTGAAAAAAGGAATGTAGAGAAGAATATCCTTATAATAAAGCTTTCCCAACTGGCCAATGATTCTTCCCGTGTGCTGATCGTGGATAAGACACTCAGAAGAAGAAAAGATGATACGAAGATGGTTAGCTTCAAGGTAACTGACAAAAATTTCTTTTTAGGAGAAAAACAAAATCAATCATGAAGAATCTAGGATGAAGACATAGACCCACAGTGTGAAAGAGGTAAGAGAGTGTCATCTGCAATGTTAATAGAATCTTTGATAGGTAAAGGAGGCAGACAAAAAGGCTAAACATATTTTTTATTTTGCACAAGAAGGAAAGATCTTTTTGGGGCTGACGTCCTTTGAATGGTTTAACACGACTAGTAAACCATATCGTGCTCAATCAAATAATGGACACTGCCTACGATTTGGATTGTCTCCCCAACTCAATGGAAAGACAACCCCATTTAAAACTTCATCAAGACATTTAGATAGAACATGCTAAAAAGAACAAGTTAATACATGTCTCGTGCTTGACTCTATCTGTAAGATAGGTGATAATCGCTATTCAATAGGTAACCAATAATAAAGAGTGAATTTTGTGTTTTGAAAGTAAATAAGAACAATTGTAGATAAGCTGTAATTTGATGGGTTATGATTCAGATTTGAGTAAAGATCAAGGTTATGGTATTTCGACAATTCAATTGAGTTTCCAAACCGTATTTTTAGTTGATTTCTTGAGTTACTAGTTGCGGGTTGATTTTAACCATTTTGAGCATTTTTCCAACAATTCTAGGTCTCCTCGACTATTTCTAACGCCTATATTCCTATGTTTGTCAGTCGATAGTGAAGAGCATATGATTTCTCTTCCATATCAATTGGTTAAGGCTAATGGGTATATTCCTATCCATGTTAGCGAATCATTCCTCCTTCCCTGTATCGTTCACAATCAAGCCCTACATTTTCTTATTGCACATATAAATACCTTATTCCTAGTCTAATTTATGTATCGTAGATAGTGTTCGATAGTTGATCAAGTTACTAACTAATTAAGCACAAGAGAATATAAATAACTCAATAATTGAAAATTAAACTAAGCAATATGATAATTAAATGTTAAACTTCACATCTTTAACTACAACCCTAGATACTGAAGATATATCTACTCATGAATCTCTTTGGAAGAAGAAATTTCATGAGCTTACAAGTATAAAATTAAAAAAAATAAAGAAATAAAACTAGACCTTGTTCTTGAGATTTACCCTAGATCTTAACTTCCCAAAGCAGATGACCTTTATTAAAAAACATGGAGGGAGGGTTTATATAGAGTTTAAAAACTCTTTGGACTAAAAAAAACCTAATCCAAGTCGTCCTAGGAGAACCTCCACTCGCGCCACTGCCCAAAACCGGAGCAGTGGCACAAGAAATAATTATTTATCAGAGAGCAGTTCAAATTTGTTCCACCTCTTGCTTATGGGTGAGTGGCACAAGGAACAAAGTTTTTTTCCCTATATTTCACTAAGTGTTGGATGCACCAGTAGTAGGGGTGGGAATTTATTTTTTTATTTTAGTTTTTAAAATTTTGGATCGGTTTTTCAGTTTTTGGTTATGGTACAGGGTGTACCGAATGCCGAATTGAATTAGCTCGGTCCATTTCAGTTATTTCAAGTATAGTTCGATTCGATTCGGTTTTTTAAATTTGATTTTTTGATTCTAAAGGGATATTTTTCTACTTGTAAAATGGGCTACTTTTAAATTAAAAATAGATTATCCTTATCTTTACTTGTTAGATTTTCATTCTTGCTGCTGATATAACAAGTTTATTTATCTTGGAGTTAAAATATGGTATAGTCAGTTTTTTGCACTTGAAATTTTTCTCAATGTTATTGAGCTTTTAGATGTGAACTGATAACACTTTGTCTCGTCACCCGTGGATACAATTTGTGAGAGTCTAAAATGACGAACCACAACTTGTATTCCAATTTACGCCTCACGTAGTTCCTAATGGGCAGAATTTTGAAAATGTTTGTCTTTGAATTTATCCACATCTTCTTTCTCTCTAGGTTCAGGGGTGAGAAATACTGATTAAAAATATATTACTTCTTCATTCCTGGATAGGGCTACCTAAACTTAATTGGTGAATCGTCCAGGAACATAAAGAGGTATTAACTCGTAGTATATGTACTCAAAATAATATCAAAAGTCATGCCCCCCTAAGACGACTAAGAGGGAGAAGCAAAAGAAAAAGCACGAAACCAAAAACTTTGTTTTTCTTAATAAACTGAAAAAATTGTGAAAACTGAAATGCATAAGTGCTCAAGAAATTTTTACATTGAATTCATGAATTTGTTACATTGTTTAAAAAACTTCAGTGTGAGAAAAGAAAGTGTCTAAAACCAATGTCTAACTTTAAAGCAACATTGTCATACCAATTCAGTTTTTCAATTTAACCGAATAACCGAGACTTTATAACCAAAAACCAAACAAATCCAAACACCAATTTTTTTAAAAAATAAATTGTAACTGAAACAAAAAATAAGAAAAACAAATTGAAAAAACAAAATAATTAAGTTCGATGTAGTTTTTTTATTTTTTGGTGTTTATGCCCACCTCTAGCCACTGGCCTGCTTTGCAGCAGTGGCGCAAGGACTTGCCTCCATGGATCTTTTGTATCTCGTTGTGGCGTCACTTTTACCTTGGCTCCTTGGTCATATTTTTCATTATGTTTAAGCTTCAAATATCTCAAGATACTTCTACATGAATAAATAACGAAATATAAGTGTATTTCATAATATTTAAGCTCAAAACAATATTAAAAAGAGAACAAATGACAGATGAATGATTGTATAAAAGCATAAGTTTTAGTGTCTCATCAGTAACAAACCTCTACTATAATTAACAAGCATGCATAAAATAAGAGCTAAAATAGACTAAGTAATGTACGATCATTACAAAATTTATAATACACTCTATGAGGATATTACTATTTTATTTTTGATATCTTAGATTATGGTATGCTGTTTATATTTCCCAAGTTCCAACATTGTTGTACTTTTTAAGGATTACAATTTTCCATCTTGAGTACTCTATAAGGGAAATCCAAATATTACCTAAAATAAAATAGGTCGTCAGAGAAAATTTGATTAAAAAAGGCAAAAATTACAAGACTATGTAGCATTTTCTTGTGCCAAAACTTAGCTAGCTAAGAACCTCAGAGTGTCGTTGCTCCAATTCAATTTAACCATGACAACATTTTAAAAAATATTAATTAGGCAGTGCCTAAGTGACTGTTGTTGTCACGACCCAACTATTGGGTCGTGCGGGCACCTAATCTAAGAACCTAGATGGGAGAACCCTTACTACCCCATTTAAGATGGGCCTGCGAAAATAAATGAAGAAAACATGATAATAACCTTTAACAATTGAAAAAAACCCAGTTAACAAGTCTTAGAATAGTGAAGTCTATAACAAAGTTAAGTAAAACCCTCCCTAGGAAATAATCTAAACAGGTACAAGAGCTCTAAAGGAAAGATACAAAATACAAAAACAGACACAACTTTCTTCATAGAAACGAAGAGTAGAAGTTGCTGGAGATTGCTATCCGCATCACCTGAGTAACAAAAACTTATTCTGCAATAAAACTATACCAAAAATGGTATAGCAAGAGTAGTATCGGTACAAACAACAGTACTGATAGGCATCATCGGTCAACTTGAATCCACCACATAATATAATGTAAAAATCTGAGAAATGTGCAATATAAAGTTACAAATCTAGTTCCTTAACAACAACCTTTACTACCACGGTATAACATCTATAAACCTACACTTGTTGTCCCAAGCCTTCCTACTCCATTCGCCTGCCAGATCCACCAATAAGAGACCCCCCACCATCCCATCCGGGTCATAGCCAACTGCCATTAGTAACATTCAGACTTTCCAAGATTACCCATCTATTTTACCAGTCTACCCATCTTGCCATCCACTACAAATACCTTACAAGTTCCGGTATCAGCTACTGAGTCTACTATCCACCCCTACTATCCAAGTGGTAGACGACCTACAACACCATGATTTATCATCCTGACACAACCACCCCACTGACAATCCCAAGCCTATTCCACAAAAATATGCCATCCCCGTCAGTGAATGTAACCAGACTTCCAGTCATCACTTTCACATACCAAGTCAAGACCCGGACAACCACACCACGTTAACCAAGTCAACTAATATGACTTTACAACAATAAGTTATACCCAACAACACTGGCAGACAGATCACCTATGATTATGCCCCAACTTGTGAGTAACCTGGACCAATCAAGGATCCCTAATACATCATCTATTGTGCTTAATATTGTAATCCCCGTCTATACAAGAACTATTCCAGCCTTTAAATACAATAACACAACCCCTTAAGGACCAATAAAAAGTAAATGCATCACAACAATCAACCTGATTCACTCATGGAACCAATACAAGAAAGAACAAATAAACATGTACCGTGCATGGTACTACAAGAAAGAACAAATAAACATGTACCATGCATGGTACTTGAGTCAACCATTTTAGAACCTGTACCAGGCATGGTACTCGAGACAACTGATAGATATCATATACCAAGCATGGTACCCAAGCCAACCAATAGAACTGTACCAGGCATAGTACTCGTGCCAATCAAAGAATCACATATATTATACAATCACAAACACAATGAATACAACCCCACTTGTAAACCCAACAAGCATTAAACAAGTTCATTTCACGGGATTAACAACCAGATATCATTTCACATACTATTCCTTATTCCCTAACCATGCAATGTACAGAAATACTACGTAATAGTTAATATGTACATATAATGAATTTCAGGAAAATAATCAACCATAACCTATACAACAGACCAGATTTATCCTCCCACCCTTGATAACATGTCCGAAGAACAACCCCCCGATTATCCAATGGACCCTATGACTCATTCACCTCAAATCCTAAACTTCTTTAGAAGAGTAAGCACACTTTAGAGATTTTATTCCTTGACATCAAGGACTCTGGACCCTTCCTATTCATCCCATTTCCCTTAATTAAAATATTCTCGGGAACCCGCTACAAACTACCAATCCATTTACACATACACCTTACCGGTTCCCCAAACCTACCCAATAATCTAGTCTCCTTAGAGTTTAGAATCAAATAGTAATGATAACACAAGAAATCGGGTCACATTACCCATAACACTATCCTCCCCCTTTAGTTAACCAACCAATCAATACGCTATTCCTCTGGACTTCATGCCCAAAGTCTTAGGCATGAATTTTCCCATTATTCTATAACAATAATATGCAATAGGATGTAGGGTTAAAACTACTCAGTTAAGCCTAGCCTACTTGGATGCCAAGCAGCTGCTGTAGAAGTCTGAACACATACTTTTGACTCTGTGAAGGCAATTTCTGACCGAAAGCGGGTTTGGAATTCATAGTTTCACCCCTTTTAAGAGGAAATCTCCCTTCCCTATTGCTCTCAAGCTTTGGAGAAGCCTAGAAGGGTTTTTGTAGCAACCCTTGTCTGTTGTTTAACTGAAAAGGAGGAGCCTAAAATAAAATCCGCGTATATAAGTCATTGATTCCATCAGCCTGCTATAGAGGCCGACTAACCGCTATAGTGGTGGTGCTATAGTGGGAAAATTCCCTCTATAGAAGGATGTTGTCAGCCCGGACAAATTCCAAAATTTGAAATTTTCGTTGTGTCATCCCCGTTTAAATTTAAAACATAGTTCAATTATTCTCGAAATCTATGATAAGGTGGTTTATAAATAATGAATGAGCAGGTCGTTACAAAAGATACTAATTTATCCATCATTCATCCTTGAACAATCCCATAAGCAGGGAGAAATGAAGAAACTAGTCCTATAATCCCATAGCTCCACCTTGATAGCATAAATATAATCCTATGTGAAACATCGAATCTTCCCCCTCATTTTGTCGTACCCGATTAAAAAAAAATTGGTATCACTTAGCCAGGGAACCCCTTTCCGTAGGTGCCCGAGGGATCTGGAGCCTCACAAAAATTATCAGCGCGAAAGAATTTCAAACGACTCAGAAAGAACCATTCCACTACCAAAGTGACCTGTCATCCCGGTATAGCAGGAATTATTTTGCTATAGTAAGAGGTTGACCGCTATAGCAGTTGGCAATAGTTTGAAGGGTGTGAGAAATGGGTTTCTCGCCCATTCTACCTTATTTTCACCTGACAATACCACTTTTTTGCTGATCACTCTGCTCTCGATGTTAGAAAATCAAGGTAATAATCATACCCCCTTACTTATCTTACTTGATTGCACAAATAATGATAGTTTTATGGTAGAAATTGGTGGGTAGAGTAGATATTGAGGTAGTTTTGAATTTGGATATTTGTTTTTGATTTCATTGGATTCCCAAAGCATGGATACTTCTTTTACGTTTATAATGCTTCCACAATGTTCTGGGCATAAGGATTATGGGGTTTTTGTCCCAAAATGGGTTCAAAATGGTGGGAAAGGTGAAGAGTTGTTCTTGTTGAAGAATGGTAATTTGGGAAATTTTTAGGGGTTATAATGCCCAAATGTTTGCATAAAATAGTAGTAGGGTACTTAGGAAACACTGATATGGACTTAGAATGTTAAAAATAGAAATTTGGGTCAAAAGGCGCAATTAATGCACCTCTTGAAAATCTGGGACGATGAAGACCGGTATAACAAAACTCGACCGCAACAGCGGTTGCACTATAGCAAAGAAATTCCAACTATAGCACTACTGCCATAGTGGAAGGCAACCCGCTATAGTGGGAGGCTACAGGCAGTAGCCTCCCAGGTAGAGTCCAAAAATTTGATTTTACTCTGAAATAATATTTTCTCACATCTTTTCGAGTTATAATCTCACCCTTGTTAAACTTGCAGATTTAATAACTCCATGGATGCCAACCAAGATCACATCCCACCTTATGAAAGGTTCCCCGATGATGCTAGTCGGGAGAAGTTCCAGGACTACCGGAGGACTGGTCTTTGCTACGAGAGGGATTTTAATATGAGAGGTATGTCAGAAAAAGCTGGGGCATTTTATCACAGGATTCAGGAGTTTGGTTGGGGTCCATTGGTAGAGGTTCCCCCTTCTGGACGCTGAAGCTGAGTGAGGAAGTTTTATGACATACTCCCCACTGTCCGTTGGGATGACCCCTACTCCGCTATTCGCATCTGCAGAGTGGATGTCCCTATGGATGTATGGACTGTCAATAAGGTGCTAAGAGTCCCTCATGTTTTAAATGCTGCATATGAGGTCAAATTCCGAGAGATAGATATGAGGTAGTTGAGAATACACTGATTGAGGAGGAGTTTAGGGACCAGGTCTACTGGACCAGCACCAAGGGAGTCACGAGTACCTACTTCACTACTGATGCTAGGATGTGGCTGAATTTGGTGTCTCAGAGGATCCATTTGTCAGGCAATAATATCTACATAACCTATCCTCGGGCCTTGGTGGTGGCTTATGTTATACAGGTTGTATTTGAATGTAGGGGCACAGATTGTGTCCGAGTGGAAGGACTTTTATCGGGAACCCAAGAAGGTCCCCTTCCTTTTGGTTTAGTATCGGAGCTATACCGGCGGTTTCAGGTGCTTGATGATGATACTGATATAGAGTGGAGATGGATTCCCCCTTCAACCCCCTCTGGGTGAAGGTGGTTGCCTCTAAGGGGAAGAAAAAAAGAAAGGTGGGTAAAGCAGAGAGAAACCAGGTCATCGAGGGTATTGATGATGATGATGATCCTACACCTCCATCCCAATCCTATCCCTCGATCACTAGCAGCCAGCTAGAGCAGAACTTAGCCGCGCTCAGGCGGTTTATGAAGGGCACCACTGCCGGAGCCACAACCCTGTCCCCCTCTGCTCAGGATTATGCAGCCCTCCGCAGGGAGTTGGATGAGGAGAAGAAGAAGAGGCACTCAAAGGACTGCATGCTTGCACGGATGTGGAACACCATAAAAGTCATGTTCACCTATGTTGTCCCCGATTAGGAGCTCCCCCAGCTTGAGCTCAAGGAATTTCAGGAGTTTCCCTTCTTGAGTGATGCTAAGGATGAGGACCCCGCCCCCGCAGCCTCCGATGGTGATGAGGCATCCGACGAGGACCTTTCCCCTGCTTTATTATATTATTACTATTGTTCTTGGGTTTTGCCCCCGTTTGGGGCATGTACTAGACGATGTTATCCCTTTTATGTTATCAATATTAACCCTTGAAATCGCATTAAGGACTGAAATATAACCTCAAGACCAACCACAACAATGCATAATTTAGAATTTAGCACTTTGTTACCATAAAATCATTTATGAAACACATTGAAAAACCATTTACAACAGTACACTCCCGCTATCATACACGAATAGCCCCTCCTTCCCTATGGTTCCCAACCAATCCTGACTGTTCTAAAATTGGAGTTTCTCTACAGTCCCAAATCTTATCCCTTACCATTTTTACCAATGGTCGGTCTATACCCAAAATGTAATACAAACTCTTTCAATTAAATCACATAGCAATTTATCCCTAAACTAATCACACACAATCAAGTTATGATTCCGCCCCGACCAAGGTTCTCACAGTAAGACAAGCAATTACACACCATACTTTTGTAGTCATACAAGTAATGCAATGCATATAATCACAAGTTTCAAACATTAGCACTTAATCAAATCAGGTTCATATTCTTTTATTCGCCTCATGGATGACCGTTAGCCGATCATCCATAAACTCACATAGCCTCCAAGACCAGTTACCAATTGGAACCTTTCGAGTTCCAACTTCTCTTGCTTGGGTGGCATTTCAATCGGAGTCAAATGACATCTTTTTACCTCATTGAGATACCAATTGGAATCGAGAGATACCAATTGGACTCAACCCATACAAGAAAGTAACAGACTGTACGAAAGAAGTGAAAGAAGAGAGATAATTTCCTAGAATCCTTCATAGCTTAGATGTGGACGTCAACATACCAATCTGCAGAAGTATATTCCACATTTTCTTTTTTACTAGGAGACTGATAACCTAGGCTCTGATACCATATTGTCATGACCCAACTACCGGGTCATGCGGTCACCTACTCTAAGTACCTAGATAGGAGAACCCTTACCACTTCATTTAAAATGGGCCTATGGAAATAAATGAAGAAAACATGGTAATGACCTTTAACAATTGAAAAAAAACTAGTTATCAAGTCTTAGAACAGTGAAGTCTATAACAAAGTTAAGTAAAACCCTCCCTAAGAACTAGTCTAAATAGGTCCAAGAGCTCTAAAGGAAAGATACAGAATATGAAAACAGACACAACTTCCATCATAGAAATGAGGAGTAGAAGCTGATGGAGATTGCAATCCCCATCACCTGAGTAACAATAACTGATCTTGCAACAAGACTATACCCAAAAAGGTATAGCAAGAGTAGTATCAGTACAAACAACAAGTACTGGTAGACATCATCGGTAAACCCAAATCCACTGAAGAATATCATGTAAAAATCCAAGAAATATGCAATATAAAGTTACAAATCCAATCTCCTATCAACAACCTTAACTACCACGGTATAACATCTATAAACCTACACTTTCTGTCCCAAGCCTTCCTACCCCATTCCGCTGCCAACTCTACCAATAAGCGATCCTTCACCATCCTATCCGGTTCATAGACAATTTTAATTAGTAACACTAAGACTTCCCAAGCTTACCCATCTATTTTACCAGTCTACCCATCTTAGTCTACCCATCTTGCCATCCACTACAAATACCTTACAGGTTCCAGTCTAAACAACTGAGTCTACTATCCACCCATACTAGCCAAGTGGTAGATGACCTACAACACCTTGATTTATCATCCTGACTCAACCACCCATCGACAAGCCCAAGCCTAATCGATAGAAACACACCATCCCCATCAGTGGATATAACCAGACTTCCAGTCATCACTCTAACAGACCAAGTTAAGACCCCGACTACCAACCCGTGTTAACCAATTCAACTACTATGACCTTACAACAATAAGTTATACCTAAATGCATAAGCAGAGAGACCACCTATGTCTATGCCCCAACTTGCGAGTAACCCAGACAAATCAAGGATCCTTAAGAAATCATCTATGATGCTTAACAATGTAACCCCGGTCTACACAAGAACCATTCCAGCCTTTAAACACAGCAAGACGGCCCCCTAAGGACTAATAGGAAGTAGATGCATCACAATAATAAACTTGATTCACTCATGGAACAAACAGAAGAATGAATAAACAAACATGTACTAGGCGTGGTACCCGAGCCAACCATTTTAGAACCTATTCCAGGCATGGTACCCAAGACAATCGAAAGATATTCTGTACTAGGCATGGTACTCAAGTCAACCAATAAAACTGTATCAAGCGTGGTACCCGAGCCAGCTGAAGAATCACAGATATCATACAATCACAGACACAATGAATACAACCCTATTTGTAAACCCAACAAGCATCAAACAAGTTCATTTCACACGATTAACAACCAAATATCATTTCACATACTCTTTCTTATTCCCTAACCATGCAATGTACATAAATACTATGTAATAGTTAATATGCATATATAATGCATTTTGAGAAAATAATCAACCATCACCTACACAACAAACCTGATTCATCCTCCCAACCCTTGATAAACTGTCTGAAGACCAACTCCCAGATTATCCAATGAACCCTATGACTCAATCACTTCGAGTCCTAGACTTCCTTAGAAGAGTAAGCACACTTTAGGGATTTCATTCCCTGACATTAAGGACTCCGAACCCTTCCTGTTCATCCTATTTCCCTTAATTAAAATATTCCCGAGAACCCACTAAAACCTAGTAATCTATTAACACACACACCTTAACGATTTCCCGAACCTACCCAACAATCTAGTCTTCTTAGAGTTTAGAATCGAATATTAATGATAACACAAGACTATCCTCTCCCTTCAGTCAACCAGCCAATCGATATGCTATTCCTTCAGACTCCATGCCCAAAGGCCTAGGCATGAATTTTCCTATTATTCTACAATAATAATATGCAATAGGATGCAGGGCTATAACTACTCAGTTAAGCCTAGCCTAGCTGGATGCCAAGCAGTTGCTATAAAAGTCTAAACATGAACTTTTGAATCCGTAAAGACAACTCCTAATAGAAAGCGGGTCTGTATCACGCCTTGAGGCTACCCCCTAGATGTAACAGGGTGCTTAGTGTAACAAGTTACCCAAGTTAATCCATGGTCTAGCATGACTACACTATTCTGAGTAAATTACTAATTGTGCAGAAGCTAAACTGATATAATTTAGTAAGCAGGAAAATAATAACCATTGAATAAATAAGGAAATATGATAATAGTCTAAATCAATACTGACTACAAAAGCTGAAACTAATACTATGTCTGAAAGTCTCTAACTAAAGTGAGTTGTTAGGAAAATCCCCCAGCTAACCCCAAAAGTCTAAAAACTAAAAATAAAGACCAAATAAATAAGCATAACTCCATCTTCGAACTATAAGGACACTCCACTGAACTGCTGAGTAAGGACTGGAGGATTGCACTAAACGCGGTCTGGATATTGAGCACCTGAACCTACATCATGATAAGATGTAGCACAAAAGTATACGTCAGTACTCTGAATGTACTGAGCATGCAGGATATATGTAAAGTTATGTATACAAATGCTGAACATATAGAGGATATACTAAACATGACAAATATATTGAAACATAAACTGAGAGATAAACTAATGCAATGACCAAGTATTTAACATGAACTGTAACATGATGAACTGAACTGAATAACTAAAAATCTGAATACATGGTCAATGTAATACTGAGTCAGATTGTGGGAGTTACTGTTAACCGACATACCCCAAGATGAGCTGACTATGGGGCCAACCTGTAACCCTAGTCAGAGGGTGTTCATACCTTGCTAAGGGTACAAACATAGTCTTGCATGGATCCACTAATCTGATGTCCAACAGTGAACTAAGGTGTCAAGCCTAAACTGACGGGTGACCTATTTAGAACCTATGGTGGTGCCATAGTTCTGGGACTTAGGGGCTTCTACTAAAGGTCTCAGCCTAAACTGACGAGTGAGTCTTCATCACTTATTCCACTCGGTGCTAAGTCTACTCCCAACTGAAAACAACTGCTATAGATCTTGGGTAGCTCAAATTATGATAAAACTGAGAGTGAAAAATAATACTGAAAACTGCTATGGCATTCAAATCGTGAAGCATTACTGACTTAATTATCTGACTAGCAAGTATGAATTTTATTTATTGAAATCAACACATGCTAGGGTTACTGAATTCTGAACACATGACTATCCTAGATTCTTAAGAAAATATGTAATGAATCTCATAATCCCACTTGATGATGTAATCCCCATTTCTATGGTATCGCTTAAGCATGGATACATGGAATACCGGATGGACACCTGACAAACTAGGTGGCAGTGCTAGCTTATAAGCCACTGGCCCTACAATTTCAAGAATTTCAAACGGACTGATGAACCGAGGGCTAAGCTTGCCCTTCTTACCAAACCGCATAAACCCTTTCATTGGTGACACCTTCAACAATACCTGTTCACCAGCCTGAAAGTCCATGTCCCAGACCATGCGGTCTGTATACTCCTTATGCCTGCTTTGAGCAGCCAACAACTTGGTCTTAATGCCCCTTACCTTTTCCTACTCTTCCTTCACTAAGTCTACACCCAGAGGCTTTACATCGCCTTCCTCAAACCACCCAACCGGTGATCTACAGTTCCTCCCATACAGTGCCTCGAACGGTGCCATATCAATACTGGAGTGGTATCTATTATTGTACGAGAATTCGCACAATGGTAGAAACTGGTCCCAATGACCCCCGAAGTCCATCACACATGCTCTCAACATGTACTCCAATACCTGGATCGTCCTTTCCGATTGACCATCAGTATGAGGATGGAAGGTTGTGCTAAAAGTGAGTTATGTACCCAACTCTTCATGTAACTTGCCCCAGAACTTAGAAGTAAACTGCATACCCCTGTCTGAAATGATGGACAATGGTACCCCATGCAGTCTCACAATCTCCATCACGTAGATCTTAGCCAATTGCTGCGAATTGTAATCTACCCTGACCGGAATGAAATGAGCGGACTTTGTCAGCCTGTCAACAATGACCCAAATTGAGTCATACTTCCACCATGTCTTGGGAAGACCCACCACGAAGTCCATGGCTATCCTTTCCCACTTCCACTCTGGAATTGGTATCCTCTGAAGTAGCCCTGCAGGTCTCTGATGTTCGTATTTTACCTGCTAGCAGTTCTGACATTTGGACACAAAATCAACTATGTCCCTTTTCATCCCGAGCCACCAGTAACGCTGCCTCAAGTTCATGTACATTTTGGTCACACCCGGATGAATTGAGTACCGCGAACTATGAGCTTCCGCCAAGATTTTCTGAATCATATCATCAACCCGAGGAACACAAATCCTCTCCCTGAAATGCAACACTCCACCAGAGTCTAACATGACATCTCTGGACTCCCCGGATATTACCTTACCTCGCAACTTACCCAGTTTCGGATCCTGAAACTATTTCGCCTTTATTTCCTCTATGAAGGTGGCCTTGACCTCAATCCTGGCCAATAAACTCAATGCCAAATTAAACAATGGTACATAAATTGAGTGTTATAATTTCAATTGGTAAGAGAGATTTTTTTTCCAGTGCTAGATCTAATCGTTGCAAGGCTGATAATTCAGCCACTATCTTTGTTAGCTAGATTCTTAGCTACTATGTCTAGGCTGTGCTTTGATACAAGAATTCACATGATATTCATGCTAATCCCTTCACCCAAAATGCATACATTCACGCACACACTTTCACGAATTAATTATACAAATACATGTTCAATCAACTCTCTCACGAGTCTATCCAATTTCATATAAAATTCCATAAATTTGAAAAACTACAGATTTTTAGTCGCAAATTTCTGGTAAGTCACATGCTAACTCGACTACCTTTTTCATATATATTGAAATACATAAGAACTATCTCTTGCAACTTGCAACACAAAATCCCTAGTGGAACAAATATCTCACTGATGCATGACAGGTGAACTTAAGATTTTGTTGAAAAAGTACTAAATCCCCATTTCAATTTGTTTATCCTAATTTGATTTGATACAGAGTTTGAGAAAATAAAAAAAAGACTTTTAAATCTTGTGGTTCTAAACTAAAGATACGTATAATATATCAAAATGTCATTTAATCTTGTGGTCTTAAACATGTCATTTAAGATGTTGAAGTTAAAGAGTTGTCAAATTAGAAAAGAAATGTCTTTTTCTAAACAGACTAAAAAGGAAATTAAAACAAACAAATTGAAATAGAGTAATTGTATCTATGATTTTTTTTGCCTTTTTCTTACCTGTAAAGTAGTCACCCTTAGCATGAGAAAGATAGTTTTCATAATTAATTAGGAAGTACCTATCCACTCATGAACAAGAAAATTTCTGAAATCTATTACAAGTACCTGTCCACTCATGTTTCACTTGTTCTTTTTATAAGATTCATCTACCTTTTTGGATCCCTCGTTTATAATCTTCAAGTCAGTGAAACCTATATATATAGCATTTGAGAGGTGATTGGTAAGCAAAAGTTTTTTCTTTCTATATATAGGAAAGTGTAGCTGCAGCACTCTGGAAGAACAAACTTGCCTATCATGGTAATTCCAAGTGATTTTGGGTTTCATTCACACACACACACATAGAAAGCACATGCTCTTCTATATCTTTAGTGTATAACACGCACATAATGTTGTCTATGCTGTTTCAAATGGTTTCTAAGTGAAAAGAGATTATAAGTATTTTAATGCTTGTGACCTACATATATATATATATATATATATATATATATATATATCTTGGATAAACGCTGCATGCCGACATGATGTGCCTATACGTATCTGCTGGATTATATGAACTATGAAGGTAGTTTTAACTAGATTTTTATGTTATGGCAGAAATGCTTGAGCTGATTAAAGACCTTATATACTCTTTTCTCGCTTTAGCACCATTTAAAGTGCAAAACAAAATATGCTTCTTTTTTATATTTTGATGTTCACTCACTAGTCACTAATCTATATGTATTGTTTAAAACCATTTGATGCATCACTGCACGTCATTTATTCACATTTTCTCGAGAATACTTGCTGAATTAACGGTATGTTATGCAGGGATGAAATGTTTTCTTGGAAATAAATAATTTTTTACTTATTTTTTGGTGTTTGTTATGTAAATAGAAAATATTATTTCAAAAGTATTTATATAGATTCTAAGCAAACTAGGTAAGGGTAAAACATGTGGGGTGATGGAGGTGGTTATATGGGGTTGGGGTGGGATCGGATATGTTGGAGAATTAAGAATGAAATACCTCTTCTAGAACTTGTTTTCCTAATAAACTTAAATTTTCAAAAATGGAAAATGGAGTGTATTTTTAGACCTTTTCCCATACTACAGGGGTATTTTTGGCCCTTTTCTGTTTTATGTTAACTTGAAGGACATTTTAGAGCACAAAGATGGATGTAGGGGTATAATAGAGCCAATAGGTGGATAAAGGGTATTTCTGTATCATTTTCAATAGGTGAGGGGTAATTTAGGCTCTTTTCGGTTTCAAAAATGTTGACCTACCAAACATGTAAAAATTGAAAAAATATTTTCTAGGATATATTTTTCTTACCAAACACACCCTATGTTTCTTAAAAGTTCAATCCTATTGCAACTAAAATATCGTGCGAGTTCATTGAGCCCCTATTTTGTCAACCATCAAAGAAATTACAGGTTAGGGTCGACTTTACCTCACTAGAACACACCACGTCGAATATCGAGTACTTGTCTCGAGTGGTGTGACGCCACTTCTAGACTTACTTGGCTAAAAAACTTTTAACTTGTAGACCTTGACAGCGTAAAATAATTTTTAAAAATATTGCTTTCCTTCTTGGTTTTACTTTCAAAGAGAAAAAACAATTAAGTTTCTTTTGTCACGTTAACTAATGAATTGAAATCTTACTTTCTGATTTAGAGTGGACAATTGCTAAGGAAGGTGGTATCAGATGTATCTGTTGAAATTAATATAATTGAAATAGACTTTGAGAACATTTGCACCATTGATGAAGTTACACAAGCGGAATGTGAATGTTGTGGCCTTCGAGAGGATTGCACTCAAGATTACATAGAAAGAATTAAAGATTCTTATTCAGGAAAATGGGTGTGTGGACTTTGTTCTGAGGCTGTAAAAGGACTTATTAAAAGGGGATCATCACGAGTAGCAATTGAAGAAGCTGTGAGTTCACATACAAAGTTCTGCCAAGAATTCAATAGTTCAACTAGACTCAATCCAAAGCTCTCTTTCACAATGGCCATGAGAAACATTGCAAGGAGAAGCCATGAAAATAATAAGGAGATGAAGAAGCAATATCCTATAATGTCCAAGATTTCAAGAAGTTCTAGTTGCGTTCCAAGAATTGACTTTACAATTAAACAATCTTGAACTTGTTTAAGAAAATGCCTAGAAGATTTCAAAGTTCTTGCATTAGATAAATTTAGGTAAGAAAATGACGGTTATTTTTCATTGCTCATATTGTTTTAATTGTTAAATGTTATAATACTATATTAAAATAAAATATATGATTTGCTTAGCGACAAAAGTAGCTACTCTAGCTGCTAAAATTATAATTATCTCCAAGACTTTCTTAAATATTTTAGCTTGTTTAATGTTGTAAAAAAATAAAAAGATATATAAAAAAGAAACTTATTGATCTAAGTTGTGGGCCTTGTGGCTACTTATTGTTAAGTAAAGGGACACTCTGATAAATGTTTAGTTGTGGATAGTGATGGTAAAGGACGGATTAGATAGGATTTGAGCGGAATGAAAATGGAGGAATCCAGTAAAATGGTCTTATCAATCTTTCTTATCAAACTTTAATCTTCTAAAGCCAAAACACTTTAAACCTTAAAGTGAGTTAATTGAAATCAATATTGAAAATGATTTTTTTACACATAATTCTATACGGATAAAATATTCGAAATAACAAAACTAGCCATGAAGATCTCTTCACTCTTTTTCTCATTTATATAATTCTATTTGAATCAAACACATGTTTAAAATACATATTGTACATCTACATCCCTGAAGTAGCAAGAAAAAAATTATTTTGAACAAGTAGTACTGTAACAATAGCTAGTTTCCATTACCAGCGGCTGAACCACAATATTTTCAGCTTTAACCCGTCCGTTTTAAATGTTGTCCAAGGACGTAATTAATTATTGATTAACACTATTTGTTGTTTCTCAGAAATATTCTAGTGTAAATGCAAGATTTAGAGTTCCTAATTCTGAAGGTCTAATTTGTTTGGGTATTATTAAAGAATTCAGCTTCTTGTAAGATTATTTTATCTGAATTTATTATGAAAAAAGTTTCAGGTGAAGATGATTTGTTGTCATACCCCTTGCCTTGACCTGACGGAATCAGACACTTGATACTTTAGTTGTCTCAGAGAATCAGTTATCATGACATATACGTGAGACATGGGAGAAAAATATGAAATCGATCAATAATCAGAAAGATGAAGTTCTTTAAAAGAAAATCCATTCACAATATAACTTCTGGTACCTTCACAATAAGACTTGACCATTGCATATGAAATACCCGATTCAAATCATGAAAATATGATCAGATGTATGAATTAAGGAGTTATTTTTAAGTATTACGTCATTACACAAGTATGGAATTGTCAATGAATTTAAGAAACCAAAATCTGGAAATTTAGTCTAAGAGTACGAACTACTTGCACTAAACAGGTTGTGTAATTGACCCACGGGCCGCAAAACTGCTCTACAGGAGAATCACTCAGTTATAGCCAAGGAGCAACGATTTAGGGACCATAAAATGGACTCACGGTCCGTATTATAATGGTTTACAGAAAGACTATTTCTTGGAGTCCAAAGATTCTAAGTACGGGGGACATGTATAGCCGTAAAATGGATATATAGTCCGTACATTATACCGTGGTTGAGACCTTCCAAAATTTGAGCTATTGTTTAGGGAGGGGCGCCCAATTACGATGAAACCTATTGAGCATACGTATGTGGGATTTACGGTCACTCTAATACCATTGATAAAATACTGAGAGATCAAATACCCCAAGTACGGCATGATCTACAATAGTAAACCTATCCATGGGCCATATCTGGAAATCGTAAATGAGACCTATGAATTTTGATGTCATTATTTCAGGTCCTGATTCGACTTATGATTGGATTCAAAGACCATATATCCGATCCACATGTTGTATATGAAGTCGAGGCCCTCTGTAAATCATCTGACAGCAATAGTTATAAATACGACCCTTACGATTTTTCTTTCATTTTTTCACCACTTCAATTCCTAGGATGAACCTTGATGTGAGGCTAAAAGTCATCCATTTATAGTATCATTCGCCTCACATTTGTTCTCTTTTTAAGATCGTTTGAGCATACTTGACGTGAACTACACTTATGTGCGATATTTTGGCTTGTAGTATAGAGATTGATGGAAAACGAGCGTAAGTGGAGCATAATTGAGATTTGAAGTGTAAGTAGGAGCCAAATATATTGATCCAAAATATGTATAAAGGTGTTAATCCAAGACATGAGCTTAATGAAAGCAAAACGCAAAGAGAAGGCGAGAAATACACTCTGGAAAGACCTTGGGGACCGCCCCAGTGCAAAATGGTGCCCTCAACTCGCCTATGCATGTAAATTGCCCAAATGGCCTATGGGACATCTAGGGCGCCTCCCCAGGCCCCTCCACAGTACAAACTCTAGGCCAAAATTGACCTGGAGCAATCCAAATAACCCAAAACTGACCTGGACTTTTTTTTAATCCTTTAAATACTATTCTTTAGTCATTTTTCATAACTCTCAGCATAGGAAAACACAAGTAACATGAGGGGAAGATCTACACTTAAGTTTTTCTTCTCCTTTCATTATATTTCATCATTGAATCTCTATCTATTCATGAATTCTTTATTTTGTAATTAGTTCATCAGTAGCTAAACTCATAGTATCTAGAGATGTGGTTAAGGATATTTGTTAAGAGTGAAGTAGGCTATAGGATTTTAGAGTTGTTTAATTTGTGTTTAGTACTTGCTTTAGTTGAGAAAAATTGGAAAAAATGAAAAAGACTAAAGATCCAAAAAGATTCTTCATTTGTTTTTTTTAGTTAAGATAGTTTTTGTTATTTTATAGCTTTTTAATTGTTTAGTAGAGCGTGCTTCTCTCGCCCATTAATTTTTATTTTTGGTTCTTTTCTGAGGGGAGACCCTTTGAACTGGCTATCCTTTTTATTTTTAGAGTTATTTTTGTTTTATTTTTAAGAGTTAGAGAGTCTTTAGGATAAACTGAATGCTAAGTGCTCTAGTTAGGTGCTATACTCGACTAAAAGATGCAAGTTGTGTTTTAAAATTGAACACATGCTGTGAAAAAGTGAACGAGTACTATTGAGTCACCTAGTCTCTTTTACTTGACTCTTATATGATTTTTAGCTTAAATTAATATGCTTGTTTGTTTGCTTGATTGAGATTCTTACATGAATCTTTCTTGAGTTGACATGTGCCATGTGTGTTAAGTATTTGCCGATATTCTATGTTTGTATATTGATGTCTAGAACTTGCCCGGTGTGTTTGCAAAATGAAATGAGGAATGTTGAGTTTAGGAGATGATATAGATATTTTCCAGTTAGCCCTTTTGAGTCTTTAGCTTATTCTATGGCAGTCACGTATGAAATATAATTATTTTCTTTCAATTGACCTTTAATTTGATTCAAAACTCCTCAGCGCTTTAATTGAAAAATAAGAGTTGAAAGGAGTGAGAATGAAAAAGAAAGGGAAATAGTTGAAGTGAAAGCTTGTAGAAAAGACTAAAGGTGCAATTTAAGGACTCATATGTTGTTGGTGGGGAGTAGAAAAAATCAAAAAAGAAAAAAAACAATTATAATATGTGTTTGAGTGCTTCTCACTAATGATGTGATTTTTGCTTATAAGAATGAGAAAACAGAGAAAATTTATGGATGAGAGAAGTAGAATAAGAAGTTTGTTGATTGAGGGAGGTACTTAATAAAGAGTGTGATGTATTTAAGTGCTTAAAAATGATAGTCACTATTGCTATCCAGAATAGTTTCTACCCGTCTCTTAGCCTACATTACAACTATGAAAGTCCTACTTAATATTAAGTTTGACATTCTTATATTAGGCGAGTAGTACACTAAAAGCAAACTTATGGTTCATCATATGTTGTATGTAAATTCTTTGTGAGAGTGAGCCTAATTCTATTCATATACCCATTCATATGATATTGTGCATATTTGTGAGTGAATATGAGTAACCGTCTTTATAATACCCCAGAACTTCCAAGCCCAGACTTAGCTCAGAAAACCAGAAAAAAATATTTTTTCCAACTGTCAATCGAAATCATGAGTCAGTTCCATGACCCATGGAAGTTTCCACGAGTCGTGGTCCCTACCCGTGAAATCAGATCAGAAGCCTGAAGATTCCTCTGAGAAACACGATTGGGTTTCACGGCCCGTGGAAGGATCCATGAGTCGTGAACCCAAGTCGTTTGACCAGACCTGAGGCCTGACTTGCTTCTGAGAACCACGATCGGGTTCTACAGCCCGTGGAAGGATCCATGAGTCATGAACTCAAGTCGTGAAACCAATTCCAGTATCCCAGACCTGAGGGTCAACAACCAGCTAGGATCCACGAGAGGGATTCACGACCCGTGGAAGTTTTCATGAGTCGTGGACCACACTCGTAGGACCCAACTCTAGTAGCCCGGATTTCCAGACCCAGGAACCACGGCAGGGTTCCACGAGCCGTGAAAGTTTCCACGAGTCGTAATTCCCACCCGTGAAACCTGAGTCGCGAATTTTAGCAGTTTTCTTTTAATTTCCCAGGGGTATTCCAGGCTTTTCCTATCTTTTTTAAGGCCTAAGATACGTTGTTTTAGTTATTCTAAGCCTACTTAATTAGCCAAGAACTACCTAAATAACCTATTCTCCTAAAAATCATCAGACTTAGAAGAAAAGGGAGAAAAAGAGGCGACAATTTTCTCTCAAGAACAAGCAAGAGGTCTTCTTCAAGCTCAGCCCTAAACTCAAAGATTTCCTTCATAGATTCTTCTCCAGGTATGTGGGATTTCATCAATGGGTTCCTTTCACCCATTGAGTCCCTAGTTACAACCAGTTCTTCAGTTCTCCATGAATTTGTTCAGACCTAGGGTTCAAAAATCTTAGGGGTTCATGGTAATTCAGATTTTACTACTTATATTGATATCTATTTTATATTTCTTGGAGAGTTAGTATAGTAACATGTTCAGGACTCAGAAACCCTAGCATGTCTAAATTTCAGTATTCATAAATTGTGCTTGCTAGGCAGACAATTGAGATGATCATGTTTCAGCATTACAATGCCACCAATTTCAGTATATATATACATATATGTGCATTCTTAGACAATTGGAAGTATTTGAACTATCCAGTGTTTCATCTTGCATTTTATTGCTTACTTTTACGTTGGGAGTAGACTTAGTACTGAACGGATGATGGGATGAAGGCTTATCTATCAGATCAGGCTAAGACCTTTAGTAGCAGTCCCCCAATTCCAGAACTACGGCGCCACCATAGGAGTAAAGAGAGGTCAACTATCAGGTTAGGCTGCACACCTCTGTCCCTTAAGGATATCAGTTAGTGGATCCATGTCAGCTCTATTCATACTCTTGGCATGGTATGACCACCCTTTCATTCATGGTTATAGGTTGGCCCCATAGTTAGCTCAGCTTGGGGTATGTTGGTTAATAGTATCTCCGACAGTCAGACTCATATTGCATTGACCATGTACTTAATATATATTTCAGTTATTCAGGTTAGTATATTATATTATATGTTCATGTTAGTACTTGGTCATTGTATCCAGCTTATTATCTAGTTTATGATTTAGTTGTATTTCCATGTTCAGTTTTATGTTGTTCAGTTTAGCCTATATCTCGTATGCTCAGTACATTCAAAGTACTGACGCATACTTTTGTTCTACATCATTTCATGATGTAGGTTCAGGCGTTCACCATCCAGACCGCGCTTAGCTTGACTTCCAATCCTTACTCAGCAGCTTCAGTGGCGAGTCCTCATAGTTCAAAGACGATAGACATGCTTTCATATTTCAGTTTTACTTTTCAGTTTTCAGATTATTAGAGTTAGCTGGGGGCATGTCCCAGCAACTAATATCAGTTAGAGGCTTTCATACATAGACTAAATTCATCTACTGAGTTGTTGGTGTTGTTTTTCAGGCATTATTATACTCTTATATATATTTCATATTCAGACATGTTTTGGGCTCTTTTCCACTTCAGATATTAAATTGTTTTCAGTTTCCGCACAACATATGTTTTTAACTGAGATTGTCTAGATATGCCAGACCATGGGTTAGCTTGGGGTCGCTTGTGACACTAAGCACCGTGTTACATCTAGGGGTAGTCTCGGGGTGTGACAAACTTGGTATCAGAGCATCAAGTTTAAGTGTCCTAGGGTGTCTGGAAGCTGCGTCAAGTAGAGTCTTCTTCATGGGTGTGAAGCGCGCCACACTTTTGGGGGATAAGCTATGAGGTGTCATTAGAAACAACTTCCCTTCTTTCCTTTCCAGCTCGTGCAATAGAGTATGAACTTTATTTAATCTTCTTCTAACTCGTGCTCTTCGCATTTCAGAAAATACCTCCCAGAAGAGCTAACGCCAGGAATCAGCCAGTACCAGCAGCTCTAGCAGACCCATTGAATGAGCAAGTCATGAATGCTGAATTCAGGGCTGCATTGCAAGTGCTTGCCCAGGCCATGACAACTTAGGTCAATCAGCAGGCTGTCGCACCAGCTCTACCTTAGACTAACACTGCTGCAGCTAGAATCTGGAACTTCACTCGGATGAATCCTCTGGAATTTCATGGGTCTAAATCAGAATAGGATCCACAAGAGTTTCTTGATGACATTCAGAAGATAACCAATATTATGGGTGTCACTCCGATCGAGAGTGTAGATTTAGTTGCCTATCAGTTGAAGGGAGTGGTTTATACTTGGTATCAGCAGTGGAAGGAGTCTCATTATGCAAATGCAGGTCTAGTGGATTGGAACCAGTTCAAGACTGCATTTTTAGAAAGGTTCTTCCCACTTGAACTCAGGGAAGCCAAGGTCCAAGAGTTCATCAACTTGAAGCAGAATGACATGAATGTGAAGGATTATTCACTCAAGTTTACTCAGTTGTCTAAGTATGCTCCAATGATAGTAGCTGACTCCAGGGCCCGTATGAGCAAGTTCATATTTGGTGTGTCGGATGATGTGGTTAAGGAGTGCAAGACTACTATGCTGATTAAGGAGATGGACATCTCCAGGTTGGTAACTTATGCTCAGCAGATAGAGGAAGAGAAAATCAAGGAAAGGGGAGGAGACAGTAAGAGGGCTAGGACAGGTGACTTCAACTACTCTCAGTAGAAGTCAGAAGGTGGTAACTGCTCTCAGTTCCATCAGAAATCTTCAGCTACAGCTCTATCTTCTGCTAGTGCCTCAGTGCCAAAATTCATATAGGATCAATGGGATTGAGTGCCATGCTCTAAGTCCCAAGGTACAGTTATTAACGGGCATACTCATCCAGTTTGCAAGAAGTGTAGTAGAAACCACCAGGGTGAGTGTATGGCAGGTAGTGGAAATTTCTTTAGATGTGGAAAGCCAGGCCACAGGATGAGAGATTGTCCAGCAGCTTCTCAGAATGGCAAGAATGTTCACCCATAGAATCAGGCCAGTTCTACAATAGTTCCAGCGGGTCGCCCCACTCAGCAAGGTGCCTCGTCTGGTACAGACGGATGATCAGGCAGAGGGTACCATTTAGACCTTAGAGGACATGTTGAGAGCTTGCGTGATCTATTTCAAAGGTAGTTGGGATGATCACCTACCCTTCATAGAGTTCGCCTATAATAACAGGTTCCACTCCAGTATACAGATGGCCCGATATGAGGCACTCTATGAAAGTAGATGTAGGTCTCCGATTGGTTGGTTTGAAGTAGGTGAAGCAGCCTTGGTTGGGCCAGATTCAGTTAATGAGGATATGGAAAAAGTTTAGCTCATCAGAGAAAGATTGAAAACAACTCAAAGTCATCAGAAGTCTTATGCAAATGTGAAAAGAAGGGACATAGAGTTTGAGATTGATGATTGGGTCTTCCTGAAAGTGCACCCATGAAGGGGGTGATGAGATTTGGAAAGAAATGAAAGCTCAGTCCCAAGTATGTAGTTCCTTACAGAATCTTAAAAATGGTTGGTAATGTGGCCTATGATTTAGAGCTACCAGCAGAACTAGAAGCGGTTCATCCAGTCTTTCAAATTTCCTTGTTGAAGAAGTGTGCGGGTGATCCGACGTCAATAGTACCTTTAGAGAGTGTAGCATCATCTATTACGAGGTTCCAATTGATATTCTTGACCTTCAGGTTCGTAGGTTGAGAAATAATAAAGTTGTTTCAGTAAAGGTCTTGTGGAGGAATCAATCCGTAGAGGGAGATACTTGGGAAGCAGAAGCAGCCATGATGGTCAAGCACCCTCACCTCATTTCCTCCAGTTCAGTATCAACTTGAGGTAATAGTTTCTCTCCAGTTTCTCAGTTTTATCTAATATACTTCAATCTCAGTATCATATTCCCTCAACTATTCTTGCATTTCAGCATATTTGCATACTGATGGGACTCATTCTAGTTAGATATCAGTTTCTAGTACTCGTTTGGTAGGAATTGCAGCTTTTTTCCTCCAAACTAAGTTGGTTTAGTCTTTATCTGAGGACGAATGATCCCAAGAGGGAGATATTGTAACACCCCAGAACTTCCAAGCCCAGACTTAGCTCAAAAAACCAGGAAGAAAATTATTTTTCCAACTGTTAGCCGGAATCACGAGTCAGTTCCACGACCCGTGGAAGTTTCCACGAGTTGTGGTTCCCACTCGTGGAATCAGATCATAATCTTTAAGATTCCTCTGAGATTCATGATTGGGTTCCATGGCCCGTGGAAGGATCCACGAGTAGTGAACCTAAGTCATGGGACCAGACTTGAGGCCTGAATTTCTTATGAGAACCACAGTCGGGTTCTATAGCCAGTGGAAGGATCCATGAGTCATGAACCCAAGTCGTGGAACTAATTCCAGTAGCCCAGACCTGAGGGTCAAAAACCAGCCAGGATCCACGAGCGAGATTCACAACCCGTGGAAGTTTTCATGAGTCATGGACCACACTCGTAGGACCCAACTCTAGTAGATAAGATTTCCGGACCCAGGAACCACGATAGGGTTCCACGAGCCATGGAAGTTTCCATGAGTCGTGGTTCCCACCCGTGAAACCTAAGTCGCGAATTTCAACAGTTTTTTTTTTAATTTCCCCAGGGGTATTCCAGACTTTTCCTACCTTTTTAAGGCCTAAGCTACATTGTTTTAGTTATTCTAAGCCTAATTAATTAGCCAAGATCTACCTAAATCACCTATTCTCCTAAAAATCATCAGACTTAGAATAAAGAGAGAAAAAGATGCGATAGTTTTCTCTCAAGAACAAGCAGGAGGTCTTCTTCAAGCTCAGCCCTAAACTCAAAGATTTCCTCCATAGATTCTTCTCCAGGTATGTGGGATTTCATCAATGAGTTCCTTTCACCCATTGAGTCCCTAATTTCAACCAGTTCTTCAGTTCTCTATGAATTTGTTCAGACCTTGGGTTCTAAAATCTTAAGGGTTCATGGTAATTCAGATTTTACTACTTATATTGATATCTATTTCATGTTTCTTGGAGAGTTAGTATAGTCACATGTTTAGGACTCAGAAACCCTAGCATGTCTAAATTTCAGTATTCGTAAATTATGCTTGCTAGGAAGACAATTCAAACGATCATATTTCAGCATTAGAATGCCACCAGTTTCAGTGTATATATATACATATCAATTGGCAGTGTTTGAACTATCCAGTGTTTCAGCTTGAATTTCATTGCTTACTTTTTCGTTGGGAGTAGACTTAGTACCAAGCGGATGAGGGGATGAAGGCTTAATTATCAGATCAGGCTAAGACCTTTAGTTGCAGTCCCTCAATCCTAGAACAACGATGCCACAATAGGAGTAAAGAGGGGTCAGCTGTCAAGTTAGGCTGTACACCTCTGTCCCTTGAGGACATTAGTTAGTGGATCCACGTCAGCTCTGTTTGTACCTTTGGCACGGTATGAACACCCTTCCATCAATGATTACAAGTAGGCCCCACAGTTAGCTTAGCTTGTGGTATGTCGGAGTCGCGCCCCATTTTTCTCGCGAAAAATAGGCCATCAACGTGACAACTCTTTTTGGATGGAAAAGAGTGAAGAGTCTCCACCTAACGAATTTAAGGCGCGTTAGGGCACCATCTAACTGATTATAATTAAATTAAATTTTAAGTCTACGCAACCAGAGAATCAGGTAAGGGTTCAAGTTACCTCGAAAGGAAGGTATTAAGCACCTTTCGAGGTCCACAAATGTGGGTCCCTGCCAGATTCATTATTTATGTGGGAATTAAGTGATAAACAAAGGGTCAACAGTTTTATTAGCCTATTATTAACTAAGTAATTAAACAAATAAACCTTTATTTTAAGCAAGTAGATAAATTAGTTACTAATAGTCTAAGTGAGAAAAAAAATCATGCATATAAACCGTAATTAAAATAAATAAGAAAACGAAAAGGAGATCAACGAGAAGACATAATTGACACAAGAATTTAGAAAAAGAAACCTAATTACTAAGTGATTTAGATAACTACCCCAACCGTCTAATAAAACAAGAGCTACACTTAGGTTAGTTTTAACCTATTCGGATCAGCGCTCGACTTATTATCGAAGACAATTCCAAAGACATTGTCGTATTCTGCTCGGGTCGATTTCCATCATATTCGTCTATCTTCCCACCTAAGTTGGTTATTAAGATTATTTTACCTAAGTGCGTACTAAGAAATGAGAAAAGTCTATCGTACCCTAGTATGCCTACTCGTCCCACTTAATGTCCAAGAGGCATTGGACTACTATTTTGGATATGGGTCTAGACAATAAGATTCCAAGGCTTCTTAATTAGACTCGTGATTAACGTCAATCAAAACATACATGGACTGAAAAATAAGTAGCACATAAATGATCTCACATAGGCCTCACAATTCGTACAATTAACACTTTATATAGCATGATATCTGGAGAACGTGCAAAACCACTTATTAATTAGTCCTATGAATAAAGTTTCTAATTATTTAACATGCTGTAAATAAATCGAATCCTACAAACAGGATGATTGATTATTTTAACCTGCTAAAACTGTTTTAAAGCTATAGGCATGAGAGCTAATTAAATTAATGTGTTGAAGCTAAATTGAACGTATAAGCAGAATCTTTAACTTAACATGCTGAGCCTGAATTAATCCTATAGATGTGGTTTCTGAATGTTCTAAAAAAAAAGGCTGAAACAGTCATACTGAACCAGTTTTACATTCTGAAACAGTTTCTAACATGCTGAAATAATTTTAACGTGCTGAATCCTATAAACAGAATGATCACTTTAACAATCTGAAGTTTTAATCCTATAAACAGAATGATCACTTTAATAATCTGAAGTTTTAATCCTATAAATAGACTGGTCACTTAAACAATCTGATGTTTTAATCCTATAAACAGAATGATCACTTTAACAATCTGAAGTTTTAATCCTATAAACAGACTGGTTATTTAGCATGCTGAAAATTAACAAGTCCTATAGGCATGATATCTACTTAGTTTAAAAATGCTGAAACATACTGAACCAGGTTTAGCATTCAGAAACTGTTTCTAACGTGCTGAACTGATTTTTACATGATGAAACGATTTTAACATGCTGAAACAGTTTCAACGTGCCGAATCCCATAGGCATGATTTCTAGTCATGGTATATGCAGAAACTGAATTAACCCTATAGGCATGCTATCTAAAATACACGGAACACTGATGCTGAAATCAATTTTTAAACTAGACATGATTTTGATTTTGTTTAAAAGATGAAGCTGATTTTAAATATGGTAACTAGCTTTGTTATTTATATGTTGAAACTGATTTTTACAACTTAAAACATGATAGCTAACTATCATAAATGCTAAAACATATTTAACTTATAAACATGGCAACTAAACAGAACTGAAAACTAGTTTTAAGCCATAGAGCATGCTAATTAGCTGAAATGAACTTAAACCTATAGGCATGTTTTCTAGGAGTTTTCAAACAACTAAGGCAAATAGCACGTAGTTTGCCCTTCCCCCATAGCAGTCCCCCAAAGTATCTTATTTATCGTCAGAGTTTTACAATAAATTATTACAGACCAAAATAATGAACATAATTTAAAGTTAGAGAACAGGCTGTCCCGATACTCAGAAATCCCGATCCCGAACAATTCTTCACCATATCTAATCAGAACCTGTTAAGCGTGTAGACGTAGGATTCGGAGGATCCCATTGCAACCCATAAGACCGTCCCTGACATGTTAGAGTTCCTGAGGATCTCAAGGATACTAGCCAGTGCTTATGTCAGGGCATAGGGGTGCGTTAGAACCTCCGTTATCCACCAAATGCCATGAAGCCAAGCCAAGATGAACCCAAATTCTAATGACCCTTCCAGTTATTTCCACGTATACGTTTTTCTTGAACCGTTAGAGCTTGTTTGTAGCGGCCCCAAGTCACTTAAGGCTCGTCAGGACCGGTATTTCGGTGTCGGGTCCATTTGTTTGGTCGCATTATAAGTTTTGAAGTCAAGCAAGTGGCAAAAGTTATGGTAAGATCTTAAATAAATTTTCTGAACTTTGGGTAAAATGTCTCGGAGTTTTTCTCCCAATATATAAAGAGTTAGAAGTTCCCCAAAATACCAAATGGAAGGTCTACGAGTCTAGTTTCCAACGCACAAAACCTCACGTCCAGATGATCTTGGAGTAAAAAGTTATGACTGTTTTACCGCGGACTGTCTGGCAGAAAATGGGTTGCGAACCGGGTCGCGAACCGGGTCGGGTCAAACTCGATTTAAGCCTCAACTTCACGTTTTAAAATGCCGTTTCAGTTCTGAAACAGTGAGGAAACATAAGGGAGGATTCCAAGAGAGTTCTTGAGTATCAAAATCGTGCGTTGGTGAATTGCGAGCCTAAGTTTGAGAATTTTATTAGCATCGCGCGTATATTTGAAAATATTTTATTTTAAAGTTGAATTTGGTAAAAAGTTATATTATTATTACCTTTTCAAAATATTTTAAAGGTTTATGAAAAATATTTTTGTTACGATATAATTGTATATGTATTTATTTTATAAGGTTTTTATACATTGTAATATTTTAACGGAGATAGTAAATTTAGTGATGTTAAAAATTATTATTATAATATAGTAGGTTTATTTGAAATGATTTTCTATTAATTATGGTATATTCAAAAATTATATTTATTATACCACAAATTTATGCAATACCCGAGTAGATATATATTGGGAAGTGAATATATGGGTTGCCACCTCCATTCCACGTGGAGGTGGAGGAAGTGGCCAGCAAGCTAAGGGTGAGAGGTGGCTTCCTAATGTACTATTGGTTGGCAGTACATATACATATGTATATTTTGCTCTTTAGCAAAAGGGATAGGCACTGTACGCATATAGGAATACCACTACTATATGTATCTTTATGGGTTGAAGAAATTGGGTGTGGAAAAATATTTTGATGCGATATTAAGAAAATCAATTATCGACGTCAAGTTATTCAAGCCCAAATTCGATTCCGATTTAGTTTTGGATTTTCTCAGAGTGGTTCGAGTTTGAACATCGTTGTTCTAGCAGCTTGTCATCGGATGACAGGTAGGTTACGGTTTATTTTCCCTAGACTCCGCATATATAGGATAAAATTGTATTAATGGGCATCCTTGGGTTGGTTTATTAGGTTGGTACCACAGACCTCGACCGCTTTATTCATGTCCGCCTTCTTTTGTTCCTCCGTTGCTTGTAGTATTTGCTGATATATTTTATTTACCCTTGTGGTCCTGTGAGGCCTTGTTGACTCTGGAACATAGAAGGTGGGATTTTGGGAATGTCCGCGAGTCCCGGGCATAGAATTATCCTTCTAGGTTGGTTATGCTTGCTGAGTAGCTGTGGGCCTGTGCAGGGTCGATAGGTTGATTGTGAGCTGCTGGGCAGCTATTGTGTGTGATCATACCATTTTCATGCATATAAAAGAGGTTTTATACAGGTTTTACTATGGGTTTGGGCTTCGGGCCTACTGCACCATTTTCTAAACCTTGCATGGCCCGGGGGGCCCATTTTTTATGGAAATAATTTGGAAATGGTTTGATTTAACTTGTGAATATTCCTGGGTAAAAGGAAGTAAAATTATGTTTTAAAACACCAGTTTTACTACTACGCTAGACTCGGCAGGGCCGGGGTGCTAGTTGAGTTTTCTTGCTACTTGAGATGATTTTTAGCCTCGGTCGGACCGAGCACCTGAGATGACTTTCTACTGTTTAGACCCGGTTATGCCCGGGCACCCTTGGAGCGGTTTTTTTTTTAGATAATTTCCTACTACTTTAGTCCTGGACAGGGTCTGGGCATGCATATTCGAGACTGGGTGTAATGACCCTTCCGGTCATTTCCACGTTTGAGTTTTGAAGTCAAGCAAATCGACAAAAGCTATCGTAAGACCTTTAACAAATTTTCTGAACTTTAGGTCAAATGTGTCAGGGCTTTTCTCCCAGTATATAAAGAGTTAGAAGTCCCCCGAAATACCAAATCGAAGGTTTACGAGTCTAGTTTCCAACGCATAAAACCTCACGTCCAACTGATCTCGGAGTAAAGAGTTATGACTGTTTTACCGCGGACTGTCTGGCAGAAAATGGGTTACGTACCAGGTCGCGAATCGGGTCGGGTCAAACTCGATTTAAGCCTCGACTTCACATTTTAAAACGTCATTTCAGTTCCGAAACAGTGATAAAACATAAGGGAGGATCCCGAGAGAATTCTTGAATATCAAAATCGTGCGTTGGCGAAATACGAGCCTAAACTTAAGAATTTCATTAGCCTCGTGCGTTTATTTGAAAATACGTTATTTAAAAGTTGAATTTGGTAAAAATTATATTATTATTGCCTTTTTAAAATATTTTAAAGGTTTATGAAAAATATATTTAATACGATATAAGTGTATACGTATTTATTTTATAAAGTTTTTATACTCCGTAATATTTCAATGGAGATAGTAAACTTAGTTACGTTGAAATTTATTATTATAATATAGTGGATTTTATTGGAAATGATTTTCTATTAATTATGGTATATTCAAAAATTATATTTATTATACCATGAATTTATGCAATACCCGAATATATACTTAGCGGGATGAAATTGGTTGCCACCTCCACCCCCACGTGTAAGTGGAAGATGGAGGCAGCAATTAGTATATTAGTAGCGGTCATCAGCATATACACATAAGATAATGGTTTCTACCTAACTTTTATACACTTAAATAGGTACTGAACATGGTTAATGGAGAATGAGTTCATTTCTCTCAACAAACACATCAATTACATAGCTTCTCCACTTACATTCATACGTACACAGAGAAGGGGATTGGTGGAACCAATTAAATATTGACGTTATATTAAATTTTCTGAAGAAAATCAATTATCTACGTCAAGTTATTCCGTCCCAAATCCGAATCCGATTCCGATTTAGTTTTGGATTTTCTTGGAGTGGTACGAGCTTGGACATCGTTGTTCCAGCAACTTGTCATCGGACGACAGGTAGGTTACGGTTTATTTTCCCTAG
Organism: Jaltomata sinuosa; assembly: GCA_003996215.1. Classification (NCBI taxonomy): domain Eukaryota; kingdom Viridiplantae; phylum Streptophyta; class Magnoliopsida; order Solanales; family Solanaceae; genus Jaltomata; species Jaltomata sinuosa. The sequence goes on along the minus strand of QJPP01003273.1, from coordinate 13,751 downwards.
ACTCCGTATATATAAAATAAAATTGTATTAATGGGCATCCTTGGGTTGGTTTATTAGGTTGGTACCACAGACCTCGACCGCTTTATTCATGTCCGCCTACTTTTGTTCCTCCGTTGCTTGTAGTATTTTGCCGATATATTTTATTTACCCTTGTGGTCCTGTGAGACCTTGTTGACTCTGGAACATAGAAGGTGAGATTTTGGGAATGTCCGCGAGTCCCGGGCATAGAAATTATCCTTCTAGGCTGGTTATGCTTGCTGAGTAGCTGTGGGCCTGTGCAGGGTCGATAGGTTGATTGTGAGCTGCGGGGCAGCTATTGTGTGTGATCATACCATTTCCATGCATATAAAGAGGTTTTATCCATGTTTTACTGTCGTTTTGGCTTCGGGCCTACTGGCACTGTTTTCTAAACTTGCATGGCCCGGGGGCCCATTTTTGATGGAAATGATTTGGAAATGGTTGATTTCACTTGTGGAGATTTTTGGGCAAGAAAGTAAAATTATGTTTAAAATCATCAGTTTTATGATTATCGCTAGACTCGGCAGGGCCGGGGTGCTAGTTGAGTTTTCTTGTTACTTGAGATGATTTTTAGTCTCGGTCGGACCGAGCACCTGAGATGACGTTTTACTGTTAGACCCGGGTACGCCCGGGGCATCCTAGCGTGGGCCATCGCCGATAGATCGTTGTGATTCGTGCTTGAAGATCTGTTGGGGACTACTTCAGACTGAGGGTGAGCTCTTGGCGATCGGAGCTTAGCTTTAGTTTATCTGTTGCTTCATGTACTCTATTACCATTCAGAGACATCTGTATATATTCTTTTGGTTTATTTGCACTCCATGTATGTAGTTTGGCTCTGTACTATGATACCAGGTCTTGGGGTTTGGTTTAGTTCCGCATAGGTATATATTTATTCCATGTTATCTATTTTATTCGTCTTGTTCCCTTATTTGCTAGATAGTAGCCCATTACTAACTGTTCTGGGCTACGGGGGTTGGTTCACCTATCGGGGGTTGTAGGTGCCATCATGACCGAGAAATTGGGTCGTGACAACTTGGTATCAGAGCTTTAGGTTCACCGGTGTCATCGGTATAGGAGCCAATGTCTAGTAGAGTCCTGCGGATCGGGGCGGAGACGTCCGTACTCAATCTTTGGGAGGCTACAATGGCATTTTAGGAAATTCGACTCTTTCATTGCTTCTGTGTCGTGCGTTGTACCCTTGAAGTTTCTGGAAATCTCATTTGTTCTACTTCATTCTTCCGCAGATGGTTCGTACGAGATCATTGACATCACGCGAAGAAGAACCTCCCACTCCAGCTAGGGGTCGAGGACGCCCTCGAACAGTGGCACCTGCTAGAGCTGCTAGCGTGGAGATAGAGCCCGAGCAGCATGTGGTTCAGGGGGCAGCCCAGGTACCACCAGCTCCAGCGCCAGCTCCAGCGCCAGCTCCAGTACCTGCTCCAGTGCCCACTTATGTGCCAGCTCTAGCCGCAGCTCCGTCTCCAGATATTTGGGGATTACTATTGCAGCTTTTGGGAGTGATTGGGGAGCGGCCTTCTGAGGTAGCGCAGACATCTGCTCAGGGGGCAGCCCTGGGTGCACAAAGCTTAGGAGCGCAGTTGACTACTATGGCTCCCCGTGCGGAGGTTATTCCGGTTCCATTTGTTGCACAGCCTCTTGCTCCACGCCCAGCTATGACAGAGTCAGAGCAGAAGGCGTTGGGTAGGTTTTTGAGGTTAGCACCTCCGAGGTTTGCGGGTACTTCTGGACAGGATCCACACGACTTTATTACTACCTGTGAGGAGATGTTGCATCATCTGGGTTTATTGGAGACCCACGGGGTTGGTTATACTACCTACCAGTTGGAGGGCCCAGCGAAGTTATGGTAGAGGGCTCAGGTTGCTTGTAGACCACCATCGTCACCTCCTTTGACCTGGTCTGAGTTTTATGAGGCCTTTATGGCCAAGTTCCTACCCCAGAGTGATCGGGAGCGTCGCAGGGAGCAGTTTACTCATCTTACGCAGGGATCTACGACTATCTCGGAGTATGAGACCCGTTTCCATCAGCTAGCACCGTTCGGAGCTATGATCATTCCTACCGAGGCTGATAGGATTCGCAGATTTGTATGGGGTTTGAGGCCAGAGATCAGGCAGCCAGCTAAGATATTGATTGCCAGTGGTCGGTCATTCCAGGCTATTGTAGACTATGCCCGCACTGTGGAGGACTTACAGCGACATGATCAGGGGTCCAGAGATAAGAGGCCTCGACATCAGGGTGTCTATAGTGGTTCCAGATATGGCGGTAGAGGTCCTGGCCAGTGGAGTCGGAGTTATCAGCCACAACAGTACCAGGGTCAGTCTAGCCGACCGGTTCAGGCTTCCCTTCAGACTTGCGGTAGTGCCCAGTTCGAGCAGGGTCAGGGCAGCTATCAGGGCTATAGCGGCCAGTCTTCGAGGGGTACACTTTCTGGGGCATCAGGCCGTGGTGGTCATACGGGATCTGCTGGATCATCTCGATTGAGTAGGCCGTCAGGGGCTTGTTTTACTTGTGGTGCGATTGGTCATTTTGCTAGAGATTGCCCTCAGCAGGGTACAATTCATTTGGCCGAGCCTTTACGAGTAGTTCAGCCCCCAGCTAGAGGGGGTGGTCGTCAGAGTAGAGGTAGTGCTCCGCGTGGCAGAGCAGGTGGTAGGGATGGCGGTCGGGCAGGTGGAGGTCGTCGTTAGTTTTATGCGGTCCCTAGGAGACCAGAGGCAGAGGCCTCAGATGCTGTGATTACAGGTACGATTTCTGTGTGCCATCAGTCTGCTATGGCTTTATTTGATCCTGGATCCACTTGTTCATATGTATCTGCCTACTTTGTGCCTTGTTTGGGGTTGGCTAGTGAGCCATTATCTGTTCCTGTTTCTGTTTCGACCCCAGTAGGAGATTCTTTAGTAGTTGATCGGATTGTGAGATCCTGTATGTTATCTATTGGTGATTCAGAGACTTGGGGTGACTTGATGATTCTTGATATGCTAGATTTTGATGTGATACTGGGCATGGACTGGTTATTCCCTCACCGTGTGGTTTTGGATTGTTATGCCAAGACCATTACCATAGCTGTGCCCGGTGTATCCCCGGTTGTGTGGCAGGGTTCTGTTAGCCATGCACCATCTGGGATCATCTCTTGTCTTCGAGCTAGGAAGTTGATTTCCCGTGGGTGTTTAGCTTATCTAGCATATGTCCGAGATGTTAGTGCTGACCCTACTTCTCCTGAATCTGTTCCTGTGGTTAGAGACTTCCTCGATGTGTTTCCTACCGACCTGCCAGGCCTTCCACCTGAGAGAGATATTGATTTCGCTATTGAGCTAGAGCCGGGCACTAGGCCCATTTCTATTTCTCCTTACCGTATGGCTCCTGCTGAGTTAAGGGAGCTTAAGGAGCAGCTCCAGGATCTGTTAGCTAAGGGGTTTATTAGACCTAGTGTGTCACCTTGGGGTGCTCCTGTTCTCTTCGTGAAGAAGAAGGATGGGTCGATGCCATGTGTATTGATTATCGGCAGCTGAATAGGGTGACAGTGAAGAATAGGTATCCGATGCCGAGGATTGATGACTTGTTTGACCAGCTTCAGGGTTCAGTCGTGTTTTCGAAGATTGATTTGAGGTCTGGCTACCATCAGTTGAGGATTAGGCGCGAGGACATCCCTAAGACAGCATTCAGGACACGTTATGGCCATTATGAGTTCCTGGTGATGTCTTTTGGGTTGACTAATCCCCCCGCAGCCTTTATGAACTTGATGCACATGGTTCTTGGCCCGAATTTGGACTCATTTGTGATAGTTTTTTATAGACGACATCTTAGTATACTCGCGTAGTAGAGATGAGCATGAGCAGCACTTGAGGGTTATACTCCAGACTTTGAGAGATCATCGGCTTTATGCCAAGTTCTCAAAGTGCGAGTTTTGGCTTGAGTCAGTTGCATTCCTAGGGCACGTGGTGTCTAAGGATGGAATTAGGGTTGATCCGGGAAAGATTTCAGCGGTTTGTGAGTGGCCTAGACCTACTACTGTTACTGAGGTTCGCAGCTTTATTGGTTAGCAGGTTACTACAGACGGTTCGTTGAGGGGTTTTCTTCCATAGCATCACCCTTGACTATGCTGACTAGGAAGGATGTCCCATTTCAGTGGTCGGATCAGTGTGAGGATAGCTTCCAGAGGCTTAAGGCCTTATTGACTTCAGCTCCAGTTTTGACTTTGCCGGTTGAGGGTCAGAGCTTCTCCGTGTATTGTGATGCTTCTGGGGTTGGTCTTGGTTGTGTGTTGATGCAGCAGGGTCGAGTAATAGCATATGCGTCGAGGCAGCTGAAGGTTCACGAGCGCAACTACCCCACTCATGACTTAGAGTTGGCGGCGGTAGTTTTCGCGCTCAAGATCTGGAGGCATTACTTATATGGAGTTCACTGTGATATCTTCACCGATCACCGTAGTCTTCAATATATCACGAGTCAGCGGGAGTTGAACTCGAGACAGAGGAGATGGGTCGAGTTACTGAAGGACTATGACTTCACTATTCGGTATCATCCGGGCAAGGCAAACGTGGTAGCGGATGCCTTGAGTCGGAAGACAGTGAGTATGGGTAGCCTAGCTTCTCTTTCAGTTTCAGAGCGGCCGTTGGCCTTGGACATTCAGTCCTTGGCTAACCATTTGGTTAGGCTTGACTTGTCGGATCCTAGCAGAGTTCTTGCCAGTGTTGAGGTTCGTTCTACTTTGATTGATCAGATTCAGAGCCGTCAGTTTGAGGATCAGCAGTTGTGTGACCTTCGTGATCGGGTTGTTCAGGGTGAGACCTGTAGGGCGACTCTAGATTCAGATGGGGTTCTGAGGTTTGATAGCCGCCTTTGTGTTCCGAGGATTAGTGATTTGATTCAGTTGATACTTCACGAGGCACATTGTACTAGATACTCCATTTACCCTGGCACAACAAAGATGTATAGAGACTTGAGACAGCTTTACTGGTGGAGTGGTATGAAGCGGGATATAGCGGATTTCGTATCTCGGTGCTTGAACTGTCAGCAGGTTAAGTCCGAGCACATGAGACCTGGTGGTTTGATGCAGCGACTTCCCATTCCTGAGTGGAAGTGGGAAGGGATTACTATGGACTTCATTGTTGGTTTGCCTCGTACTTCTCATGGGTTCGATTCCATATGGGTGATTGTTGATAGGCTAACTAAGTCAGTACATTTCTTGCCGGTTCAGTCTTCTTATGGCGCAGAGAGGTTAGCTCAGATCTACCTTGGTGAGATTGTTCGGTTGCACGGGGTCCCAGCTTCTATCATTTCAGACTGTGGCACTCAGTTCACATCTCAGTTCTGGAGGGCTATTCAGCGAGATTTGGGTACAGAGGTTCATCTTAGTACCGCTTTCCACCCTCAGACAGATGGCCAGTCCGAGAGGACCATTCAGGTCCTGGAGGACATGCTTCGGGCCTTGTTCTTGACTTTGGAGGTTCTTGGATCGGTTTGTTCCTTGCAGAGTTTGCTATAATAACAGCTTCCATTCGAGTATCGGCATGGCAACCTTTTGAGGCTTTGTATGGCAGGCGTTGCAGATCACCGGTAGGTTGGTTTGATGGTTTTAGTGCTGGGCCACAGAGCACAAATTTGCTTCGAGATTCCTTAGACCGAGTCCGAGTGATTCAGGACAGACTTCGGGCAGCTCAGAGCAGGCAGAAGAGTTATGCTGATCGTCGGCTTCGTGCCTTGGAGTTTAGCGTCGGTGACTTGGTGTTTCTCCGTGTATCGCCCATGAAGGGCGTGATGAGATTTGGTAGGCGGGGCAAGCTTAGCCCCAGGTACATTGGGCCGTTTGAGATTCTGCAGAGGGTTGGTAGCGTTGCCTATCAGTTAGCCTTACCTCCGATGTTTTCAGCTATACATCCTGTGTTTCATGTTTCGATGCTGCGTCAGTATATCCCAGATGAGTCTCATGTGTTGCAGTGGGATTCAGTTCAGTTGGATGAGGGTTTAGCCTTTGTTGAGGAGCCGTCAGCTATTTTGGCCAGAGATGTCAGGAGATTGAGGTCTCGAGAGATCCCGGTTGTTAAGGTTCAGTGGAGGCACCATCCAGTCGAGGAGGCTACCTGGGAGACCGAGAGAGATATGCGGGATCAGTATCCGCAGCTATTTTAGCCTTCAGGTACCCCCTTGACCTTGACTTTCGAGGACGAAAGCCCTTTTTAGTAGTGGATGATGTAATGACCCTTCCGGTCATTTCCACGTTTGAGTTTTGAAGTCAAGCAAATCGACAAAAGATATCGTAAGACCTTTAACAAATTTTCTGAACTTTGAGTCAAATGTGTCAGGGCTTTTCTCCCAGTATATAAAGAGTTAGAAGTCCTCCAAAATACCAAATCGAAGGTCTACGAGTCTAGTTTCCAACGCACAAATCCTCACATCCAACTGATCTCAGAGTAAATAATTATGACTGTTTTACCGCGGACTGTCTGGCAGAAAACGGGTTACGTACCGGGTCGCGAATCGGGTCGGGTCAAACTCGATTTAAGCCTCGACTTCACGTTTTAAAACGTTATTTTAGTTCCAAAACAGTGATAAAACATAAGGAAGGATCCCGAGAGAATTCTTGAGTATCAAAATCGTGCGTTGGCGAAATACGAGCCTAAACTTAAGGATTTTATTAGCCTCGTGCGTGTATTTGAAAATACGTTATTTAAAAGTTGAATTTGGTAAAAATTATATTATTATTGCCTTTTCAAAATATTTTAAAGGTTTATGAAAAATATATTTGATACGATATAAGTGTATACGTATTTATTTTGTAAAGTTTTTATACTCCGTAATATTTTAACGGAGATAGTAAACTTAGTTACGTTGAAATTTATTATTATAATATAGTGGATTTTATTGGAAATGATTTTCTATTAATTATGGTATATTCAAAAATTATATTTATTATACCACGAATTTATGCAATACCCGAATATATACTTAGCGGGATGAAATTGGTTGCCACCTCCACCCCCACGTGTAAGTGGAAGATGGAGGCAGCAATTAGTATATTAGTAGCGGTCATCAGCATATACACATAAGATAATGGTTTCTACCTAACTTTTATACACTTAAATAGGTACTGAACATGGTTAATGGAGAATGAGTTCATTTCTCTCAACAAATACATCAATTACATAGCTTCTCCACTTACATTCATACGTACACAGAGAAGGGGATTGGTGGAACCAATTAAATGTTGACGTTATATTAAATTTTCTGAAGAAAATCAATTATCTACGTCAAGTTATTCCGTCCCAAATCCGAATCCGATTCCGATTTAGTTTTGGATTTTCTTGGAGTGGTACGAGCTTGGACATCGTTGTTCCAGCAACTTGTCGTCGGACGACAGGTAGGTTACAGTTTATTTTCCCTAGACTCCGTATATATAAAATAAAATTGTATTAATGGGCATCCTTGGGTTGGTTTATTAGGTTGGTACCACAGACCTCGACCGCTTTATTCATGTCCGCCTATTCTTATTCCTCCATTGCTTGTAGTATTTGCGGATATATTTTATTTACCCTTGTGGTCCTGCGAGGCCTTGTTGACTCTGGAACATAGAAGGTGGGATTTTGGAATGTCCGCGAGTCCCGGGCATAGAATTATCCTTCTAGGCTAGTTATGCTTGCTGAGTAGCTGTGGGCCTGTGCAGGGTCGATAGGTTGATTGTGAGCTGCGGGGCAGCTATTGTGTGTGATCATACCATTTCCATGCATATAAAGAGGTTTTATCCATGTTTTACTGTGGTTTTGGCTTCGGGCCTACTGGCACTGTTTTCTAAACCTTGCATGGCCCGGGGGGCCCGTTTTTGATGGAAATGATTTGGAAATGGTTGATTTCACTTGTGGAGATTTTTGGGCAGAAAAAAGTAAAATTATGTTTAAAATCATCAGTTTTATGATTATCGCTAGACTCGGCAGGGCCGGGGTGCTAGTTGAGTTTTCTTGTTACTTGAGATGATTTTTAGCCTCGGTCAGACTGAGCACCTGAGATGACGTTTTACTGTTTAGACCCGACTACGCCCGGGCACCCTTGGAGGGGTTTTTGAGATATTTTCCTACTATTTTTAGTCCTGGACAGGGTCTGGGCATGCATATTCGAGACTGGGTCTCTATCTTGATATCGAGACTGGGTCTCTATCTGATACATGTTCTGATACTGAGTTTTAGTATGGGGTCTAGGACCTCCATGGACCTTGCCATCCGGGCCAGGGGCTACGGGCTGCGTGTGCCGGAGGAGGGGTATACGGTGGAGTAGAGGTATACGGGCAGTGTCCTTCCATGGAACCTACCTGCTGGGCCGGATCGGCGCCGGAGGAGGTACATACAGAGATACCATGGCACTTGAGATCTTCATGCATCATATCATTCATGGTTCGAGGTTCCACCCTTGTTTGTTGTTTGCTGATTGTACGCTCCGGTAGTATGGGATGCCGGAGGGTTTGTTTTCACTTGTTTGTTTTCCTCGGTTGTATGGGCGGCCGAGGGACTGTAGGTAGACTCTTTCTATTTACTTGTAGAATTATTCCCTATTATGGATAAGTATGAGATTGGTTACTGCTAGACTGTTAGTTTCTGGATTTGAGATTGGTATGACTAGTTGAGTTTGAATCATGTCTCTGAGCATGCCTATTATTACTCTTTCTCTCTTCTTCTTACACTTGAGGTTACCGGTATACCGTCCATTTCGTAAACTTATTTTGTATACACTGCTATTGCAAGGACCCCAGGTGCGTTATTTCTTACTTTCACCTGTGCCTATGGTGTGTATATCCTGCTTACTAGCCTCATATGTGGTTCTGTTGATTTCCCTCTGGGCTAGTTCCTGTGTACCTTTCGTTGATTTCTGTGACTACTTGCTTCTATTCTGTCTATTACTGCGCTTTTATCTTATATGTGCCCAGTCGGCCTATGATACCTACTGGGTACCTTATGCTTCACATTTGGTGCTCACCCCTACACCCTGCATCTTTGGGTGCAGATCCTAGCGTGGGCCATCGCCGTTAGATCGTTGTGATTCGTGCTTGAAGATCTGTTGGGGACTACTTCAGACTGAGGGTGAGCTCTTGGCGATCGGAGCTTAGCTTTAGTTTATCTGTTGCTTCATGTTCTCTATTACCATTCAGAGACATCTGTATATATTCTTTTCGTTTATTTGCACTCCATGTATGTAGTTTGGCTCTGTACTATGACACCAGGTCTTGGGGTTTGGTTTAGTTCCGCATAGGTATATATTTATTTCCATGTTATCTATTTTATTTGTCTTGTTCCCTTATTTGCTAGATAGTAGCCCATTACTAACTGTTCTGGGCTATGGGGGTTGGTTCACCTACCGGGGGTTGTAGGTGCCATCATGACCGAGAAATCAGGTCGTGACACTGGGTCTCTATCTTGATACCGGGCTTGCTTCCGGATGACATATTTTGATACTGAGTTTTAGTATGGGGTCTGAGACCTCCATGGACCTTGCCATCCGGGCCAGGGGCTACGGGCTGCGTGTGCCGGAGGAAGAGTATACGGTAGAGTAGAGGTATACGGGCAGTGTCCTTCCATGGAACCTACCTGCTGGGCCGGATCGGCGCCGGAGGAGGTACATACAGAGATACCATTTCACTTGAGATCTTCATGCATCATATCATTCATTGTTAGAGGCTCCACCCTTGTTTGTTGTTTGTTGATTATACGCTCTGGTAGTATGGGATGCCGGAGGGTTTGTTTTCACTTGTTTGTGTTCCTCGGTTGTATGGGCGGCCGAGGGACTGTAGGTAGACTTTTGCTATTTACTTACAGAATTATTCTCTATTATGGATAAGTATGAGATTGGTTACTGCTAGACTGTTAGTTTCTGGATTTGAGATTGATATGATTAGTTGAGTTTGATTCATGTCTCTGAGCATGCCTATCATTACTCTTTCTCTATTCTTCTTACACTTGAGGTTACCGGTATACCGTCCATTTCGTAAACTTATTATGTATACACTGTTATTGCAAAGACCCCAGGTGCGTTACTCCTTACTTTCACCTGTGCCTATGGTGTGTATATTCTGCTTATTGGCCTCACATGTGGTTATGTTGATTTCCCTCTTGGCTAGTTCCTGTGTACTTTTCGTTGATTTCTGTGACTGCTTGCTTCTATTCTGTCTATTACTGCGCTTTTATCTTATATGTGCCCAGTCGGCCTATGATACCTACTGGGTACCTTATGCTTCGTATTTGGTGCTCACCCCTACCCCCTGCATCTTTGGGTGCAGATCCTAGCGTGGGCCATCGTCGTTAGATCGCTGTGATTCGTGCTTGGAGATTTACTAGGGACTACTTCAGACTGAGGGTGAGCTCTTGGCGATCAGAAATTTGCTTTAGTTTATCCTTTTGCTTCATGTACTCTATTACTATTCAGATACATCTGTATATATTGTTTTGGATCATTTGCACTCTGTGTATGTAGTTTTGGCTCTATACAATGATACCAGGTCTTGGGGTTTGGTTTAGTTTCCGCATATGTATATATTTATAGTCATTTTATCTGTTCTCTTCGTCTTGTTCTCTTATTTGTTAGATAGTAGCCCATTACTAACTGTTCTGGGCTACGGGGATTGGTTTACCTACCGGGGGTTGTAGGTGCCATCATGACCGAGAAATTGGGTCGTGAAAACTTGGTATCAGAGCTTTAGGTTCACCGGTGTCATCGGTATAGGAGCCAATGTCTAGTAGAGTCTTGCGGATTGGGGCGGAGACGTCCGTACTCAATCTTTGGGAGGCTACAGTGGCATTTTAGGAAATTTGACTCTTTCATTGCTTCTGTGTCGTGCGTACAACCCTTGAAGTTTCTGGAAATCTCATTTGTTCTACTTCATTCTTTCCGCAGATGGTTCGTACGAGATCATCGGCATCACGCGGAGATGAGCCTCCCACTCCAGCGCCAGCTCCAGCGCCAGTCCAGCACCAGCTCCAGTGCCCACTTCTGTGCCAGCTCCAGCCGCAGCTCAGTCTCCAAATATTCGGGGATTACTATTACAGCTTTTGGGTATGATTGGAGAGCGGCCTTCTGAGGTAGCGCAGACATCCGCTCAAGAGGCAGCCCTGGGTGCACAGAGCTTAGGAGCGCAGCCGGCTACTATGGCTCCCCGTGCGGAGGTCATTCCAGTTCCATTTGTTGCACAACCTCTTGCTCCTCGCCCAGTTATGATAGAGTCAGAGCAGAAGGCGTTGGGTAGGTTTTTGAGGTTAGCACCTCCGAGGTTTGCTGGTACTTCTGGACAGGATCCACATGACTTTATTACTACCTGTGAGGAGATGTTGCATCATTTGGGTTTGTTGGAGACTCACGGGGTTGGTTATACTACCTATCAGTTGGAGGGCCCAACGAAGTTATGGTGGAGGGCCCAGGTTGCTTGTAGACCACCGTCATCACCTCCTTTGACCTGGTCTGAGTTTTTTGAGGCCTTTATGGCCAAGTTCCTACCACAGAGTGATCGTGAGCATCACAGGGAGCAGTTTACTCACCTTATGCAGGGATCTACGACTATCTCGGAGTATGAGACCCGTTTCCATCAGCTAGCTCCGTTCGGAGCTATGATCATTCCTACAGAGGCAGATAGGATTCGCAGATTTGTATGGGGTTTAAGGCCATAGATCAGGCAGCCAACTGAGATATTGATTGCCAGTGGTCGGTCATTCCAGGATATTGTAGACTATGCTCGCACTGTGGAGGACTTACAGTGACATGATCAGGTGTCCAGAGATAAGAGGCCTCGACATCAGGGTGTCTATAGTGGTTCCAGATATGGTGGTAGAGGTCCTGGCCAATGGAGCCGGAGTTATTAGCCACAGCAGTACCAGGGTCAGTCCAGCCGACCGATTAAGGCTTCCCTTCAGACTTTCGGTAGTGCCCAGTTCGAGCAGGGTAAGAGCAGCCATCAGGGCTATAACGGCCAGTCTTCGAGGGGTATAGTTTCTGGGGCATCAGGTCGCGGTGGTCATACGGGATCTGTTAGTTCATCTCGACTGAGTAGGCCGCCAGGGGCTTGTTTTACTTGTGGTGCGATTGGTCATTTTGCTAGAACTTGCCCTCAGCAGGGTACAGTTCAGTCGGCCGAGCCTTTACGGGCAGTTCAGCCCCCGGCTAGAGGGGGTGGTCGTCAGGGTAGAGGTGGTGCTCCACGCGGTAGAGCAGGTGGTAGGGATGGCGGTCGGGCAGGAGGAGGTCGTCGTCAGTTTTACGCGGTCCCTAGGAGACCAGAGGCAGAGGCCTCAGATGCTGTGATTACAGGTACGATTTTTGTGTGCCATCAGTCTGCTATGGCTTTATTTGATCCTGGATCCACTTGTTGATATGTATCTGCCTACTTTGTGCCTTGTTTGGGGTTGGCTAGTGAGCCATTATATGTTCCTGTTTCTGTTTCGACCCCATTAGGAGATTCCTTAGTAGTGGATCGGATTGTGAGATCATGTATGTTATCTGTTGGTGATTCAGAGACTTGGGGTGATTTGATGATTCTTGATATGCTAGATTTTGATGTGATACTGGGCATGGACTGGTTATCCCCTCTCCGTGTGGTTTTGGATTGTTATGCCAAGACCATTACCATAGTTGTGCCCGGTGTATCCCCGGTTGTGTGGCAGGGTTCTGTTAGCCATGCACCATCTGGGATCATCTCTTGTCTTCGAGGTAGGAAGTTGATTTCCCGTGGGTGTTTAGCTTATCTAGCATATGTCCGAGATGTTAGTGCTGACCCTACTTCTCCTGAGTCTGTTCCTGTGGTTAGAGACTTCCTCGATGTGTTTCCTACCGACCTTCCAGGCCTTCCACCTGAGAGAGATATTGATTTCGCTATTGAGCTAGAGTCGGGCACTAGGCCTATTTCTATTTCTCCTTACCGTATGGCTCCTACTGAGTTGAGGGAGCTTAAGGAGCAGCTCCAGGATCTGTTAGCTAAGGGGTTTATTAGACCTAGTGTGTCACCGTGGGGTGCTCCTGTTCTCTTCGTGAAGAAGAAGGATGGGTCGATGCGCATGTGTATTGATTATCGGCAACTGAATAGGGTGACACTGAAGAATAGGTATCCGATGCTGAGGATTGATGATTTGTTTGACCAGCTTTAGGATTCAGTCGTGTTTCAAAGAGTAATTTGAGGTCTGGATACCATCAGTTGAGGATTAGGGCGGAGGACATCCCTAAGACAGCATTCAGAACACGTTATGGCCATTATGAGTTCCTGGTGATGTCTTTTGGGTTGACTAATGCCCCCGCAGCCTTTATGAACATGATGCACAGGGTTCTTGGCCCGTATTTGGACTCATTTGTGATAGTTTTTATAGACGACATCTTGGTATACTCGCATAGTAGAGATGAGCATGACGCAGCACTTGAGGGTTATACTCCAGACTTTGAGACGATCATCGGGCTTTAGCCATTCTCAAAGTGTGAGTTTTGGCTTGAGTCAGTTGCATTCCTGGGGCACGTGGTGTCTAAGGATGGGATTAGGGTTGATCCGGGAAAGATTTCAGCGGTTTGTGAGTGGCCTAGACCTACTACTGTTACTGAGGTCCGCAGCTTTATTGGGTTAGCAGGTTACTACAGACGGTTCGTTGAGGGATTTTCTTCCATAGCAACACCCTTGACTATGCTGACTAGGAAGGATATCCCATTTCAGTGGTCGGATCAGTGTGAGGATAGCTTCCAGAGGCTTAAGGCCTTATTGACTTCAT
>QJPP01003272.1:0-240731 GCA_003996215.1 Jaltomata sinuosa | reverse complement strand
GTAGGTGTCATCATGACCGAGAAATTGGGTCGTGACAACTTGGTATCAGAGCTTTAGGTTCACCGGTGTCATCGGTATAGGAGCCAATGTCTAGTAGAGTCCTACGGATCGGGGCGGAGACGTCCGTACTCAATCTTTAGGAGGCTAGAGTGACATTTTAGGAATTTGACTCTTTCATTGCTTCTGTGTCTTGCGTAGAACCCTTGAAGTTTCTGGAGATCTCATTTATTCTACTTCATTCTTCCGCATATGGTTCGTACGAGATCATCGGTATCACGCGGAGATGAGCCTCCCACTCCAGCTAAGGGTCGAAGACGCCCTCGATCAGTGGCATCTGCTAGAGCTGCTAGAGTGGAGATAGATCCCGAGCGGCATGTGAATCAGGGGGCAGCCCAGGTACCACCAGCCCCAGTGCCAGCTCCAGTACCAGCTCCAGTGCCCACTTCTGTGCCAGCTCCAGCCGCAGCTCAGTCTCCAGATATTCGGGGATTACTATTACAGCTTTTGGGTGTGATTGGAGAGCGGCCTTCTGAGGTAGCGTAGACATCCGCTCAGGGGGCAGCCTTGGGTGCACAGAGCTCAGGAGCGCAGCCTGCTGCTATGGCTCCCCGTGCGGAGGTTATTCCGGTTCCATCGGTTGCACAGCCTCTTGCTCCTCGCCCAGCTATGACAGAGACAGAGCAGAAGGCGTTGGGTAGGTTTTTGAGGTTAGCACATCCGAGGTTTGCCTGGTACTTCTGGACAGGATCCACAATGATTTTATTACTCACCTGTGAGGAGATGTTGCATGCATTTGGAGTTTGTTGGAGACCTCACTGGGTTTGGTTATACTCCTATCATTTGGAGGGCCCAGCGAAGTTATGGTGGAGGGCTCAGGTTGCTTGTAGACCACTGTCGTCACCTCCTTTGACCTGGTCTGAGTTTTACGAGGCCTTTATGGCCAAGTTCCTACCCCAGAGTGATCGGGAGCGTCGCAGGGAGCAGTTTACTCACCTTGTGCAGGGGTCTATCACTATCTCGGAGTATGAGACCCGTTTTCATCAGCTAGCACTGTTTGGAGCTATGATCATTCCTACCGAGACAGATAGGATTCACAGATTTGTATGGGGTTTGAGGCTAGAGATCAGGCAGCCAGCTGAGATATTGATTGCCAGTGGTCGGTCATTCCAGGCTATTGTAGACTATGCCTGCACTGTGGAGGACCTACAGCGACATGATCAGGGGTACAAAGATAAGAGGCCTCGACATCAGGGTGTCTATAGTGGTTCCAGATATGGTGGTAGAGGTCCTGGCCAGTGGATCTGGAGTTATCAGCCACAACAGTACCAGGGTCAGTCCAGCCGACCAATTCAGGCTTCCCTTCATACTTTCGGTAATACCCAGTTCGAGCAGGGTCAGAGCAGCCATCAGGGCTATGGCAGCCAGTCTTCGAGGGGTACAATTTCTGGGGCATCAGGTCGTGATGGTCATACGGGATTTGCTGGTTCATCTCGACTGAGTACGCCGTCAGGGGCTTGTTTTACTTGTGGTGTGATGGGTCATTTTACTAGAGATTGCCCTCAGCAGGGTACAGTTCAGTTGGCCGAGCCTTTACGAGCAGTTCAGCCTCCGACTAGAGGGGGTGGTCATCAGGGTAGAGGTGGTGCTCCATGTGGCAGAGCAGGTGGTAGGGATGGCGGTCGGGCAGGTGAAGGTCGTCGTCAGTTTTACGCGGTCCCTAGGAGACCAGAGGCAGAGGCCTCAGATGCTGTGATTACAGGTACGATTTCTGTGTGCCATCAGTCTTATATGGCTTTATTTGATCCTGGATCCACTTGTTCATATGTATCTACCTACTTTGTGCCTTATTTGGGGTTGGCTAGTGAGCCATTATATGTTCCTGTTTCTGTTTCGACCCCAGTAGGAGATTTTTTAGTAGTGGATCGGATTGTGAGATCTTGTATGCTAGCTATTGGTGATTCAGAGACTTGGGGTGATTTGATGATTCTTGATATGCTAGATTTTGATGTGATACTGGGCATGGACTGGTTATCCCCTCACCATGTGGTTTTTGATTGTTATGCCAAGACCATTACTATAGCTGTGCCCGGTGTATCCCCGGTTGTGTGGCAGGGTTCTGTTAGCCATGCACCATCTGGAATCATCTCTTATCTTCGAACTAGGAAGTTGATTTCCCATGGGTGTTTAGCTTATTTAGCATATGTCCGAGATGTTAGTGCTGACCCTACTTCTCCTGACTCTGTTCCTGTGGTTAGAGACTTCCTCGATGTGTTTCCTACCGACCTGCCAGGCCTTCCACCTGAGAGATATTGATTTTGCTATTGAGTTAGAGCCGGGCACTAGGCACATTTCTATTTGTCCTTACCGTATGGCTCCTGCTGAGTTGAGGGAGCTTAAGGAGCAGCTCCTGGATCTGTTAGCTAAGGGGTTTATTAGACCTAGTGTGTCACTGTAGGGTGCTCCTGTTCTCTTCGTGAAGAAGAAGGATGGGTCGATGCGCATGTGTATTGATTATCGGCAGCTGAATAGGGTGACAGTGAAGAATAGGTATCCGATACCGAGGATTGATGATTTGTTTGACTAGTTTCAAGGTTCCGTCGTGTTTTCGAAGATTGATTTGAGGTCCGGCTACCATCAGTTGAGGATTAGGGAGGAGGACATCCCTAAGACAGCATTCAGGACACGTTATGGCCATTATGAGTTCCTGGTGATGTCTTTTGGGTTGACTAATGCCCCCGCAGCCTTTATGAACTTGATGCACAGGGTTCTTGGCCCGTATTTGGACTCATTTGTGATAGTTTTTTAGAGACATCTTGGAATACTCGCGTAGTAGAGATGAGCATGAGCAGCACTTGAGGGTTATACTCCAGACTTTGAGAGATCATCAGCTTTATGCCAAGTTCTCAAAGTGTGAGTTTTGGCTGAGTCAGTTGCATTCCTAGGGCACGTGGTGTCTAAGGATGGGATTAGGGTTGATCCGGGAAAGATTCAGCGGTTTGTGAGTGGCCTAGACTTACTACTGTTACTGAGGTTCGCAGCTTTATTGGGTTAGCAGGTTACTACAGACGGTTCGTTGAGGGATTTTCTTCCATAGAAGCACCCTTGACTATGCTGACTAAGAAGGATGTCCCATTTCAGTGGTCGGATCAGTGTGAGGATAGCTTCCAGAGGCTTAAGGCTTTATTGACTTCAGCTCCAGTTTTGACTTTGCCGGTTGAGGGTCAGAGCTTCTCCGTGTATTTTGATGCTTCTGGGGTTGGTCTTGGTTGTGTGTTGATGCAGCAGGGTCGAGTAATAGCATATGCGTCGAGGCAGCTGAAGGTTCACGAGCGCAACTACCCCACTCATGACTTAGAGTTGGCGGCGGTAGTTTTCGCGCTCAAGATCTGGAGGCATTACCTATATGGAGTTCACTGTGAGATCTTCACCGATCACCGTAGTCTTCAGTATATCACGAGTCAGCGGGAGTTGAACTCAAGACAGAGAAGATGGGTCGAGTTACTGAAGGACTATGAGGTTTGATAGTCTCCTTTGTGTTCGGAGGATTAGTGATTTGATTCAGTTGATACTTCATGAGGCACATTGTACTAGATACTCCATTCACCCTGGCACAACAAAGATGTATAGGGACTTGAGACAGCTTTACTGGTGGAGTTGTATGAAGCGGGATATAGCGGAGTTTGTATCTCGGTGCTTGAACTGTCAGCAGGTTAAGTTCGAGCACATGAGACCTGGTGGTTTGATGCAGCGACTTCCCATTCATGAGTGGAAGTGGGAAGGGATCACTATGGACTTTGTTGTTGGGTTGCCTCGTACTTCTCATGGGTTTGATTCCATATGGGTGATTGTTTATAGGCTGACTAAGTTAGCACATTTCTTGCCGGTTCAGACTTCTTATGGCACAGAGAGGTTAGCTCAGATCTACCTTCGTGAGATTGTTCGGTTGCACGGGGTCCCAGCTTCTATCATTTCAGACTGTGGCACTCAGTTCACATCTCAGTTCTGGAGGGCTATTCAGCGAGATTTGGGTACAGAGGTTCATCTTAGTACCGCTTTCCACCCTCAGACAGATGGCCAGTCCGAGAGGACCATTCAGATTCTGGAGGACATGCTTCAGGCCTGTGTTCTTGACTTTGAAGGTTCTTGGGATCAGTTTGTTCCCTTGGTAGAGTTTGCTTATAATAACAGCTTCCATTCGAGTATCGGCATGGCACCTTTTGAGGCTTTGTATGGCAGGCGTTGCAGATCACCGGTAGGTTGATTTGATGGTTTTAGTGCTGGGCCAAAGAGCACAGATTTTCTTCGAGATTCCTTAGATCGAGTCCGAGTGATTCAGGACAGACTTTGGGCAGCTCAGAGCAGGCAGAAGAGTTATGCTGATCGTAGCCTTCGTGCCTTGGAGTTTAGTGTCGGTGACTTGGTGTTTCTCCGTGTATCGCCCATGAGGGGCGTGATGAGATTTGGTAGGCGGGGCAATCTTAGCCCCAGGTACATTGGGCCGTTAAAGATTCTTCAGAGGGTTGGTAGCGTTGCCTATCAGCTAGCCTTGCCTCCGATGTTTTCAGCTATACATCCTGTATTTCATGTTTCAATGTTGCGTCGGTATGTCCCAGATGAGTCTCATGTGTTACAGTGGGATTCAGTTCAGTTGGGTGAGGGTTTAGCCTTTGTTGAGGAGCTGGTAGCTATTTTGGCCAGAGATGTCAGGAGATTGAGGTCTCGAGAGATCCCAGTGGTTAAGGTTCAGTGGAGGCACCGTCCAGTCGAGGAGGCTACCTGGGAGACCGAGAGAGATATGCGGGCCCAATATCCGCAGCTATTTTAGCCTTCAGGTACCCCCTAGACCTTGACTTTCGAGGACGAAAGTCCTTTTTAGTAGTGGATGATGTAATGACCCTTCCGGTTATTTCCACGTATACGTTTTCCTTGAATCGTTAGAGCTTTTTTGTAGCGGCCCCAAGTCACTTAAGGCTCTTCAGGACCGGTATTTCGGTGTTGGGTCCATTTGCTTGGTCGCATTATAAGTTTTGAAGTCAAGCAAGTCGGCAAAAGTTATCGTAAGTTCTTTAATAAATTTTTTGAACTTTGGGTAAAATGTCTCGGAGCTTTTCACTCAATATATAAAGAGTTAGAAGTCCCCCAAAATACCAAATCGAAGGTCTACGAGTCTAGTTTCCAATACACTAAACCTTATGTCCAACTGATCTCGGAGTAAAAAGTTATGACTATTTTACCGCGGACTGTCTGGCAGGAAACGGGTTGCGAACCGGGTCACGAACCGGGTCGGGTTAAACTCGATTTAAGCCTCAACTTCACGTTTTAAAATGCCATTTCAGTTTCGAAACAGTGAGAAAACATAAGGGAGGGTTCCAAGAGAGTTCTTTAGTATCTAAATCGTGCGATGGTGAGTTGCAAACTTAAATTTAAGAATTTTATTAACATCGCGTGTATTTGAAAATATTTTATTTAAAAGTTGAATTTGGTAAAAATTATATTATTATTACCATTTCAAAATATTTTAAAGGTTTATGAAAAATATTTTTGTTGCGATATAATTGTATATGTATTTATTTTATAAGGTTTTTGTACATTGTAATATTTTAACGGAGATAGTAAATTTAGTTATGTTAAAATTTATTATTATAATATAGTAGGTTTTATTCGAAATAATTTCTAATGAGGTTTTATTCGAAATAATTTCTAATGATTATGATATATTCAAAAATTATATTTATTATACTACGAACTTATGCAATACCCGAGTACGTACGTAACATGGATCCACCTATCAATAAGTGGATAAGAGGAGGTGTGGTGATGACACCCACACCCCCACGTGGGAGTCATACAAATAAGGGAGCAATACCTTTATGGTTAAGTTGCTGCCAACTAATGTT
This sequence comes from Jaltomata sinuosa, assembly GCA_003996215.1. Classification (NCBI taxonomy): domain Eukaryota; kingdom Viridiplantae; phylum Streptophyta; class Magnoliopsida; order Solanales; family Solanaceae; genus Jaltomata; species Jaltomata sinuosa. The sequence goes on along the minus strand of QJPP01003272.1, from coordinate 234,834 downwards.
AGTATGTAATTAATGACCATATTGGCCAAAGTATTATATACACTCCAGCAATTATGGATTATGAGATTCTTGCTCACTTTCCTTTGTGTGATTGTCAAACAATATTACTGTATAACATATAGCAAGTTCTTATGTATTTTTAACGTTATATTTGATCGGCCGAAAGTAATAGATTATCTACGTCAAGTTATTCAAGCCCGAGTCCGAGTTTGATTTCGTGTTGGAGGTTTTTCGGAGAGGTTCAAGCTTGTCTTCGGACGACTGGTAGGTTACGGTTTATTTTTCCTAGACTCCGCATATATAGGATAAAATTGTATTAATAGGCATCATTGGGTTGGTTTATTAGGTTGGTACCACAGTCCTCGTCCGCTTTATTCATGTCCGCCTACTTTTGTTCCTCCGTTGCTTGTAGTATTTGCCGATATATTTTATTTACCCTTTTGGTCCTGTGAGGCCTTGTTGACTCTGGAACATAGAAGGTTGGATTTTGGGAATGTCCGCGAGTCCCGGGCATAAAATTATCCTTCTAGGCTGGTTATGCTTGCTGAGTAGCTGTGGGCCTGTGCAGGGTCGATAGGTTGATTGTGAGCTGCTGGGCAGCTATTGTATGTGATCATACTATTTCCATGCATATAAAGAGGTTTTATCCATGTTTTACTATGGTTTTGTCTTCGGGCCTACTGACACTATTTTTTAAACCTTGCATGGCCCGGGGGGCCCATTTTTTATGGAAATAATTTGGAAATGGTTTGATTTAACTTGTGAATATTCCTGGGTAAAAGGAAGTAAAATTATGTTTTAAAACACCAGCTTTACTACTAACGCTAGACTCGGCAGGGCCGGGGTGCTAGTTGAGTTTTCTTGCTACTTGAGATGATTTTTAGCCTCGGTCGGACCGAGCACCTGAGATAACTTTATACTGTTTAGACCCGGTTATGCCCGGGCACTCTTGGAGGGGTTTTTTTTGAGATATTTTCCTACTACTTTAGTCCTGGACAGGGTCTGGGCATGCATATTCGAGACTGGGTCTCTATCTTGATACCGGACATGCTTCCGGACGACATGTTTTGATGCTGAGTTTTAGTATGGGGTTTGGGACCTCCATGGACCTTGCCATCCGGGCCAGGGGCTATGGGCTGCGTGTGCCGGAGGAAGGGTATACGGTGGAGTAGAGGTATACGGGCAGTGTCCTTCCATGGAACCTACCTACTGGGCCGGATCGGCACCGGAGGAGGTACATACAGAGATACCATTTAACTTGAGACCTTCATGCATCATATCATTCATTGTTTGAGGCTCCACCCTTGTTTGTTGTTTGTTGATTGTACACTCCGGTATTATGGGATGCGGAGGGTTTGTTTTCACTTATTTGTGTTCCTCGGTTGTATGGGCGGTCGGGGGACTGTAGGTAGACTTTTGCTATTTACTTACATAATTGTTCCCTGTTACGGTTAAGTATGAAATTGGTTACTGCTAGACTGTTAGTTTCTGGATTTGAGATTGATATGATTAGTTGAGTTTGATTCATATCTCTGAGCATGCCTATCGTTACTCTTTCTCTTTTCTTCTTAAACTTGAGATTACCGGTATACCGTCCATTTCGTAAACTTATTTTGTATACACTGTTATTGCAAGGACCCCAGGAGCGTTATTTCTTACTTTCACCTGTGCCTATGGTGTGTATATTCTGCTTACTAGCCTCACATGTGGTTCTGTTGATTTTTCTCTGGGCTAGTTCCTGTGTACCTTTCATTGATTTCTGTGACTGCTTGCTTCTATTTTGTCTGTTACTACACTTTTATCTTATATGTGCCCAGTCGACCTATGATACCTACTGGGTACCTTATGCTTCGCATTTGGTGCTCACCCCTACCCCCTGCATCTTTGGGTGCAGATCCTAGCGTGGGCCATCGCCGTTAGATCTCTGTGATTCGTGCTTGGAGATCTGTTGGGGACTACTTCAGACTGAGGGTGCGCTCTTGGCGATCGGAGCTTAGCTTTAGTTTATCTTTTGCTTCATGTACTCTATTACCATTTAGAGACATCTGTATATATTGTTTGGATCGTTTGCACTCCATGTATGTAGTTTTGACTCTATACTATGATACCAGGTCTTGGGGTTTGGTTTAGTTTCCGCATATGTATATTTATAGTCCTTTTATCTGTTCTCTTCGTCTTGTTCTCTCATTTGTTAGATAGTAGCCCATTACTAATTGTTCTAGGCTACGGGGATTGGTTCACCTACCGGGGGTTGTAGGTGCCATCATGACCGAGAAATAGGGTCGTGACACAGGGTGGCTATAGTGGTTCCAGATATGGTGGTAGAGGTTCTGGCCAGTGAGGCCGGGGTTATCAGCCACAGTATCACCAGGGTCAGTCCAGCCGACCGGTTCAGGCTTCCCTTCAGACTTTCGGTAGTACCCAGTTTGAGTCAGAGCAGCCATCAGGGCTATAGCGGCCAGTCTTTGAGGGGTACAGTTTCTGGGGCATCAGGCCGTGGTGGTCATACGGGATCTGCTGGTTCATCTCGACTGAGTAGGCCGTCAGAGGCTTGCTTTACTTGTAGTCTGATTGGTCATTTTGCTAGAGATTGCCCTCATCAGGGTACAGTTCAGTTGGCCAAGCCTTTACGAGCAGTTCAGCCTCCGGTTAGAGGGGATGGTCGTCAGAGTAGAGGTGGTGCTCTGTGCGACAGAGCAGGTGGTAGGGATGGCAGTCGAACAGGTGGAGGTCGTCGTCAGTTTTATGCGGTCCTTAGGAGACCAGAGGTAGAGGCCTCAGATGCTGTGATTACAGGTACGATTTATGTGTGCCATCAGTCTGCTATGGCTTTATTTGATCCTGTATCCACTTGTTCATATGTATCTTCCTACTTTGTGCCTTGTTTGGGGTTGGCTAGTGAGCCATTATTTGTTCCTATTTCTTTTTCGACCCCAGTAGGAGATTCTTTAGTAGTGGATCAGATTGTGAGATCTTGTACGATATCTATGTGTGATTCAGAGACTTGGGGTGATTTGATGATCATTGATATGCTAGATTTTGATGTGAAACTGGGCATGGACTGGTTATCCCCTCACCGTGCAGTTTTGGATTGTTATGCCAAGACCATTACCATAGTTGTGCCCGGTGTATCCCCGGTTGTGTGGCAGGGTTCTGTTAGCCATGCACCGTCTGGGATCATCTCTTGTCTTCGATCTAGGACGTTGATTTCCCGTGGGTGTTTAGCGTATCTAGCATATGTACGAGATGCTAGTGCTGACCCTACGTCTCCTGAGTATGTTCCTGTGGTTAGAGACTTCCTTGATGTGTTTCCTACCGACCTGCCAGGCCTTCCACCTGAGAGAGATATTGATTTTTCTATTGAGTTAAAGCCGAGCACTAGGCCCATTTCTATTTCTCCTTACCATATAGCTCTGGCTGAGTTGAGGGAGCTTAAGGAGCAGCTCCAGGATCTGTTAGCTAAGGGGTTTATTAGACCGAGTGTGTCACCTTGGGGTTCTCCTGTTCTCTTTGTGAAGAAGAAGGATGGGTTGATGCACATGTGTATTGATTATCGACAGTTGAATAGGGTGACAGTGAAGAATAAGTATCCGATGCCGAGGATTGATGACTTGTTTGACCAGCTTCAGGGTTCATTCGTGTTTTCGAAGATTGATTTGAGGTTCGGCTACCATCAGTTGAGGATTAGGGCGGAGGACATCCCTAAGACAGCATTCTAGACACGTTATGGCCATTACGAGTTCTTGGTGATGTCTTTTGTGTTGACTAATGCCCCCGCAGCCTTTATGAACTTGATCCACAAGGTTCTTGGACCGTATTTGGACTCATTTGTGATAGTTTTTATAGACGACATCTTCGTATACTCGCGTAGTAGAGATGAGCATGAGAAGCACTTGAGGGTTATACTCGAAACATTGAGAAATCATCGGCTTTATGCCAAGTTCTCAAAGTGTGAGTTCTGGCTTGAGTTAGTTGCATTCCTAGGGCACGTGGTGTCTAAGGATGGGATTAGGGTTGATCCGGGAAAGATTTCAGCGGTTTGTGAGTGGCCTAGACCTACTACTATAACTGAGGTTCGCAGTTTTATTGGGTTAGCAGGTTATTACTGACGCTTCATTCAGGGATTTTCTTCCATAGAAGCACCCTTGACTATGCTAACTAGGAAGTATATCCCATTTCAGTGGTCGGATCAGTGCGAGGATAGCTTTCAGAGGCTTAAGGCCTTATTGACTTCAGCTCCAGTTTTGACTTTGCCGATTGAGGGTCAGAGCTTCTCCGTTTATTGTGATGCTTCTGGGGTTGGTCTTGGTTGTGTATTGATGTACCAGGGTCGAGTAATAGCATATGCGTCGAGGCAGCTGAAGGGTCACGAGCGCAACTACCCCAGTCATGACTTAGAGTTGGCAGCGGTAGTTTACGCGCTCAAGATCTGGAGGCATAACCTATATGGAGTTAACTGTGAGATCTTCACTGATCACCATAGTCTTCAATATATCACAAGTTAGCGAGAGCTGAACTCGAGGCAGAGGAGATGGGTCGAGCTACTGAAGGACTATGAATTCACTATTCTGTATCATCCGGGCAAGGCAAACGTGGTAGCGGATGCCTTGAGTCGGAAGGCAGTGAGTATGGGTATCCTAGCTTCTCTTTCAATTTCAGAGCGACCATTGGCCTTGGAAATCTAGTCCTTGGCTAACCGTTTGGTTAGGCTTGACTTGTCGGATCCTAGCAGAGTTCTCGCCAGTGTTGAGGTTTGTTCTACTTTGATTGATCAGATTCAGAGCCATCAGTTTGAGGATCAGCAGTTGTGTGACCTTCGTGATTACGTTGTTCAGGGTGAGACCAGTCGGGATACTCTAGATTCAGATGGGGTTCTAAGGTTTGATAGTCGCCTTTGTATTCCGAGGATTAGTGATTTGATTCAGTTGATACTTCATAAGGCACATTGTACTAGATACTCCATTAATCCTGGCACAGCAAAGATGTATAGAGACTTGAGACAACTTTATTGGTGGAGTGGTATGAAGCGGGATATAGCGGAGTTCATATCTCGGTGCTTGAACTGTCAGCAGGTTAAGTTCGAGCACATGAGACCTGGTGGTTTGATGTAGTGACTTCCCATTCCTGAGTGGAAGTGGGAAGGGATTACTATGGACTTCATTGTTGGTTTGCCTCGTACTTCTCATAGGTTTGATTCCATATGGGTGATTGTTGATAGGCTGACTAAGTCAGCACATTTCTTGCCAGTTCATACTTCTTATGGTTCAGAGAGGTTAGCTCAGATCTACCTTCGTGAGATTGTTCGGTTGCACGGGGTCCCAGCTTCTATCATTTAAGACTGCGGAACTCAGTTCACATCTCGGTTCTGGAGGGCTATTCAGTGATATTTTGGTACAGAGGTTCAGCTTAGTACTGCTTTCCACCCTCAGACAGATGGCCAGTCCGAGAGGACTATTCATGTCCTGGAGGACATGCTTCGAGCCTGTGTTCTTGACTTTGGAAGTTCGTGGGATCAGTTTGTGCCTTTGGCTGAGTTTCTTATAATAATAGTTTCCATTCGAGAATTGGCATGGCACCTTTTGAGGCCTTGTATGGTAGGCATTACAGATCGCCGATTAGTTGGTTTGATGGTTCTAAATCTAGTCCACAGAGTACAGATTTGCTTCGAGATTCCTTAGACCAAGTTCGAGTGATTCAGGATAGACTTCGGGCAGCCCAGAGTAGGCAGAAGAGCTACGCTGATCATAGACTTCGTGCCTTAGAGTTCAGTGTTGGTGATTCAGTATTTCTCTGTTAATCTCCCATGAAGGGTGTGATGAGATTTGGTAGGCGGAGCAAGCTTAGACCCAGGTATATTGGGCCATTCATGATTCTCCAGAGAGTTGGTAGTGTTTCCTATCAGTTAGCTTTGCCTCCGATGTTTTCATCTATGCATCTGATTTTCCATGTATCTATGTTGCGGCGGTATGTTCTAGATGAGTCTCATGTGTTGCAGTGGGAGACGGTTCAGCTGGATGAGAGTTTAGCCTTTGTTGAGGAGCCGGTAGCTATTTTGGCCAGAGATGTAAGGGAGATTGAGGTCTCGGGAGATCCCGGTTGTCAAGGTTCAGTGGAGGCACCGTCCAGTTGAGGAGGCTACCTGGGAGATCGAGAGAGATATGAGGGCTTAGTATCCGCAGTTGTTCGAGCCTTCAGGTACTTCCTTGTTCTTGACTTTCGAGGACAAAAGTTTTTTTAGTAGTGGATAATGTAATGACCATTACAGTCATTTATGTGTTTTCGCCTTTCTTGTACTGTTAGAGATTGTTTGTAGTGGCCCCAACTCATTTAAGGATTTTCGGGACCGGTAGTTTGGTGCCCGGGCCATTTGTTTGGTCGTATGATAAGTTTTGAAGTCAAGCAAGTCGGCAAAAGTTATCGTAAGTTTCTTTAATAAATTTTCTGAACTTTGGGTCAAATGTCACAGAGATTTTCTCTCAATATAAAAAGTGTTAGAAGTCCCCCAACCTACCAAACCGAAGGTCTGCGAGTCTAGTTTCCAACTCACAAAACCTCACGTCTAACCGATATTAGAGTAAAAAGTTATGACTGTTTTACCGCGAACTGTTTGGCAAAAACCGGGTCGGGTCAAAATGGATTTAAAGCCTCCAATTCACGTTTTAAAATGCCATTTCATTTCTGAAACAGAGAGAAAACATAAGGGAGGGTTCCAAGAGAGTTCTTGAGTGATCAAGGTGCATTTTTAGTGATTTCTATCGCTAAAGTTTGCCCCCGTGCATAGAAACGCGACCTCTATGCGTGGCAGCCATTTTCCCCTTCGATAAACCACGTTTGGAGTTGGTTTCAAAAGATAGGAATTGGTATTTCTTGGTGTTTATTCAAGATTTACACTTGGTTTGCTAAGGTAACCATCTCGGGGCTCTTTTATGATCGTTTTTATGAAATTCTACGGACGTTTTGTTAAGTTATGATTCTTTTGGGAAATCTGCCGATTTAAGCTTAATTATGAACTATTTATAGGTGAGTATAAGCTGAGTATATATAGTGTTTGCTAATCTTAGGACGTAAGGAACAATTTTCGTGAAGGAACTATGGGCATTCGGACGTTCGTCCAAAGGTATTTTTGTCATTTTGGAGCTTCTTGGAGTGTTTCGAGCTTGGACATCGTCGTCCTAGCAGCTTGTCATCGGACGACAAGTAGGTTATGGTTTAAAATCACTAGACTTAGCATATATCGGATAAAATTGTACTAGCTGGCATCCTTGGGTTGGATTATTAGGTTGATACCACAGACCTTGACCGTTTTATTCATGTACGCCTACTTTTGTTCCTCCAATGCTTGTAGTACTTGCCGATATGTTTTATTTACCCTTGTTGTACTGTAAGGCCTTGTTGACTCTAGAACATAGAAGGTGGGATATTGGGAATGTCCGCGAGTCCCGGGCATAGAATTATCCTTCTAGGCTGGTTATGCTTGCTGAATAGCTATGGGCCTGTACAGGGTCGATAGGTTGCTTGTGAGCTGCAGGGCAGCTATTGTGTTTGATCATACCATTTCCATGCATATAAAGAGGTTTTATCCATGTTTTACTACGGTTTTGGCTTTAGGTCTACTGACACTATTTTTTAAACCTTGCATGGCCCTAGGGGCCCCTTTTTGATGGAAATGAATTGGAAATTGTTTGATTTAACTTGTGAATATTCTTGGGTAAAAGAAGGTAAAATTATGATTTATATCACCAGTTTTATGATTAACGCTAGACTCGGCAGGGTCGGGGTGCTAGTTGATTTTTCTTGCTACTTGAGATGATTTTAGCCTCGGTTGGATCGAGCACCTCAGATGACTTTCTACTATTTAGACCCGGTTATTCTCGGGCACCCTTGGAGGGGTTTTTGAGATATTTTCCCACTACTCTACTCCTGGACAGGGTCTGGGCATGCATATTCGAGACTGGGTCTCTATCTTGAACCCGAACTTGCTTCCGGATGACATGTTTTGATACTTAGTTTTAGTATGGGGTCAGGGACCTCCATGGACCTTGCCATACGGGCCTAGGGCTTCGGGCTGCATGTGCCGGAGGAAGGGTATACGGTGGAGTAGAAGTATACGGGTAGTGTCCTTCCATGGAACCTACCTGCTGGGCCGGATCGACACCGGAGGAGGTACATACAGAGATACAATTTCACTTGAGATCTTCATGCATCATATAATTCCTTGTTTGAGGCTCCACCCTTGTTTGTTGTTTGTTGATTGTACGCTCTGGTAGTATGGGATGCTAGAGGGTTTGTTTTCACTTGTTTGTGTTCCTCGGTTGTATGGGCAGCCGGGGAACTGTAGGTAGACTCTTGCTATTTACTTACATAATTATTCCCTATTACGGTTAAGCATGAAATTGGTTACTCCTAGGCTGTTAGTATTTGGATTTGAGATTGATATGATTAGTTGAGTTTGATTCCTGTCTTCGAGCATGCTTATCATTACTCTTTCCCTCTTTCTCTTACACTTGAGGTTACCGGTGTACCGTCCATTTCTAGAACTTATTATGTATATACTGTTATTATAAGGATCCCAAGTGCGTTGTTTCTTACTTTCACCTGTGCCTATGGTGTATATATTCTGCTTGCTGGCCTCACATGTGGTTCTGTTTATTTACCTCTGGGATAGTTCCTGTGTACCTTTCGTTGATTTCTTTGACTACTTGCTTCTATTATGTCTGTTACTACGCTTTTATCTTATATGTGCCCAGTCGGCCTATGATACCTACTGGGTACCTTATGCTTCACATTTGGTGCTCACCCTACCCCCTGCATCTTTTGGTGCAGATCCTAGCGTGGGCCATCGCCGTTAGATCGCTGTGATTTGTGCTTTGAGATCTGTTGGGGACTACTTCAGACTGAGGGTGAGCTCTTGGAGATCTAATCTTAGCTTTAGTTTATCTTTTGCTTTATGTACTCTATTACCATTCAGAGACATCTGTATATATTGTTTTGGATCGTTTGCACTCCATGTATGTAGTTCTAGCTCTATACTATTATACCAGGTCTTGGGGTTTGGTTTAGTTTCCGCATATGTATATATATATTCATGTTATCTATTCTCTTTATCTTGTTCCCTTACTTTTGCTTAATAAGCTGTTCTTCCGCTTATTTGTTAGATAGTGGCCCATTACTAACTGTTCTGGGCTACGGGGATTGGTTCGCCTACCGGGGGGTTGTAGGTGCCATCATGACCGAGAAATCGGGTCGTGTCAATATTGCATATTGGGAAATTCATAATGGTCACCTACCTCGAATTACACAAAAGCTCTACTGGGCCGGAGCCTTCTCGTGTTCCGAAGCCTTTGCTTGTTCTTGGTCTAAAAATAATTACAAGATACTAAAGTCAATCCACTTGGCCTACCAATTACTCGGATTATGTAAAATCCCAATCCCCATGCCAAAATATGATCATTCCACTCATTCTCGGGCTTTTCCACCATTAACTCACCTGAGTCTATATTTTTACGGATACATTTAGAGAATTAAGGTTAATTGACCATAACCCAACAATAATAATCAAGATCCAAGAACTTTTACGCCCTAGAATCCCTTTTTTCTCTGGATTCTACCATTCCTAGGTAAATCCAAACCTTCCCCCAAAATCCAAACTAGCAATTCTACAATGTAGGAAATATAGTACTAAGTTAGGGGACTAAAATCCTTACCTTTGGGATGAAAAATGGTAAAAAAAAAAATGAGTAAGGGTCACCCAAAATCGCCCTTGCCCTTCTCCAAAATATTCTTGATGAAAACTGAATGTTTTGGGAAATTTTATAGCAATTTGTACACCGCTATAGCACCACCGCCATAGCAAAATCGTCCGCTATGGCGGTGCTGACCAAAGTTGACTATCATTATAGCGAAAATTATTCTGCTATAGTGGTGGTCGCTACGGCATTGTGTCAACTACTATGGCAGTTGACAGGGAACTGAAAGTCGTAAAATTCTCCAGAAGTGCCCATTTTACAACACACCTTAAATTCTCAATATTCCGGAATAACCCCTTCACGTCAACCTCGATAACAGGAGTTCTACTTACCTGAATTCCCTTTCGAAAAGTCCCTCAGACTCCTCTATGTATTAACTAATGGAAAAACTAGCTCACTACAAGACATATTACCTAATCCTTACCCGGATTTTTCAAGATCATACCTTGCTTAGAAACCATTCGAGACTAGCCTAGTCCAGAATTTCCAACTCCTAAACCCAGAAGTTTTCTAACCCAAAACTTGACACAAAAAGTTTACCCGTAACGATGGACCCGGTCATTACATTTTTTATTTCAAATATTAAAATGAACTCTCATATTTTAATTTTTGTGTAACAATACTCGATCTAAATAACAAAATTATGTGATATTCCTATATTGTACTTTGTAGTGCAGTTATAATTAATACAACATTTTTCAATACAAATACTCCAAATATTCTCTCTTACTTTGTTCTTATAAAAGTATTGAAAATCCTACTAATAATAAAAAATATGGAAATAAATCCTGTTCTTTGTACTTGAAATTTAAATCAAATGCAGTGGGAACAAACAATGATATTAATAGCCTTGAAAAATACTTATATATGAAATACTATTACACAATAACCTCGGTTAATCAATGAAAAAATATGTGGCCGTCAACATCGGTCATTGATAATTCATAGTTGCAGTGCCAAAGTGTGCAATGTTGCAATATCCCTTCAAATTGATTTCATCTAATTGTGTGTATAGTCATTGTCGAATGGATGCGTCAATACAACGGCAACTATATGTTCATAACCGTGTCGGTTCTTGTTGAGAATAGTTCAATCGAGTTGTTTATAAAAGAGAAAAGAATATGACAATTTGGTGAATAAGTGGTAAGAGGCTGAACTCAAATAGTTAGTAGAAAAGATGAAAGCTGAGGAGAAATATCATTTTTTTTAAATATAAATAAAAAGAGAATGAAACTAAGAGGCATCTCTTCCAAGGAACAACATTACCAATAGGTGTGTTTATTGAAAGGAAACCTATGAAGCGTTGGGTTCTCTTGGCAAACGGCAAGCATTACTTTTTTATTTGATTATATTAAATATAGTATTTAATAAGATTAATAGTAAGGTTTTTTTGGTAATTTCACATTCAACTTTAGGAGTTCATGCTTTTAAAATAGTACTAGTTCTACCGCACGTGCGTTGCACGTGGGTCTTTAGACAAGTCAATAATATGTGTGTATAGCATTTATTGTAATTAATATTATTACCAATTTATTGACATTTATTCGTTGTATGATAGATCTAGCACAATTTCTGTATTTATTTCGGTTTCATTGTAGTAATGTTAAGTGCTTATCCAACGATAGTTATAAATTTTTACTTTACATACATATTTCAGAAATATGTAATTGTGTCATAAATTAAAAATTTAAATATACAAGAAGTTAGTATTGTTGTGTAACCTTAAGACCCTTTATGCATAAAATCAAAAGGTGTACTTTCCATCAAAATCAATCTTTGTTCTTCTATCACAATATTATCAATAAATTTTTAGTTTATCTCCCATATGAAATTTGATTGCTCCAATAGGTGATGCTAGAAACAACATTCTTTGAACTATTTCTCTTCTATATACCCTTCAAGCATAGAGAAGGGTAGGGTTGTGTACGATAGACCCTTGTGGTCGGGATTTTTTCCGAATCCTGCGCATAGCAGGAGCTTTAGTGCATTGGGTTACCCTTTTTATACCCTTCTGACATAACAATATCAATTGCGCATTGGCATAATTCTCCTCTCAAGATTGACTGCTCTATTTTGAAATAGTGAAGCCTCACATTTTCTATTGTCGTGCACAAAATCTTTATCTTCTTATAAATTCCTGAAATAATATTCTAATACAACGATAAATATTAATAGTTCACATGTTATTGTTGAATATGAAGGAGATACAATTAAGAATAAATCAGTTACTATCGACCATTTGGTAAAATAAACTACTTGTTTATTCTTTAGAACAGATCTTACGTTTATATTCATGATTCTCCAAGTTCTAAAATTTAGAGAAAATTAGTGCACTTATTTCTGCAAAAAAGTTGTCCTTGAATAGTGGGATATGATCTAAGAAAGCATTAGTGCACAAAGTACCACGCACGTACCTATGCTTTAAGAGATCGTTTGGTATGAGGGATAATGTGGGAGGTCCTACAATTACGTCTGGGATAAAATCTATATTGTGTTTGGTTGTGTCTCCTTCAAAGATATATGTTTAATCTATTGCTCCTTTACAGTTGCTTTCCACTATCTCTCTTTAAGAGAATTTGGCCTCTTTATCAACTGTCTATCTCTTTAACCCCGAGGCAACAAATAGTAATAATGATCTTAGATGAAAAATTTACATCCGAATAAGAGTTCAAAGAAAAAGTACTACATTGGTGACTGGGACAAAATGCATTTTTCCATATATATAGGATTCAGAAAAGGAAAATAAAGTAGCACTAAAACAACTAAGTTGGTTGAGATGACATGGAATCTGGATACTGCCCAAACAGATAGAAAGTGAGAGCAGGATGATATTTTACAACATGCCACATTAAGGAAACTAAATCAATGATAAAAGTATGAATTTGGATGAAGTATTTCTCCCTTCCAACTCAATATATTACCACTTGCCTAAAGGAACCATTTGATTGACAAGAATAGGGAAAGGAAGATATGGAACATTAATATGCAAGAATATTATCCACCTTTAGTAAGAGAAAAGTTGTGTAAATTATATAATTTGAGACTTGCCCACATAATAAACTTCCATCCAATCCATCCGAACTACGTGAAAGTCAAAACCAAACATTTTTTCATACCAGGGTGTTTGGTATGTAAAAAGAAGTGAACTTACATTCTGTTTGGGTATCGTTAAGGATGTAGTGCGGGAGATCGAATAGATGAACGTAATAGCAGCACGCATAAAATGTAGCAATAAAGTGAAAGAAGAAGAAGTTGTATAAAGAAGATGTATATGAGAAGAAGAAGTCAATTATTTGAAGAAGTTGTAAGATATCATACTTGTAGGCAAATAGAGAAGATGAAGATTGAGGAGAAAAGTCAAGAAAGATTTAATTTTTAAAGAGAACCACGGAAATTGTGCCAATTCTTGGCAAGGGATAGTTGAGAAAAGGTGTCTACGAAATTTTTCGGAGGATTGCGCCTGTTCTTTTTTGTTTTTTTTTATAATTTAATTTTTTTAGTTGGTTTTTAAAATTTGAGTGTATTTTAGTAATTTTACTTTCAAATTTTTGAGTTCATGCTTTAAAGGTAGTATAGATAGATAGATATGAGTATTGATAGCCTTGTATTCTCATGAGGACCATGATTTTGATAGATGGGTAATGCTTTGAAGCTTTGTGAAAGGAAAAGGTAAAATCTTGATGTTTCATGACACATCATTCAACATTCGAGGTATGTTAAGACATTCTAGACTTTGTTAAGAGACATTTTGTCAATCAAAGATTAAAAATAAAATAGTTAATAGATAAGGTCAAAAGATTGGGAGTTTCGTACCCGTGATATGACGGGCATTGGTACAAATACCGGTGTTATAAGAGAGAATATTTATTATTATGAAATGATGGATTATAATTTGAAAATGCCAACGCATATAGGCATTAGTTGACGAGTTGTTAACTTGGTTGCTTTGTTTGTGTGTTCATATTTCTTCATTGAATCCTAAATATTTTATTGTAACAACCCTCATAGTTAGTTTTGGAATTTATGTCACTCACCGTATTGGTGTTGGGTGGATGAAATGGAGGATCGCATCTGGAGTCTTGTGTGATAAGAAGGTGCCTACTAAACTTAAAGGCAAATTCTACAGAGTGGTGGTTCGACCAGCTTTGTTGTATGGAGTAGAGTGTTGGCCAGTAAAGAACTCCCATATTCAAAAGATGAAGGTGGCGGAGATGAGGATGTTGCGATGGATGTGCGGGTTTACTAGGAGAAATAGGATTAGGAATGAGGATATCCGAGATAAGGTGGGTGTGGCATCGGTGGAAGATAAGATGCGGGAAGCGAGGTTGAGATGGTTCGAACATGTGAGGAGGAGAGGCATGGATGCTCCAGTGCGGAGGTGTGAGAGGTTGGCTATGGATGGTTACAGGAGAGGATGAGGTAGACCGAAAAAGTATTGGGGAGAGGTGATTCGACAGGACATGGCGCAGTTGCAGCTTACCGAGGACATGACCCTAGATAGGAAGGTGTGGAGGACGCGGATTAGGGTAGAAGAGTAGTAGGTAGAAGTGTGTGTAGGCTAGTAGGTAGGAGTGTTTTTCCTTGGTGTCCCGACTAGTAATCGTAGTACTACGCTTATAGTTGTTTGTTCTTGGATTCCTCATAGTAGTATTTTGTGGTAGTGTTTTGCTTCTGTTTGTTGTTTGTTACTACATATTACTTCCTATCGTCTCTTGTAGTTTTATCATATTTTTTGTATCCTGTATCTTTGTTACGTTCTTTTTAGCCTATTTTTAGACTGTTTTTGTCTTGAGCCGGGGGTCTATAGGAAACAGCCTCTCTACCTCACCTCTGAGGTAGTGGTACGGACTGCGTACACTCTACCCTCCCCAGACCCCACGTTGTGGGAATACACTGGGTATGTAGTTGTTGTAAACTATTTAACCCCTCCATATAGTTGTATTATGGTATTTATGGTATGCGAGAGTGAGTGGCACAGTTCCTGAGGTGTTGGTTAGGTTTGAGGTGAGTGTTTTATTTTGAAAGATTTTGATGTTAATATGATTGACTTTTGTCAACAATTAGAGATTTAGGCATCTATGAGAATTCTGTCTATTCCATTAGCTTTGGAATATCATCTTTGGACTAGTATCACAGTTGGTTCAGATCTTGAGACATTCCGATGTGTTTTCAGTAGTTAGTTAAAAAGTTGAAAGTCTTGACCTAAAGTTAACTTCGAATAACATTCATTGATAATGACTTCACTTAGTGAATTTGGAAATTATTTTTGGACCTTGTATAATCCGCAGAGTTAAGGAAGGGCAAGTCCATTGTGAACTAGCTTGCGGATGGTAAATTTTTACTCGAGGTAGGTTATTGTTTGAATTGGAGTTGAGACGCATCTTATTATATGCTATGTGGTAAAACTGTGTAACTTGTGATGGGTCTTCGTACATGGTTGAATTATATGTGTTGTTTCTGTTATGCTTGTGTGAATAGGTTATATAAGCAAAAAATCAGAAGTGGGCTAAAATGGCTAAGTGTGTTGGTGCATTGGTCATTGTGCATATTCATGAGGGATAGGTCCTAGAGCCTAGTATTCATGATATTGATATTGATACAGTTGTCATGGATTGAATACCACGCTGATAGGGTACATGGATACCTAGGGTCCCTTGCAGGTCATGGCTAGTGAGCAAAAATAAGACCCATAGCATTTGTGTACGCACTTTTACTCTTTTATTCTTATATTGTATTGCCATACTATCTTCGATAGTGAATTTGATTATGGAATAACATAAAACTAGAGATACCGGTGATTTGAGTAGAAGTTAATGAACATAGTAATATGTGAGATGATTGTTGAAAGTGTTAATTCCTTTCCTTTCTAGTGATGATTCGGTGACTTATGAAGTTGAGATTGTTTTGTTTGAAATGACTTGAAAAAACTACATGTTCATTGATTATTTTCTAAGTGCTGAAGTCCTTTTACTTGTTATATATTTTACTACATTCACGTTTTATGTTGGGTCGCCCTTTGATACCTATTAGTACATTATGTTTTGTAGTGATACTTCCATGTGCTCTTCTTTTATTGAGTGCAGATCGTGTTCTATAGGCTGAGACACCACCTCAGTTAGAGTAGCAGCATTAATCACAGATCCAGAGGGTGAGCACTACTTCCCAGGTACCATGGATCCTCCACGAGTTATTGTCCCTCTTCGGACAATGGAACTCTCTTACTTTACTATTTTTAGTAATTATTGGACAACTTAGACAATGTTGGTTTAGAGTTCTGGACGATGACTTTTAATTTCTAGGGATGTTTTATGTCACGACCCAAACAGCCGTGAGTGGCACTCACCCAATCTCCGAGTGAGCAAACCATCACTACCCAGAACCTAACCATTCTAACAGCTCAAAGCCAGTGTGCAAAAAGTAAACTAGCAATCAATATCAATAAATTAACTCTATTATAATTAGCCTGCGGAAATATCCTTCCCTAGAATCTGAAAGTCACCATACCAAAACACTACCAAACTAGAGTATGGGGATGCAACCCCAAATAAAGAAATAGTCAAAGCCCGTAACAAGTGGGCTACAACTCAAATAGATAGAAATCAAGGCATCTCGATCGAACAACTCACCCTTGATATCTGGAAGTGTCAGGCCTACAGGTGAGGTCATGCGTCAACCGCCAGAAGATTTCATGTACTCACAAAAGGATAAGCAAGTGCAGTATCAGTACATAACCACCGTGTACTGGTAGAATCATCAACCAGTTCAAAATAAACAATATATGAGCAGTACACAAGTCAAGTAATAGTACAGGAAAACATGTAAACAAGTTAATAAATAATTCTAGACTACAAGTCTCTCCCTAACTTGTCCCCACATGTAGTCCGCTTTCACAACTATGATCAACAATCTATAATAAACAATGATTATACCGCATTATATGTCCCAGACCCAACCTGGATCCCCACTAAACAACATCTAAGTGTCTAACATAAAACTTGGTCTACACCAAGACCAAACTTACAGATCGACATAACAACCCGGCCTCTCAAGGACCAAAATGCACAACCACAAGTCATAAACACAACCCGGTCCACTCAGGCAACTATTAGTAAAGATGCAACAATACAATAAAATAAACTCATACCAGGTGTGGTACCCGAGACAACCAGTTAGTATCCCATACCAAGCGTGGTACCAGAGCCAACCGTTAGTATTCTCGTACCAGGCGTGGTACCCGAGCCAACCGTTAGTATATCCTGTACCAGGCGTGGTACACGAGACAACCGAATGTCACATAAATCCACAACCACAACAAAGAAAAATCAACACTGGTAAACCAATAAGCAAAAACACCTAGTTCATTTCACAAGACTTTTGGACATTCCCAAATCATTCCCTAAGCAATGCAAACCATACAAATACTTAGACAAAGGTACACAAATATAAAATACATACAGGAAATAATAACCATCACCTACCTCAAATAATCAATCTCTTACAGTGCCCGAGCTTTCCCCTTTTCAGGATTCCTTGCTTGTTCTTGGTCTTTAGGATGAAAAATGGTGGAAAACATATGGAAATCTCCCAAAATCACCCTCTTCTTCTCCCAAAATATTTCAAGAAAAACTTAATTATTTTGGGAAAGTTTCTGCATTAAATCCCGTCATGCTCCGCTATAACAGTCCGTTCTGCTATAGTGGTACCGCCGTAGTGGAGTCGTCCGCTATGGTGGAGGCTTACCGGAGTTGAATTCCGCTGTAGTGGTATTTTATCCGCTACGGAGGAGGTCGGTATGGTGGAGTAGTCGTTTACATGGGATAAAATGTTATAAAATCTCTAAAATTGGTCCATTATACAACACACTTATTTTTCTGACGTTCCAGAATAACCCCTTCACGTCAACCCCAATTCTGGGAGTTCTACTTACCCGAATTCGATTACGAAATGTCCCCTGAACTCCTTTATATCTTAGATAAAAGTAAAACTAGCTCAAATCAAGACATCTAACCTAATTCTTACCCGAATTTTCCTAGACCATACCTCGCTACAAAATTGGCCGAGACTAGCCTAGCCTAGAATTTCAAACTCCCAGACCCGAAGTTTTCTAACTCTAAGAATTGGTATGAATGATTCACCCGTAATGACAGACCCGGTCATTAAAACATATACCAATTTACCCATTGTTCATCTCTGAATGATCAAACACGAAAATACAAAAAGAAAAGAGCAAAAATAGTAGTACATATATCCTCAAAAAGGTGAGGGTACTTGTCCCGCATGTCCTTCTCGGTTTCCCAAGTGGCTTCCTCAACAGGACGATGCTTCCATTGAAACTTTATCATACTGATCACCTTTGTCCTCAATTTTTGGACATCTTGATAAAGAATCAAAACTGGCTCCTCTTCATAGCGAAGATCCTTATCAAATAACACCTCATCGCACTTTATGATGTAGTCCCCATCCCCATGGTATCACTTCAGAATGGATACATGAAATACCAAATGGACACATGACAGACTAGGCGGTAGTGCTAATCTGTAAGCCACTGGCCCTACGATCTCAAGAACTTCAAAAGGTCCGATGAACTGAGGGTTGAGCTTGCCCTTCTTACCAAAATGCATAACTCTCTTCATTGATGACACATTCAACAATACCTGCTCACCAATTTTAAATTCCATGTCCCTTACCTTGCTATCTGCATATTCCTTCTGCCTGCTTTGGACAACTAGCAACTTGGTTTGAATGCCTCTTATATTTTCTTGTGCTTCTCTTACCAACTCTATGCCCAAAGGATTTACATCGCCTTCCTCAAACCACCTATGGGTGACCTGTAACTCCTCCCATATAGAGCCTCAAATGGTGCCATGTCTATACTGGAGTGGTAGCTATTGTTGTATGAGAACTCACACAATGGTAGAAACTTGTCCCAATGACCCCCGAAGTCAATCACACATGCTCTCAGCATGTCCTCCAATACCTGAATCATCCTCTCTGACTGATCATCATTCTGAGGATGGAAGGATGTACTAAAGGTGAGTTGAGTGCCTAACTCCTCATGCAACTTACCCCAAAACTTTGAGGTAAATTGTGTACCCTTGTCTGAAATGATGGACAGTGGCACTCCATGCAATCTCAAAATCTCCTTCACGTAGATCATAGACAATTGCTGCGAATTGTAATCCACCCTGACCAGAATAAAGTGAGCTAACTTGGTCAGCCTGTCAACAATGACCCAAATAGAGTCATACTTCCCCAAAGTATTGGGGAGACCCACCACAAAATCCATGGCTATTCTCTCCCACTTCCACTGTGGAATGGGCATTCTATGAAGTATTCCTATAGGTCGTTGGTGCTCATACTTTACCTGCTGGAAATTCTGATACTTGGACACAAAATTTGCTATGTCCCTTTTTATCCCAGGCCACCAATAAAGTTGCCTCAAATTTCTGTACATCTTGGTTACACCCGGATGAATAAAATACCACAAACCATGAGCCTATGCCAATACCTTCTAAATCATGTCATCAACCTAAGGAACACAAATCCTTCCTTTGAAATTTAACACAACGCCAAAATCCAATGTGGCATCGCCGAACTCTCCGGATATTGCTTTTCTCTGAAGCTTGCTTGACTGCATATCCTGAAACTGTTTGGCCTTTATATCCTCTATGAATGTGGATTTAACCTCAATACTGGCCAAAATCCTACCTTGTCCTGAAATACCCAAGTGCATGAACTTAGATTCCAATGCTTGAATCTCCTTAGCAAGTGGTCATTTGGACACCCCAAACAAGCCAAACTGCCCATGCTAACTGTCTTTCGGCTCAATGCGTCTGCCACCACATTAGCCTTATCCGGATGGTATTGAATGGTCACATCATAGTCTTTTAACAACTCCATCCACCTTCTCTGCCTCAGGTTTAACTCTTTCTGAGTGAAGACATGTTGCAGACTCTGATGGTCGGTGAACACCTCACACTTGACACCATAAAGATAGTGTCTCCAAATCTTGAGTGCAAACACCACCACTGCCAACTCCAAATCATCAGTCGAATAGTTTCTCTCATGCACTATCAACTGCCTTGAAGCATAGGCTATCACATTCCTGTCCTGCATCAATGCAACACCCAAACCAGAATGTGAAGCATCACAATAAATAGTAAAGTCCTCCTCTTCAACCATCAAAGACAAAATAGGAGCCGTGGTCAGAAGTGTCTTGAGCTTTTGAAAGCTCTCCTCGCACTTATTAGACCACTATGTCAGCCTTGTCAAGTGGGTAGCAATGGATTCAAAATCCTTGACGAACCTATGATAGTAGCCTGCAAGTCCCATAAAACTTCTCACCTCAGTCACCAAGCTAGGCCAGACCCAACTCTTTACTGCCTCAACCTTCTGGGGTTCTACCATCACCCCCTTTTCTGACACTACATGCCCCAAGAATGTTACTGAAGTCAACCGGAACTTACACTTAGAGAACTTTGCATAAAGACTTTGACATCTAAAGATGTCTAACACTATATGGAGATGTTTAGCATGCTCCTCCCTACTCTTGGAGTAGATCAAAATATCATCAATAAAAACAATGATGAACGAATCTAAGTAAGGTTTAAACATCCCATTCATCAAACTCATGAATGTTATCGGTGCATTGGTAAACCCAAACGACATCACTAAGAACTCAGAATGTCCATACCGAGTCTGAAAAGCAGTCTTAGGAATGTCCTCTAGCCGAATCTTTAACTGATGATATCCCGACCTCAAGTTGATTTTTGTAAACACAGATGCACCCTGTAACTTGTCAAAAATATCATCAATACGGGTAAAGGGTACTTATTCGGGATGGTGACCTTGTCTAGTTGCCTATAATCTATGCACATTCGCATACTACCATCCTTCTTTTTGACAAACAAGACTGGAGCACCCTAAGGTGAAGCACTGGGATGGATAAATCCCTTAAGCACTGGGATGGATAAATCCCTTAAGAAGGAGTTCCTGAAGTTGAGACTGAAGCTCCCTTAACTCTGTCGAAGCCATATGATAAGGAGGGATGGAAATTGGGCGAGTGCCCGACTCCAAGTCAATACACAAATTAATATCCCTGTCTGGAGGCACACCAGGCGAATCCGTAGGAAACACCTCTCGGAACTCTGAAACAACTGGAACTGACTCCATAGAGGGGGACTCAACACTATCATCCCGGAGATGAGACAAAAAGGCTAGACACCCCTTCCCCTCTAGCTTTCTAGCCCAAACAAATGATATCACCTTGACCGGCTTGGCCCTGTACACTCCTTCCCACTCTAGCCTATCCTTATGCGGAAATTTCTAGAGCCACAGACTTGGTGTTACAATTCAACACAGCATGATAAGGGGATAACCAAGTCATGCCCAAAATGACATCAACGTCAACCATATTCAGAATTACTAAGTCTACACAAGTGTTCAACCTCACAAACACGACAGAACAACTATGATAAACATGATTCACAATCACCGACACTCCAATCGGGGTGGAAACATGGATAAGGGAATCAAGGATATCACATATCAAGTCGAGACCCAAAGCAAAACTCACAGACACATAAGAATATGTAACCTGGGTCAAATAGTACAGAAGCCATTCTATCACAGACAAGAATGGTACCTGTGATCACCGCATCTGATGCCTCAGCCTCGGTCCTCCCTGGAAATGCATAACAGTGAGCCTGATTATCAATCCGGTCAACTTCCATGGCCGGCTGCACTACACCCCTGCCTCCGCCGCCATTTCCTTTATCTTCTCGACCTCTCTGAAAGTTACCTTGCCCACCATGTGGGTGACCTCTAGCATGACCACCTCTACCTATCGACACCACAACCTTAGGCTACTACTGGAATAGATTAGAGGTCTGCCTGTGAGGGCACTCCCTCTTAAAGTGGCCTAGATCACCATAATGGAAACAACCACGATCAAGTATAGGCCTGCTAGCAGATGTGTAGGAAGCTCCCTGGCCTCTATGAGCTGGAAACTGCTGATTAACTCCCGGATGACCACCTGCAGCAGTGGGAATAGCTGACTGAATAGGACAGGCTTAGTATACCTGCTGATTCTGGCCCCTAGAAAATGAACCATTGTAATTTCCCTCATTACGGAGCTTCTTGGCTAACACTTTCACCTGCCCCTCCTGCGTGACTCCCTCAAGTTTCTTTACATAATTTGCCACTTCATTGAAGTCTTTCCCTGAAGAAGTCATGTGCACAGATAATACCTAAATCTTAGTATTCAAACCCTTTACAGACAATCGAACCCGCTCCTCCTCGGAACCCAATATTTGTGTAACAAAACAAAATAAGATATGGAATTTAGCCTCATAAGGTGAGTCCGACAAGCTACCCTGTTCAAAATTCAAGAACTTATCCTTTATACTATCTCTCAGTGCACGGGGCACATACTTCTCTAAGAAGAGACCATGAAACTGCTCCCAAGTCAATGGAGGAAAAATAGACGACTGATACTTCACATGAGATCTCCCTCACTGCTTGGAATCACCCTGCAGCTGAAATGTGATGAACTCAACCCCATGCTGTTGCACAATGCCCAGTTTGTGCAGCCTCTCATAATAATCCAATATGAATTCGTAAGAATCTGCCCTGTCAGTAACCTGAAACGTGGGAGCTTTCAGCTTGAGAAATTTGGTCAGCATCACATGTTCACTTCTTGTAATTACCGGGCCTAGCATTAGCCTGAAAAAATCATATGTGATGGAAGATACATCCATCCTAGGAGCCATAGTGACTGTTGGCTCAGTGCTCAAAGCCTGATTTTCAATACTCGCAGGGGTGGCTCCGGCACCAACCAAACCACTCAATAAGTTCCAAGCCTGATGAAATTCTTCGGGCGTCATAGAGGGAAGGCCTGCACCTCCAGCTGGTGTTGCCTCCTCTTGCGCCTCATCATTCTCCACTACAACTTCCACAATTTTTGACAACCTGCTCCTGAGGTAGAGGAGGGGTTGCCTCTCACGTTCCTGTAGCAGTTTGAGCTCCACCCCTAGTGGGTGTGGTTGTACCTCGACCACTGCCCCTACCCCTGGCTCTCCCTTGGACAGCCAGGCCTGCTGCTGGGCCCGCTGCTCAAGCTCCATTATTCCTGGTGTTAACCATATGCAGAAAGAAGAGTGAAAGAGTCAGATACCAATTTGTATGGCCATATACCAATTGGAATCAATTTACAACACGAACGAAGAAAGTATCAATATTTTTCCTAAATTCCTATAGCCTCTCACGGAGAAGTACAGACGTCTCCGTACCATTCTGGAAGATTGTACCACACCTGTTTTGGTACGATGAGATCAACCGACCTAGGGCTCTGATACCATCTTTGTCAGAACCCAGACTGCTATGAGTGGCACTCACGCAACCCGCGAGTGAGCAAACCATCACTACCCAGAACCTAACCATTCTAACAGCTTAAAACCAATGTGCAAAAAGTAAACTAGCAATCAATACCAATAAATTAACTCTATTATAATTAGCCTGCGGAAAAATCCTTCCCTAGAATCTGAAAGTCACCATACCAAAACACTACCAAACTAGAGTACGGGGATGCAACCCCAAATAAGGAAATAGTCTAAGACCGATACAAGTGGGCTATAACTCAAATAGATAGAAATCAAGGCAAGTCGATCGAACAACTCACCCTTGATATTTGGAAGTGTCAGGCCTATAGATGAGGTTGTGCGTCAATCACCGGAAGATTTCCTGTACTCACAAAAAGAAAAGCAAGTGCAGTATCAGTACACAACCACCATGTACTGGTAGTATCATCAGCCAGTTCCAAATACAAATTAAATGACCAGTACACAAGTTAAGTAATAGTATAGGAAAACATGTAAACAAGACAACAAGTAATTCTAGACTACAAGTCTCTCCCTAGCTTGTCCCAACATGTAGTCTACTTTCACAACTATGATCAACAATACACAATAAATAATGAATATACCACATTACATATCCCGTACCCACCCTGGATCCCCTCTAGACAATATCTAAGTGTCAAACATACAACCCGGTCTACACCAAGACCAAACTCACAGATCAACATAACAACCCGATCTCTCAGGGATAAAAATGCACAACTACAAGTCCTAATAACAACCCGGTCCACTCAGGGAACCATTAGTAAAGACGCAACAATACAATAAGGTAAACTCGTACCAGGTTTAGTACCCGAGCCAAGAAGTTAGTATCCCGTACCAGGTGTGGTACCTGAGCCAACCGTTAGTATTCTCGTACCAGGTGTTGTAACCGAGCTAACCATTAGAATATACCATACCAGATGTGGTACCCGAGCCAACCAAATGTCACATAAATCCACAGCCACAACAATGAAGAATCAACACTTGTAAACCAACAACCAAAAACACCTAGTTCATTTCACAAGACTAAAAATAGGACTTTTGGACATTCCTAAATCATTACCTAAGCAATGCAAACCATACAAATATTTAGAAAAAGGTAAACAAACATACAATGCATACAAGAAACAATAACCATCACCTACCTTGAATAATCAAGCTCTTACAGTGCCGGAGCTTTCCCTCTTTCAGTATCCCTTGCTTGTTCTTGGTCTTTAGGACAAAAAATGGTGGAAAACAGATGGAAATTACCCAAAATTGCCCCCTTCTTCTCCCAAAATGTTTCAAGAAAAACTAAACTGTTTTGGGAAAGTTTCTGCATTAAATCCAGTCATGCTCCGCTATAGCGGTACCACCATAGTAGAGTATTCTGCTATGGCAGAGGCTGACCAGCGTTGACTTCCACTATAGTGGTATTTTCTCTGCTACGGTGGAGTTTTCTAACTCTAAGAATTGGCACGAATGATTCACCCGTAACGATGGACCCGGTCGTTACATTTTAGTTAACTTTTCTGCATCTCATTTTCATTTATATTACCAAATGTCTACTTTATGACTTAAGTAAATTGTTATCTATTTCTTTTGAAATTGATTAAGTCTGAGAGTTGGCATCGAGTTAGTTAATTCTCCAACTGGAGGGTTAGTGTCGGTTCCACTCATTCTCCGGCTTGGTTGTGACACCTAAATATTAAGATAATAATTAAATAATAATTACTTGAGAAAAAGAGTATATAATAATTACTTGAGAAAAATAGTAAATGATAATCTTCGTCTAGGGTAGAGTCCTTAAATGAAAGGAAAAAAGTTCAATCAATATTTTTAAGAGTCTTCATCCTTTAATGTTGTAGAGATGTGGATTAACTTAAAATAGAACACTTGCATTTGTTGACTTAATAGAGCCAGGAAAGTAACTGATCTTGTACTATCACCTTATAAGTAGGTCTTTTTGATAATTTTCCTTATTGTTTTAATTCATATTCAATTTTAGATGTGTTATTAGTTTATACTAAAAAATTATGAAATAAAATTTACCCGATATATATATTCATTTGTTACATTTTTGAACTGTAAAATATCATTTTTGAAAACCATAATAACAATAACATTTTCAATAACAAGAATAGCAAGAACAACAATAGTGAAAGAATAAAAAAATATAAAGTATTTAGTAAACATTAAAAAAACATTAAGCATAGATTTAATAACTGAGTGATATAACAGACGTTAAAAATGAAACACAATAGATGGAAACATAAAATAAGGACAAAGGAAAAGAGGTATGGAGAGTCCTACAAAAATACTTAAACATGCAAAATAGAAAAAGAAATAGACAATCCATGAGACAACTTGGACATACAAAATATCACTAATTAAAAGAGACAAACATTGGTCCTAGGGTCCTTAGAAATTATTGTGGTGGTTTTGATCTTGAATATTAATATTATTTAAATATTAATCATCAAATAAAGACTTTATAATATCATCATTCCAGTCTATCCAATCAGATAATGTTATACTTTATGGAAAGTTGTAACACCCCGTGCACGTATCCAACTCTCTAAGTTAGAAACTTTAGAAATTTCCCATGATTCAGGGTCTACGAGTCCAACCACGAGTCGTGGTTGGAACCACAGTTCGTGGAAGGCACTCATGGAATCAAGGATGCAGACGGTCAGGATCCACGAGTCCAGTCTACCATCCGTGGTTTGAATCACGGATTCGTCCTGTTGACTCATGGAAAGTCTTCAGAGGGATGACATTTCCCAAATTCCCTTCCGTAACTATGAGTCAAGTCTACAACTCGTCATTCAAAAGATCATCCGTAGTGTTGAGTCATGGTTTGACCGAGTTAGCCTAGCAACCTGAGTTCTACGACTCCATTCGAAGAATCGTGATCCATTCCATGGGTTCGTCCTGTTGACCCGTAGAAATGGATCTGCAGCCTAAGCTTCCAACTTGAGTTCTATGAATAGCAATGATGACTCGTCATTCAGATCATGACTCGTAGACTGAGTCGTGGTCACTGTAAGTTGACCATTTTCCAGCTTTTCCCCCATTAAATCCCAGGGTCATTTTGGTCATTTCCTACCCTATTATGTATTAAGTGAAGTCGTTTTGACTAATTTTAGAAGGTTTTTCACCCATATTACCCTAAGTTCATCCCAAGTTCCTCATTCTCCTCCCAAAAAGGAAAATTCCTCTTCAAGCTCAAGTCTCCATGCTCCAAGTCAAGTCTCCAAATCTTTTCCATTGAAGTGGGTAATCTTCACCTAAGGTATGTAGGTATTTATCAATGGGTTTCTTCCATCCTTGTGCCCAAAATACCCAACTCATGAATTTAAATTATGAAGTTATAAAACTAGGGTTTTGAATAAAAATAGGGGGAAGTTTATAAAATCAGTTTCTATGTTTAAATTCATGGTTTCTATTGATTACACATGATTTAATTATGATTCTCTTGTTGCTTTTGAGAGCCCAAGCATGAAAGTCGATTTCTAGCATGAACCCATGAATTTACATGTTTTCAAGAGGAAATTTGCATGATTAAGCACTTATGAACTTATGAAACTGCATGTATGATTCTTCAAGTATGAATTTGGTATAAAAAGCATATTTTGAGCTATGGCTAAGCTAAGCCTTCAAATTATGACTTTGAATTGCATTGCATCAGATATGTCCTTTGCTTTTCAAAAGAGCTTTGGCATTAGATATGTCATTTGTTTTGAACAGCTTTGGCATCATATATGTCATTGGTATTATATGAGCTATATGTATTCTTTTGGGAGTAGTATTAGCACCGAGTTGGACGGGTGAGAGTACCCATGAGTCCCAGAACTATGTTTCCCCCATAGGTTAATTCCCTTGCTGGGCATCAGTTTCAGGTGATCACGTTACAGTCATGCCTTTGTACCCCTGGCAAGGTACATTGGGTCCTCTCGATGGGGCATATACATCAGATTCCATGTAGCTCACATGATCTATTTCGGTTATAGAACCTCCCACAAAAACAGTTTATGATTAAAGTTGCATTTGACTCTAAATCAGATTTCAGACTTATTACTTATGATTATGCTTCGGCTTATGATATTTTAGAATCATTGCATTCAGGTATTCTTTAAAAGCATGATTTCTGTTATTCAAGTATACTTAGCATGTTTTCACCATGTTCATGCATTGCTCACATACTTAGTATATTCCATAGTACTAACGCATATTGCAATGCATCCTTTTATGATGCAGACTCAGGGGTTCCTACTCAGATCCATGGCTAGAGATCCGGCCACTCCTACTTAGCTATTGGTAAGTCCTCATAGTCCGAGGGCTAGGATCCACCTCAGTTTTATGTATTCTTTATTTTCAGATGTTCGAGTTAGTTGGGGGGTGTTGTCCTAACAACTCTCCATGATAGTAGTAGAGGCTTTTCATACATAGACCTTATGAGATAATTTTTGAGTTGTACTTCGTAATTCACTTCTATTTATGATATTCGGAGTTTCTATCTTAGATTGCTTCCGCTTATCTTTTGTTATGCTTGAGAATGCTATGACCAAGGGTTAGCTTGGGATCCTTGTGGTCCCAAGTACCATGTTACGTCTAGGGGGTAACCTCAGGGAATGACAAACTTGGTATCAAAGCCTCAGGTTCAAGAGTCCAAGGATGTCTGAAAGCCGCATCGAGTAGAGACTCTTTCATGTGTGTGAAGCGCGCCACACATATGAAAGGGGAGCTATGAGGTGTCTTAGAAAAGAAACTTCACTTATTTCATAATCAAATCATGTGATAGAGCGTAAGTCAAATAATCCTCTAATCCTTATGTTATGCGTTTCAGATTATTCCTCTTCAACGTGTTATGCCTCCCCGAGCTGCTCGAAATGCCGCTCCTCATGTTCCGGTTCTTGATGTCACGAATGATTAGTTTAGGAATGCTATCCATTTGCTAGCTTAGACTTTGGCAAATCAACAGGCTCCTTCCCCCGCTCATCTTCAAAATCGGGTAGTAGCCTGAGTTCGTGACTTTATCCGTATGAACCCATCAGAGTTTTGGGGTTCAAAAGTGGGAGAGGATTCGCTCAACATTGTTGATGAAGTAAAGAAGATCTTTGAGGTTATGCAAGTAGCGGGTGTTGATTGTGTGGAGCTTGCATCCTATTAACTCAAGGATGTGGCTCATATTTGGTTCACGCAATGGAAGGAGGCTAGGGTGAGGGATGTGATCCCCACAACTTGGGAGTGTTTTGAGGGAGCCTTTCTTGATAGGTTCTTTCACCGTGAGTTGAGGCAAGCAAAAGTGGAGGAATTCGTGAACTTGAAACACGGTTCGATATTGGTGCAAGAGTATAGTTTGAAGTTCACTCAGTTGTCTAAATATGCTCCCTCCATGGTAGCAGACCCACATGATCAAATGAGAAAATTCATCTATGGTGTTTCAAATATGGTGAAGAAAGAGTGTAGGTCTGCTTTGTTGTTGAGTGACATGAACATCTCTTGACTCATGACTCATGCCAATCAGATTGAGGGCGATAAGCTTAAGGAGATGCCTAGGGAGAACAAGAGAGGTAGATCCGAGGGATCGGGTTTTAGCCATCAGAGGTCCGGTGGTGTACATCGCTCATCTATCCAGAAGAAGTCTTCAGGCCCTATTCACTCTTCTGCTAGTTCTCCTTCTCAGTCCTCCAGGCCCAGCCATGATCAGTCCGGTAGAGGTGCAGTCTCTTATTCTCAGAGTAGTGGTGCAATGGGGTCTTTTTTCCCTCTTTGTACCAGGTGTGGGAAGAATCATCCCGGTGAGTGTCTAGCCGGTAGAGAGGATTGCTTTGGTTGTGGTCAGCCTGGGCATCATATTAAGGATTGTCCTTTAGTTAGGAAGGGGCAGAGAGGTAGGACTAAGTCTACCCTAGTAGCTTCAGGAGGTAGACTAGCCCCCCAAAGCGCAGCTTCTAGTTCTGATGGTCAGCGTAAGAACCGTCTCTATGCTTTGTCCTCCCGACAGGATCAGGAGATTTCTTCCAATGTGGTTATCGGTATGTTGAAAGTCTTTTCTCATGATGTGTATGCTTTGTTGGACCCCGGTGCCTCTTTGTCTTTTGTTACCCCTTATGTTTCCTGTAAGTTCAAGATTAGTCCCAAAATGCTTTTAGAACCCTTTCATGTTTCTATTCCTGTTGGTGAGTCAGTCCTAGCCGAAAGAGTCTACCAAAATTGCCCTATCTCAGTCCTTTATAGATTCACTTTAGTGGATTTAGTAGAGTTTGAGATGACTGACTTTGATGTTATCCTTGGTATGGATTGGTTGTATGCATGTTATGCCTCAGTTGATTGCCGCACTCGTGTGGTTAGTTTTAAGTTTCCTCATGAACTTGTCGTAGAATGGCAAGGTAGTCCCTTTTCTTCGAAGGGTCATTTCATATCTTATCTTAAGGCTAGGAAGATGATTTCTAAGGGTTATGTCTATCATATAGTTTGGATTATGGACACGGATTCCGAGACTCTGACTATTAAGTTTGTTCCTGTTGTGAACAAATTTCCAGAAGTGTTTCTCGATGATTTACCCGGAGTCCCTCCCAAACAGGAAATTGATTTTGGGATAGATCTTCTTCCGGATATGAATCCTATCTCTATTCTTCCCTATAGAATGGCCCCCGCGAAACTCTAGGAGTTGAAAGATCAACTGAAAGACTTTCTTGATAAGGGTTTCATCAGGCCTAGTATTTCTCCTTGGGGTGCCCCAGTTTTGTTTGTTCGGAAGAAGGATGGATCTCTTAGAATGTGTATTGATTACCGTCAATTAAACAAGGTCACAATCAAGAATAAGTATCCCATTCCTAGGATTGATGACTTGTTCGATCAGTTTTAGGGTGCTAGGTTCTTCTCCAAAATTGACCTTATATTTGGTTATCATCAGCTTCGGGTTTGGGAGTGTGATATCCTGAAGACGGCCTTCAGGACTCGGTATGGTCTTTATGAGTTTGTTGTTATGTCTTTTGGTATAATAAATGCTCCTCCAACTTTTATGGATTTGATGAACCGTGTGTTTAAACAGTATTTGAATATGTCTGTGATCGTTTTCATTGATGATATCCTCATCTACTCTCGGAGTGAGGAGGAGCATGCGGATCACTTGAGGGTTGTGTTGCAAACTCTCAAGAATAGACAGTTGTTTGCTAAGTTTAGCAAGTGCGAGTTTTGGATGCAGTATGTTGCTTTTCTGGGTCACATTATGACTAGTGATGGTATTCGGGTTGATTCTCAAGATATTGAAGCGGTAAAGAACTGGCCTAGACCCACTTCTCCGTCCGATATTAGAAGTTTCTTGGGTTTGGCTGGTTACTCTAGGAGATTTGTGGAAGGGTTTTCTTCCCTTTCTTCTCCATTGACCCGATTGACTCAGAAAAAGGTTAAGTTCCAGTGGTCTGAATCTTGTGAGAAAAGTTTCCAGGAATTGAAGAATCGATTGACTACAGCTCCAGTGTTGGCTCTACCCGAGGCCCTTGATGATTTTGTTGTGTATTGTGATGCCTCCAGAATTGGTTTGGGTTGTGTTTTGATGCAAAGGGGCAAGGTGATTGCTTATGCCTCGAGACAACTTAAGGTGCATGAGAAGAACTACCCTACTCATGATCTTGAGCTAGCAGCCTTGGTTTTTGCTTTGAAGATTTGGAGACACTACTTGTATGGTGTGCTTGTTGATGTGTTCACGGATCACAAAAGTCTTCAGTATGTGTTCACTCAAAAGGAGATTGCTTGAGCTCCTTAAGGATTATGATATGAGTGTGCTTTACAATCTGGGTAAGGCCAATATTGTGGAAGATGCTTTGAGTAGGTTGTCCATGGGAAGTGTAGCTTCCATCGAAGGTGAAAGGAAGGGATTGGTTAAAGAAGTTCATAGGCTTGCTTGGTTGGTAGTTTGCCTTATAGACTCGACCAAAGGTGGTGTGATTGTGACTAATGGTGATGAATCATCGTTAGTGGCGGAAGTCAAAGCAAAGCAAGACCAAGATCCCATTCTACTTCATCTTAAGGGTGCAGTTCGTCAGTAAAGGTTTGAGGATTTCACCCAACGGGGAGATGGTGTGCTTCGTTATCAGAGTCGCTTGTGTGTGCCAGTTGTTGATGGGTTAAGACAACATATTTTATCTGAGGCTCACAGTTCTAGATACTCCATTCATCCAGGTGCCACTAAGATGTACCTTGACCTACGGGATGTCTTTGGGTGGAATGGTATGAAGAAGGACATAGTTGGGTTTGTTGCTAAGTGTCCAAACTGTCAACAGGTAAAGGTGGAACATCAAAGACCAGGTGGTATGCTTCAGGATATTGA
The DNA here is from genome assembly GCA_003996215.1 of Jaltomata sinuosa. Taxonomy (NCBI): domain Eukaryota; kingdom Viridiplantae; phylum Streptophyta; class Magnoliopsida; order Solanales; family Solanaceae; genus Jaltomata; species Jaltomata sinuosa. The sequence goes on along the minus strand of QJPP01003272.1, from coordinate 203,374 downwards.
CTTTCCCACTTGGAAATGGGAAGCAATCAATATGGACTTTAATACGGGTTTACCTCGTACTCGAAGGCAACCTGATTCGATTTGGGTGATTTTCGACCGGATGACCAAGTCATTCCATTTCTTGGATGTTAAGACTATGGATACCGCAGATAATAATGCCAGACTCTATATTCGGGAGATAGTCCAATTGTATGGTGTTCCCTTGTCCATCATTTTGGATAGAGGTCCTCAGTTTACATCGCAGTTTTGGAGGTCATTTCAGAAAGGTCTTGGCACTAAGGTGAACCTTAGCAGAACTTTTCACCCTCAGACGGATGGCCAGGCTGAGTGTACTATTCATACTTTGGAGGATATGTTGAGGGCTTGTGTTATTGATTTCAAAGGAAATTGGGATGATCACTTATCTCATATCGAGTTTGCTTACAACAACAATTTCAACTCTAGCATCCAGATGGCTCTGTATGAGGCACTTTATGGCCGGAGGTGTAGGTTACCTATTGGTTGGTAAGATGTTGGTGAGGCAGCCTTGATTGGTCCAGATTTTGTGCATGAGACTATGGAGAAAGTTCATCTTATTCGGGAAAGGTTGAAGACCGCTCAGAGTCGACAGAAATCTTATGCGGATGTGAGGAGAAGGGAGTTAGAATTTGAAGTTGATGATTGGGTTTTCCTTAAGGTGTCAGCCATGAAGGGTGCAATGAGGTTTGGCAAGAAAGGAAAACTTAGTTCTCATTTTGTGGGTCCTTATTAGATTTCGAGAAGAGTTGGTAGTGTTGCTTATGAGTTGGAGTTGCCAACCGAGTTGGAAGCGGTTCATCCAGTTTTCCATGTTTCCTCGTTGAAGAAGTGTATTGGTGATCCGAGCTTGATTGTTACTTTGGGAGATGTAGGTGTGAAGGATAGTCTCACCTATGAGGAGGTTCCCGTGGATATCCTTGATCGTCAAGTTCAGAGGTTGTGAAACAAAGAAGTAGCTTCGGTAAAAGTCCTTCGGAGGAATCAGAAGCGGAAGAGTCCATGATGGCCAAATATCCTCATCTCTTTCCTTCCTACTCAGTTCCAGCTTGAGGTACTAGTTTCCTCCTTAGTATATCACTCCGATTCTATTCCACCGGTTTCTCTCATGATCCTAGCATGCATACATATTTCATGAAGTTAGTTTATCATGTTTTAAGTTAAGAAGTTCAGTTTCCATGATTACTTCCTTGATTTCTATGTTATGATGTTTGGTTAGGCTATTTTCCCCTCAGTTTCCCTTGTCTAGCCTTCATTCGAGGATGAATGATCCCAAGGGGGGGATATTGTAACACCCCATGAACGTATCCTGCTATCTAAGTTAGAAACTTCAAAAATTTCATATGATTCAGGGTCTACGAGTCCAACCATGAGTCATGGTTGGAACCACGGTTCATGGAAGGCACTCGTGGAATCAAGGATGCAGACGGTCAGGATCCACAAGTCCAGTCTATGGTCCGTGGTTTGAATCACGGATCCATCCTATTGACTCAGTAAAGTCTTTAGAGGGATGACATTTCCCAAATTCCCTTCAGGAACTACGAGTCAAGTCTACGACTCATCATTCAAACAACGAGTCGTAGTCTTGAGTCATGGTTTGACCGAGTAAACCTAGCAACCTAAGTTCTACGACTCCATTCGGTGAATTGTGATACATTCCACGGGTCCGTCCTTTTGACCCGTAGAAATGTATCTGCAGCCTAAGCTTCCAGCCTGAGTTCTATGAATGGCAACGATGACTCATCATTCAGATCATGACTCATAGACTGAGTCGTGGTCACTGTAAGTTGACCATTTTCCAGTTTTTTCCCCATTAAATCTCAGGGTCATTTTGGTCATTTCCCACCCTATTATGTATTAAATGAAGTCATTTTTACTACTTTTATAAGGGTTTTGACCCATATTACCCTAAGTTCATCCCAAGTTCCTCATTCTCCTCCCAAAAAGGAAAATCCCTCTTCAAGCTCAAGTCTCCAAGCTCCAACTCAAGTCTCCAAATCTTTTCCATTGAAGTGGGTAATCTTCACCAAAGGTATGTGGGTCTTTAGCAATGGGTTTCTTCCACCCTTGTGCCCAAAATCCTTAAATCATGAATTTGAATTATGAAGTTATGAAACTAGGGTTTTGAACCAAAATTGGGGAAAGTTTATAAAATCAGTTTCTATTTTAAATTCATGGTTTCTATTGATTACACATGATTTGATTATGATTCTCTTGTTGATTTTGAAAGACCGAGTATGAAAGTAAATTTCTAGCATGACCCCATTAATTTACATGTTTTCAAGAGGAAATTAGCATCATTAGCTATCATGGCACTTATGAACTTATGAAACTGAATGTATGATTCTTCAAGTATGAATTTGGTATGAAAAGCATGTTTTGAACTATGGCTAAGCTAAGCCTTCAGATTATGACTTTGAATTGCATAGCATCAGCTATGTATTTTGCTTTTCAAAATAGCTTTGGCATTAGATATGTCATTGGTTTTTACTTAGGTTTGTCATTAGATATGTCATTGGTTGTTTTCTTAGCTTTGGCATCAGATATGTCATTGGTTTTGAACAGCTTTGGCATCAGATATGTCATTGGTATTATATGAGCTATATGTATGTTTTTCGAGTAGTATTACCACCGAGTTGGATGGGTGAGAGTACCCCATGAGTCCCAGAACTATGTTGCCCCCGTAGGTTAAGTCCCATGATGGGCATCAGTTTCAGGTGATCGAATTACAATCATGCCTTTGTACCCCTGGTAAGGTACATTGGGTCCTCTACATCGGATTCCATGTAGCTCACATGTTCTATGTCGGTTATGGAACCTCCCATAGAAACAGTTGATGATTAAAGTTGCATTTGACTCTAAATCAGATTTCAGACTTATTACTTATGATTATGCTTCGGCTTATGATATTTTAGAGTCATTGCATTCAGTTATTCTTTAAAAGCATGATTTCAGTTATTCAAGTATACTTAGCATATTTTCACCATGTTCATGCATTGCTCACATACTTAGTACATTCCATAGTACTAACGCATATTGCACTGCATCCTTTTATGATATAGACTCAGGTGTTCCTACTCAGATATGTGGCTAGAGATCCGGCCAATCCTACTTAGCTATTGGTGAGTCCTCATAGTCCTAGGGCTAGGCTCCACCTCAGTTTTATGTCTTCTTTATTTTTAGATGTTCGAGTTAGTTGGGGGTGTTATCCCAACAACTCTCTATGATAGTAGTAGAGGTTTTCATACATAGACCTTATGAGACAATTTCTGAGTTGTACTTCGTAATTGACTTCCATTTATGATATTTTGAGTTTCTATCTTAGATTGCTTCCGCTTATCTTTTGTTATACTTGAGAATGCTATGACCAAGGGTTAGCTTGGGATCCTTGTGGTCCCAAGTCCCATGTTATGTCTAGGGTGTAACCTCGGGGCGTGAAAAAAGCCAGCAAAGTAGTTTTGATAGTTATTCACTAGCACTTATGCACCCATTGGAGGGTTTTCATTGAAGGGTCCACTTGTGGTGTCGTGTAATGAAACACTGGATCATACACTGGAGAAGTTATTATTTGTTAAGGCATTGAAAAATCCATTGTTGTTGGAGGTATTGGAGGGCCTATTATAGAATCCCTTCTAAGATCCATTTGTTGGGATGTTGAAGAATACATTTGTGGAACCATTTGAGAAAATATTTGAGAAAAAAATGATGAAAAAGTAGGAATACTCGAGGGATCCACAAGAGGAACCATTTTAGGAGGAGTCCTCAGAGGATCTTCCTGATGAAGTAATTATTGGGGAACTACAGTAATAGAGGATGAATGAACTATCGGTAGAGCCACCATAGAAAGCTCCCACATTGGAGCCACATCAGGGACAAATAGAGAAGCTCTTGGGCCTTCGAAGTTGGTCCCACCAATAATGATTGATGGATTGTAATGACCCTTCTGGTCATTTATGCATGTTCACCTTTCTTGTAGCATTAGAGCTTGCCTATGGTGTCCCCAAGTAATTTATGGCTTGTTGGGACCAATAGTTTGGTGCCTGGGCCGTCTCTTTGGTCTTTTTGGCCGTTCTTTATTTTAGAGCTTTATACTTTTGAAATCTCTGACTTCAGTCAACATTCTTGGTGAACGTTCTCAAAATCAAATTCTAACAGTTTTGTTAGCTTCGGAGTGCAAACTTGGTCTAGTGGGAACTTTGGTCCCGGGAGTTTTTCAGCTAGGAATTCTCTCTTGTTCTTTGTTTTCAGGCCAGTTGGGCTTACTTGGTTGACTTTGGTCAACATTTGGAAAAGACAGCCTCGGATAGAAATTCTGCCAGTGTTGTTAGCTTTGGAATGTTGAGTTTAAGCTAGAAGGATCATTGGTTCGGGTCCCGAGTCTTTCGGACATAATTTCGGCCCTTGAGTTCCATTTTTGGAATTGTTGGCCTAAAGGTTGATATTGGGCGTGGGGGCCACTTTTCATTAAATCAACCTACGATGGGATTTTTGTCAATTCCATTGGATCCAAAATGTCGTTTCTAGTAGAATAGCTCAGGTTGTTTGTCTTCGCAAGACCCTGGATGCATTCCCGGAGACCCAAAGTGTCAAAATCTGCCCTTGACAGCTGGTTGCTCTCATAGCCAACTTTATTCTTCGCGAACATGGGAAGCTGGATGCGTTCCCATAGGGCAATTTTCAGTTGTCCCAATTTTGTTTTTCGCATTCGCGGGCCTTGGCCGCGTTTGCGAAGGGCATTTGGCCAGCCACCCATTTTTCTCTTCGCGTAGGCGATGCCCTGGCCACATTCGCGAAGTCCAAGGCAATCAGCTTAAGTTGGCTTTTCTTGTTTTCTTCTTCACTGATCCAAACACCTTCAACTCCGAACCTCCATAGCCAAATACCCAATATACTCCATTTTCCTCCCTAATTGTTCCCTACTAGTTGGAGAGCTTTATTTTATCGATCCTAGCTCAATTATTGACTTCTAAGACGGGTAAGTCCATTCTTAATTTGCCATTTTCTCCATTAAATTCCCTTTGAATTATTAAATGGGTGGGCTGTTTTGGAGCCCCATTTCATGTCTGTTACGCTCAAATTTTGAGCATGGCTCCCGGGATGGTAAGGAACACGTGTGTGTTTTGCATTTCTGATTTTGGGTTGCGAGGCCCATGGGCCCGTTTGTGGCCCAGATTTTGACCCGGTTATATTTATACCATTATGGGTATTGTTAGTCTCGTATTAATGCGTAAATTATTGTACTGATAGTACTATTGTGATTTATAGCTTCCCAGAGCAGTTCGAGCTTGGATGACGCCGTTCCCGCAGCTAGTCATCTGATGACAGGTAGGTTATGGCTTCCCCTACCTAGACTCTGCGTATATAGGCTATAACTGCATTAATTAGTATCCTTGGGTGGGTTGTAGTAGGTTGGTACCCCAGATCTTGCCCTTCTTTCTGTCCGTTTATTTTATACGTTGATTGTAGTATTCGTGTAGTATTGTATTATACCCTTGTGGTCCTGTGTGGCCTTGTATTGACTATGGAACATAGATGGTGGGTAATTTGTGAATGTCCGCGAGTCCCGGACATAGAGATATCCTTTTAGGCTGGTTATTATCTGTTGTAGAGCTATTCAGCCTGTGCAGCACCGATTAGAATATTTGTGAGCCATTTTGAGCTACTATATTATTTGCGAGCATATAATACATAAAAAAGGTTTTCCCTGGATGTTTTACTACTTATTTGGATTCGAGCTGACTGTAAATGGTTTTCTAAACTTTCATGGCCCCGAGGGCCTATTTTCGGTAAAGGAATTATGAAATGGGTTTGAAACTGACTTTTATGAAACCTCTCAGAGTAGAGGTGATATTACGAGGATTTTCATCACTGGTTTTCATTCTGTTACTAGGCTCAGCCGGGCTAAAGTGCTAGATATTATTTTCTCTGAATTTAGACCCGGATACGTATCGGGCACCCTATTCAGGGATTTTGAGACTTGATGACTGATTTAGACCTGGAAGTACTCCGGGCACCCTTTATAAGGGTTATTGATATTTGACTAATGTTTTAGACCCGGTTCAATCTCGGGCATGTACTTTGAGTTTCTGATTCTCTGAGATGTCACATTCATTACTGTATGTGGTCATGGACCACCATGGGGCCTGTCATTCTAGGACCTAGCCAAGGGGCCAAGCGTGCCGTAGAAGGGGTATACGGTGTCAAATGGTGTATAGCGGGTACGTCCCATCATGGGTCCTCCTGCCGGAGTGCTGGGGGAGGTGCATACAGAGATACTATTATTGGTTCCATCATTATCATCATCATGCATATTTCACTTGGATTCAACCCTTGTTTGCTGTGTGTTAGTGTACTCTCTGGTTGTATGGGCGACCGGAGGGTTTGTTTTCACTTTATTGCGTTCCTCGATTGTATGGGTGGTCGTTGGGACTGTAGGTAGATTATAATATTCATGTCTATTTATAGAGATTGTTATAGTCCTTGGTTCTTGTGGATTGGTAAGTGTTAGCCTATTGAGGCTCCGAGTTTTGGACTTGAGTATTGGGGGGCTAGTGTGTCATGTATTATTGAGGCACTTTTGTGCGGTCTTCTGAGCGGATCATGGGTTTCCAGTTCTATTCATTATTATGATTTGAGTAGTAGTTCTTGGTGTTGGTGGCTTAGTATTCCATTCTAATGGAAGGAGTCTAGGGTGAAGGACGTGGTCCCCACGACTTGGGAGTGTTTTGAGAGGGCCTTTCTTGATAGGTTCTTTCCCCGAGAGTTGAAGCAAGCAAAGGTGGAGGAATTTATGAACTTGAGATAGGGGTCTATGGTGTTTCAAGAGTATAGTCTGAAGTTCACTCAGTTGTCTAGATATTATCCCTCCATGGTAGCGGACCCGCATGATCAAATGAGTAAGTTCATCTATCGGGTTTCTACTTCGGTGATGAAAGAGTGTAGGTCTGCTTTGCTGTTGAGTGATATAAACATTTCCCAAGTTATGACTAATGCCCAACAGATTGAGGGTGACAAGATAAGGGATCTTGCGAGGGAGAACAAGAGAGCTAGATTCGATGGATCAGGTTTTGGTCATCACAGGTCCGGAGGTGGACATCGCTTTTCTTTCCAAAAGAAGTCATCAGAATCCGTGCATTCTTCTGCTAGTGCTCCTACCCTGGCTCAGAGGCCTCGTCATGATCAGGGTGGTAGAGAACCTGGTTCTTATTCCCAGTCTCAGGGAAGTCTTGCTAAGGGACCTTCCCATCCTAGTTGCAGCAAGTGTGGGAAGAATCACCCGGGAGAGTGTCGTTTGGGCACGGGTGCATGCTTTGGGTGTGGATAGGTTGGACCCTTTATTAGAGATTTCCCTTCATCTAAGAAGGGGTAGGGAGGTGGTAGGACTCAGTCTGCCCCAGCAGCTTCAGGAGGTAGACCAGCCTAGTAGGGCACAGCTTCTAGTTCTGGTGGTCAGCGCCAGAACCACCTTTAAGCTATGTCCTCTCATCGGGATCAGGAGGGTTCCCCAGATGTTGTTACTGGTATGTTGAAAGTCTTCTCTTTTGATGTGTATGCTTTGTTGGACCCCGGTGCTTCCTTATCTTTTGTGACCCCTTATGTAGCATGCAAGTTTGAAGTTTGTTCTTAATTGCTTTTAGAACCCTTTTGTGTTTCTACTCCTGTTGGTGAGTCAGTCTTAGCCAAAAGAATCTACCAAAATTACCCTATATCAGTCCTTCACAGGGTCACTTCAGTGGATCTAGTAGAGTTGGAGATGACTGATTTTGACATCATTCTTGGTATGGATTGGTTGCATGCATTTTATGCCTTTGTTGATTGTCGTACTCGTGTGGTCAGTTTCAAGTTTCTTAATGATCATGTTTTAGAATGGCAAGGTATTCCCTCTTCCTGGAAAGGTCACTTTATATCTTATCTTAAGGCTAGGAAGATGATTTCAAAAGGGTATGTTTATCACATAGTGTGGGTTATGGACACGGAGTTCAAAATCCCACCCCTTCAGTCTGTTCCTGTTGTGAATGAGTTACCAGACGTATTTCCCGAGGATTTTCCCAGAGTCCCTCCCGAGTGGGAGATAGACTTTGGAATAGATATTCTCCCAGATACGAACCCTATCTCTATTCCTCCCTATAGAATGGCTCCCGCGGAACTTAAAGAATTAAAATATTAGTTAAAGGATCTTCTCGATAAGGGCTTCATTAGGCCTAGTATTTCTCCATGGGGTGCCCCAGTTTTGTTTGTTCAGAAGAAGGATGGTTCTCTTAGAATGTGTATTGACTACCGTCAGTTGAACAAGGTCACAATCAAGAATAAATATTCCATTCCTAGGATTGATGACTTGTTCGATCAGCTTCAGGGTGCTAGTTTCTTCTCCAAGATCGACCTTAGGTCTGGTTATCATCAACTTCATGTTAGAGAGTATGATATCCCAAAGATAGCCTTCATGACTTGGTACGGTTATTATGAGTTTATTGTTATGTCTTTGGGTCTAACGAATGCTATTGCAGCTTTTATGGATTTGATAAACCACATGTTCAAGCAATATTTGGATTCATTTATGATTGTGTTCATTGATGATATCCTCATCTACTCTCGGAGTGAGGAAGAGCATGCATACCACTTGAGGTTTGTGTTGCAAACTCTCAAGGATAGATAGTTGTTTGCTAAGTTTAGCAAGTGTGAATTCTGGATGCAGTCAGTTGACTTTTTGGGTCATATTATGACTAGTGATGGTATCTGAGTTGATTCTCAAAAGATAGAGGCAGTAAAGAACTGGCCTAGACCCACTTCCCCATCTGATATTAGGAGCTTTTTGGGTTTGGCTGGTTACTACAGGAGGTTTGTGGAAGGATTTTCTTCTATTGCTGCCCCTTTGACCCGATTGACTCAGAAGAAGGTAAACTTTCAGTGGTCCGACTTGTGTGAGAAGAACTTTCAGGAATTAAAGACTAGATTGACCACAGCTCCAATGTTAGCTCTACCCGAGGGCCTAGATGATTTTGTTGTGTATTGTGATGCTTCTAGGATTGGTCTGGGTTGTGTTTTGATGCAGCGTGGTAAGGTGATTGCTTATGCTTCAATACATCTTAAGACTCATGAGAAGAACTATCCTACTCATGATCTTGAGTTGGCAGTCGTGGTCTTTGCTTTGAAGATTTGGAGACATTTTTTGTATGGGGTGCATGTGGATGTATTCACCGATCATAAGAGTCTTAAGTATGTGTTCACTCAAAAGGAATTGAATTTGTGACAAAGGAGATTGCTTGAGCTCCTTAAGGATTATGATATAAGTGTGCTTTACCATCCGGGTAAGGCCAATATCATGGCGGATTCTTTGAGTAGACTGTCCATGGGAAGTGTGTCATCTATTGAAGATGGGAAGAAGGAATTGGTTAAGGAGGTTCATAGGCTAGCTCGGTTGGGAGTTCGTCTTATGGACTCGACAGAAGGTGGTGTGATTGTACAAAATGGTGCTGAATCATCTTTAGTAGCTGAGGTGAAGGCAAAGCAAGACAAGGATCCCATTCTACTTCAGCTTAAGGGTGCAGTTCATCAGCAGCGGGTGGAGGTTTTCTTCCAAGGGGGAGATGGTGTGCTTTGTTATCAGGTCTCTTATGTGTGCAAGATGTAGATGGGTTGAGACATCAGATTATGACTGAGGCTCATAGTTCTAGATATTCTATTTATCCGGGTGCTACTACTATGTACCGTGATCTACGAGAAGTCTTTTGGTGGAATGGTATAAAGAGGGACATAGCCGGGTTTATGGCTAAGTGTCCCAACTGTCAACAAGTAAAGGTGGAGCATCAAAGGCGGGGTGGCATGATTCAAGATATTGACCTTCCCACTTGGAAATGGGAAGCAATCAATATGGACTTTATTACTGGCTTGCCTCATAATCGAAGGCAACATGATTCCATTTGGGTGATTGTCTATTGGATGACCAAGTCATCCCACTTCTTGGTTGTTAAGACTACCGATTCAGCAGCCGATTATGCCCGACTCTACATACGGGAGATAGTTTGTTTACATGGTGTTCCCTTGTCTATCATTTCTGATAGAGGTCCTCAGTTTATATCTCAGTTTTGGAGATCATTTCAAAAAGGTCTTGGTACCCAGGTGAAGCTTAGCACAACTTTTCATCCTCAGACAGACGGCCAGGCAGAGCGCACTATTCAGACTTTGGAGGATATGTTGAAAGAATGTGTGATTGATTTCAAAGGTAATTGGGATGATCACTTACCTCTTATTGAGTTTGCCTACAATAACAGCTTTCACTCTAGCATCCAGATGGCTCCGTATGAGGCACTTTAAGGTCGGAGATGTACATCTCCTATTAGTTGGTTTGAGGTAGGTGAGGTAGACTTGATTGTTCCAGATACGGTTCATGAAACTATGGAGAAGGTTTAGCTTATTAGGGAGAGGTTGAAGACCGCTCAGAATCGACAAAAATCTTATGCGAATATGAGGAGACAGGAGTTGGAATTTGAAGTTGATGATTAGGTTTTCTTAAAGGTGTCACCCATGAAGGGTTTGATGAGATTTGGCAAGAAGGCGAAGCTTAGTCCCCATTTTGTAGGTCCTTATCGAATACTGAGGAAAGTTAGTAAGGTTGCTTATGAGTTGGATTTGCCATCAGAGTTGGAAGCGGTTCATCCCATTTTTCATGTCTCCTTGTTGAAGAAGTGTGTTGGTGATCCGAGCTTGATTGTCCATTTGGAGGATGTGGGTGTGAAGGATAGTCTCACCTATGAGGAGGTTCCCGTAGAGATCCTTGATCGTCATATTCGGAGGTTGAGAAACAAATAAGTTGCTTCGGTAAAGGTTCTTTGTAGAAATCAGCTTCTTAAAGGAGCTACTTGGGAAGCGTAAGAGTCCATGAAGGCCAAATATCCCCATCTCTTTCCTTTCGATTCTATTCCAGCTTGAGATAATAGTTTCATCCTTAGTATGTTTCTACGATCCTGTTCCATTAGTTACTCTCATGATCCTAGCATGCATTCATGTTTTCGAAGTTGATTTACCCATGTTTTAAGTTGGAAAGTTCAGTTTTCATGTTCATTCCTTGAATTCCTTGTTTTGTTGCTGGTTGGGTTATTTTCTCTTTAGTTTCCCTTGCTTAGTCTTCATTCGAGGACGAATGATCCTATGGGGGAGATATATTTTAACACCCCGGAAACTGATCCATATTTTAAACTCAAAACTTGCAAAAAATTTGAACTTCCAAGGGATCACGGGTCAAGTCCACCAGTCGTGGGTGGTTCCACGAGTCATGGAAGTGACTCGTGATTCCAGTCCTACAGACCATCCTCAGGTCTGAGAACCACGAGTCAGGTTCACGGTTCATGGAAGTTTCCACGCGTCATGGAACCAACCTGTGGGACTCAGACAGAGAGTGGTCAGGTCCTCTGATTCCCAAGACTTGGTTCTACGACTCGTGGAAGATTCCACGAGTCGTCTTGTTGAGTTGTAGGGAACTTTCAGCAGCATGATATCTTAGGAAGTTTCCACGAGAAGGAATCACAAGTCGTGGTTACGTCTATGAGTCGTAGACTCCACCTGTGGAACCTGAAATCGAGATTTAAATCAGCTTTTTCCTAATTAAGTCCCAGGGGTATTTTAGTCATTACCCACTCTTTTAACTCCTAAATGATGTCGATTTGACTATTTCAAGAAGGGTTTTCACCCTCATTAGCCAAAGTTCCTTCTCATTACTTCACTCTTCTCCCAAAAAGGGAAATTCTTCTCCAAGCTTCAAGTCTCAAGCTCCAAGTTCAAGCCTCCTAAGTCTTTCCAATTCAAGTGGGTTATCTTCAATCAAGGTATGTGGGTAATCAACAATGGGTTCCTTTCACCCTTGTGCCCAAAACCCCTAATTAAAATTTTGATTTCATGGATCTCCAAACTAGGGTTCTTATCCAATTATTATGGATTTTGCTAAATATGATCTTCTCATGATTTGATTATGAAATTACTATTAAATTGCATGATTATACATGGGTTTTTACATATAAATACCTATTTCATGAGTTGAAGTTTAATCATTGTGATTCCTACACGCGTGAAATTGATTTAAGAAAAATTAGATTTGATGGTATGTTTTTCATGTATTCCCGAGCATGTGCATGCCTAGTTACTATGTTCTATGAAAATATATGTATTATAAAATTGAACTAGATACATGCAAATTTTTACAAGTCATGAAGTATGCAAATTTCACAAGTTATGAAGTATTATGCAACACAAGACACTTGATGCTCCATCAATGCTCATGAATCGATTTCTAAACCTTAATTCATGAGTATTATGATGATCCGGGGTATGAACACATTATGAACAAGTTTGGCATCAGATATGTCACATGTATATGAGATCATGTTATATAATTTGGGAGTAGTATTTAGCACTGAGAGACGAGGGTTCAGATAACCCAAGTCCAAAATGACGTTGCCACTGTAGGTTTCCCTCTATGGCTTATCATGACAGGATCCTGGTACGACATGGTTCTAACTTTGGCCGATTAGGACAGCTCTTTTTAGTGGGGTACATGACACTGGACTCCATATAGCTCAGCATGGTTTAATGTCGGTTAAGAGAAACTCCCAAATATTTATTTTCAAGCTATGAAGTTATATGATTATATACTATGAAACTTAAGCTTTATTTCATGTTTCATGTTTTATACCTTGATATTTATCCATGTTCTTACATCCTTAAGCATGTTTTAAGCTATTTTTATCATGATTCATGCATTGGTCACATACTTGGTACATCCGATAGTACTGACGCATATCTTGTGTTGCATCCTTTGATGATGCAGATTCAGGTGTTCCTTTCCAGACACTTGTCTAGAGCTTCCAGGACACTTTTCTATCAGCTGTTGGTGAGTCCTGTTAGGTCGAGGACTAGATATGTTTTAGTGTATATTGATTCCTTTCCTCCGTACTTTGAGTTAGCTAGGGTCTTATCCTAGTAGCTCCTTATGCCGTGTAGAGGCTTTTCAGACATAGACAGTGTTCGAGTCTATTTCTGGATTTTGTATTTCTTTTGACTTGATTACCTATTTATGTGATTCCTAATTTATCTTTTATGCTTCCACTTATCTTTGTTATGCTTGAGTATGTTATGACCAACGGGTTAGCTTGGGGCACTTGCGGTCCCAAGTCCCATGTTATGTCCAGGGGGTAACCTCAGGGCGTGACAGGGTAAGTCAGGCATCCGACCCATTCTTCTCCTGCCTTTTTAGGTTTTGACAATGTAAGTATGGGAACTAAGGGAATGTCTCCAGGTTCTTATTTGAGAATGTATTTGTAAGGTTTGGTATATGCCAAGGAAGGGTTTTGTTTAGTTGAAAAAGGAGGGAGATGCCTTTTTGTTTGTGCTTGTGTGTTCTAGTAGCTGACTGGGGTGACGACTGAGAGATTGCTTTGGGTTATGGGTTAGTGACTTGATTCGACCATCTACAGATTGCAGTGGCTTTTCCTTCGATTGGTTCAAGCTTTAGTAGCATATACGGATTTAGCAAATTGTGTGTTCATAGCCTAGTTGGCTTCGGTTCCTTAAGGGTCATTGACAGCATATAGGTTCGACAGAGGCTTAGGTTCGCTATTTTAAAGTTGGGTTTCAGAATCGTAGACTAGCAAACTACTCCGGATGGTTTGTGGTTGGTCCTTTTAATTTGTAGCTTCTTGGGTTGGAAGGCATCGAGTTCGGATGACTTAGTTTCTCCATTTCAGTTGTAGAGTGATAGATGGCCTTGTACACCTAGTCCTTGGCTAACCTTTGAGTTAGGTTGTACATTCAACATTTTAGTGGCGTTCCAGTTAGTACGAAGTTCCTTCTACCATGGTTGGACAGACTCAGCGGTGTAAGTCTGAGATTCAGCGGTGGTGTATGTTTTACGTGATCGAGTTGTGCAGGTTGAGGTTATTCTGTAGTTCTAATGACACTTAGAGATGGGTGGTCACCATTCATTTGCCGAGAGTTTGAAAGCTTGTTTAGTTGATTCTTCCAGGGTTGTCTTTTATGTGGGGTTCCAGTGTTGGATTAACACCCCAAGTTTTTCGGGCTAAGATTTACAACCGTTCTAAGTTTGTAGTTGAATCCAAACCCAATGAATCCTATTGTTCCTAAGTGTCGAGATCAATTCGTATGTGTGTGAAGTGCTACGGATGTTAATTAGGATCTTAAGGAACCTCTAACACAAGTTAAGTTGAAAGCTTCTCTACCGGCTAAGTTTTCGTCTAACTTTCTAACAAGGGTAAAATTCAAATGATCATAACTCATATAATATAAAGAAATAGGTGTACTATGACACCCTAAATTAAAGGTTTTGGGTCTTCTTTCCAATGCCACCAACCAAGCATCAATCTGAGTCCAAAGTAAAAAATTATGACCAGTTTACCAAGAAGACGTCAGTCTGCCTGAGGGTGACGACTCGGCATGACGAACCGTCACACTTGTGACGATTCATCAAGCAAGTCGTCAGCCTTAACCAGAAAGACCAAAATTTGGTCATTCTTGACGTTTCAAGTGATGACTCATCAAGGTTCTGATGGTTCATCACCTGAACCGTCAGACATACCCGTTCTGCACTGTTTACGAATTTTCAAGGTTTTTTTTGGTCTTTTCCCACTCTTTTAAAATCAAAACTACATCATTTCAGCCTACCTAAACTTAATATTAAACCTAAACTACACCAAATCCCTTGTTCACTCAGATATCGATTGACTCTTAACAAAAAAATAGAACAAACGCGATTATTTTCTTCTCCAAACTCTCAAGAACCCTAAGGAGCAAGAGACTCAAAGTTTAAGGTTTTCTTCAAGTTTCTTCCTCAAACTCCAAGATCAAGGTATGTAAAGTAAATCCTTCATTGTGGGAATCATGTTCTACCCACAACCAAGTTCAATTTTAGTTTCAATCCACGAATCAAGTTAGGGCTTTTGAGAAGTCAAGATCCTTAAATTTAATTTCTTATCTGTTGATACAAATCGTTGAATATTCTATGCTTATTATCAGAAATTCTATGAATTTGGATTCTCTTCCTTGGATTGATTTCTAGTTCATGTCTATTGAATTTTCCAAGAATCTTTGTGAATTTCCTCTTATGAATTTGAAAGTCTATTTGATATTTTAAAGGATTATTTACGTTTTTTCTGAAAGTTTGTTTAAAAGTTACAAGTTTAGGTTTATGAAAAGTTTACAAAGAATCCTTATGTTATTATCATGTCTTGAAAAGAGAAAAAGGCTATCGTATCTTGAAAGTTAAATCAAGTCATAAAGATTTAAATCCATGGATCACAAAGATAGATATGTTCATGATATGATATTTTGAGTCAAGCATGATTTTTAAAATGTGTTTTAAGACCTATGTTATGAGAATATAGTATGTTTTCGGAGGATTATTTAGCACCGAGATGGGTATGAGTTTAGACAACACATGCCCCAAAACTACGTTACCACTGTAGGATAGGAACGTCCACAAATAGGGTGACTCCTCTATTATTTATAGCCTTTGGGCTCAGCTTTGGGATCCCCAGATTATGTTTCATCTTATGCCCCGAAAAGGTATAGGGTGGATCTGTCAACGAGGGCAAGTTATTGGGTTCTAGAAACGTGGACAAGACGTTGTACTCCATGATGCTCACATGGCTTATGTCAGTTTAGAGAAACTCTCCAAAAATAAAACTTACTTATTTTAAGATAATATATGATTGGCCGAGGCCACTATCTTAAAGAGAGCTTTTATGAAGCATTATTTTTTTAAGTTTTGTCCAGACTTAAGTTATTCAGATTTAAGTTTCATATTTAGCTTTAAGAAAATATTTTAAGAAAGTTTTACTTATATTAGTTTAAGTTTCAGCACTCAGGTCATTCATTCTTATTTTCAGTTAGTTATCTCTATCTATGGATATATTATTCATGTCTTAGGTTTTCAGTTTTATCAGTTTAGATTTTAGTAATATTTCACTTTACTGCTTTGCATACCACTACATTCAAAGTACTGACGCCTTTTTTTGGTGCTACATCATTGGACGATGTAGCCCCCAACTTTTAGATATGCAGGCTTCTGAGTAAACTCTTCAATAGGCTACGATATCATCTTGAGTGAGTTTTCATTGTTCTCGAGGACTTAGCAGTATTCCAGTCATCAGTTTGTTTTGTTAGATAAAGGTAGTTGTATTCAGAATGTAATAGAGGATTCATAGATAGAGTCAAGTAAAGTCAGTTGTAACCAATTTTAAACCTTTTATTATTTCATATAATAAAAGTTTATATTATTTTATTTAATCCTTTTTTTTATTAGCCCATGTTTTCCAACTTCCGCAATTTTTTTCATTAAAAGTTCAGCTTTATGAATTGTATCCCAGACCAAGTGGTTCTCTCGGGCCATTCATCGTTTCGAATGCCGGTTACGTCCAGGGTGTAGGCTCGAGGAGTGACAAACTTGGTATCAGGGCACAAAGTTCAAGTGTCCTATGGAGTCTATGAAGCCGTGTCAGTAGGATTTTGTCTATGGTTGTGAGGGCCCCACTTCTATAAATGAGATACTATGAGAATTTAAGAAAAGTTTCTCATTCTTTCTTACTTTACATCATGCGTTAAAGTTGTCCCCTAAGAAACTCATACAAATTCGTGTGTTGATCCAAGTTCATCAAACTATGCCTCATCTTCGAGGTGGCACAAGTAGTAAAGCTCAAACTCCTATAACTGTGGTTTCCTCAGATAGATCCAGCCAAGAGTTAAGAGACTACACCATGAGTTGAGAAGAGACCATTAGTGCATATACATCTATTGATTCAAAAGATTGTGTCCTTGTTCATATGAATCGTGTATTAGAGCCATAATAAGACAAGTATCTGGACCTTTCTCTTAGCCTTATTTTAGAAAGCACCTTTAAGTGTCATAAAAGTATGTGTTTGGAGTTGCAAGTAGTGGTGTGACCCGAGAATAGTGTGTGTGATGGGGTGATATGTTCTTAAGTATTGGTTGAATTATAGTGAGTGTGCTGTAGATTTTATGGTAGTATTTAGAAGAGGAGTTGCTTGCTATAGTGTTTGAGAACTTGTCAATGTGTTATTATATATCATATATAGGCTCCGAATGAAAGTAAATAGTAGTTAAGAATGGATGGAACTAGGCTGCACTTTGTAGCTTGAAGGAAGAACCATTTGAAGTTTATAGAGTTATGAATCTAGTTTAGACAGATGATCAAATGAGCAGTAGTGTGTGTGAAAGGAAGTTTTGTGACCATTTGATTTAAATGTTAGGTTATAAGTTTGATTCACAAATGATCACTGAGGTAGAAAAAAAAATCCATGGATTTTGGGAATCTAATTTAGGTATATTGATGTGGCATTTGTGAGATGTAAGTTCTTAAGCATGAATGTGTTAGATGAACCCTTTAGGTAAGATATGAAGCTCCTGGCTAATTCTAGAGGTCAAGAAGAGCCTTAGAGAGTGAGAAAAGGTAAAGAGTGCTTAAGATGGTGAGTATGTGTGGTCACATGGAGTTTGTGAGTGGTAAGTGCCATGTGTGGCTAGCTAGTGGGTTGGCATTGTGAAGTGTGAAAGAAGTTAATTAAGGTGGTGTAGAGAATGTCCCTAAGGAGGAAAAAAAGATTGAGGGATATATAGGTGGTTAGTGTTGACAGTTTTGAGTATGGTGATGCTCCCATTGATTTTGGAGGGAATAGTTTAGTGCATAATCTTAGTTTGCAGACTTAAGTTATCAACTTTTGAACTAAGGGGGAGATGGTGAGTTGTTAATCAAAGACTAGTCTTGGTGTCATTGACTTTGCCTTTTTGAGATTTGGGCTTGAGTATGTTTATGTTTTACCTTGCTTGCGTATTTCCTCTCTACGTTAATCGAGATTATAATCTACCCAATTTTTGTATGTTAACACTTTCTATCCCAGTCCATGATTAGTCCCTAGGGGAAAGAAGAGAAAGCCTTACCTATGTTGTGAACTGTTAAGCAAGTTCTATGTCATCGAAGTCATAGTGTTCGTACTCAAATGAATTCCTATTTTAGTACGCTTTATTAAATATCTTGACTTTGAGTTGTAACATCTTGACCCATGTTTGTAGCCTAAGTGTATGGTAGTTTTGATAATGGTTGGTCTGTTCTTGCATCTTAGAGTTACACATCATTCGAGGACGAATGATCCCAAGGGGAGATATTGTAACACCCCAAGTTTTTCGGGATAAGATTTACAGCCGTTCTAAGTTTGTAGTTGAATCCGAACCCAATGAATCCTATTGTTCCTCAGTGTTGAGATCAATTCGTATGTGTGTGAAGTCCTACGGATGTTAATTAGGGTCTTAAGGAACCTCTAACACAAGTTAAATTGAAAGCTTCTCTACCGGCTAAGTTTTCATATAACTTTCTAACTAGGGTCAACTTCAAATGCTCATACCTTCTAGAATATAAAGAATTAGGTGTCTTATGATGTACCAAATTAAATTTCTTCAAGTCTTCTTTCCAACGCCACCGACCATGCATTAATCCAAGTCCGGAGTAAAAGGTTATGACCAGTTTACCAAGAAGACGTCAGTCTGCCTGAGGATGACGATTCGGCGTGACGAACTGTCACACTTGTGATGATTCGTCAAGAAAGTCGTCAGCCTTAACCAGAAAGACCAAACTTTGGTCATTCTTGAGGTTTTAAGTGATGAGTAGTCATGGTTCTGATGGATTGTCACCTGAACCGTCAGACAGACCCGTTCTGCATTGTTTACATATTTTCAAGGGTTTTTTTGGTCTTTTCCCACTCTTTTAACATCAACACTACGTCGTTTCAGCCTACCTAAACCTGATATAAAACCTCAACTACCCCAAATCCCTCGTTCACTCAGATATCGATTGACTCTTAACAAAAAAATAGAACAAAAGCGATTATTTTCTTCTCCAAACTCTCAAGAACCCTAAGGAGCAAGAGACTCAAAGTTTAAGGTTTTCTTCAAGTTTCTTCCTCAAACTCCAAGATCAAGGTATGTAAAGTAAATCCTTCAGTGTGGGAATCCTGTTCTCCCCACAACCAAGTTCAATTTTAGTTTCAATCCACGAATCAAGTTAGGGTTTTTGAGAATTCAAGATCCTTAAGTTTACTTCCTTATATCTTGATACAAATCGTTGAATATTTTATGCTTATTATCAAAAATTCTATGAATTTGGATTCTCTTCCTTGGATTGATTTCTAGTTCATGTCTATTGAATTTTCCAAGAATCTTTTTGAATTTCCTCTTATGAATTCGAAAGTCTATTTGATGTTTTAAAAGATTATTTATGTTTTTCCTAAACGTTTTTTTAAAAGTAACAAGTTTAAGTTTATGAAAAGCTTACAAAGAATCTTTATGTTATTATCATGTCTTGAAAAGAGAAAAAGGCTATCGTATCTTGAAAGTAAAAGCAAGTCATAAAGATTTAGAGCCAAGGCTCACAAAGATAAATATGTTCATGATACGATATTTTGAGTCAAGGATGATTTTTAAAAAGTGTTTGAAGACCTATGTTATGAGCATATAGTATATTTTGGGAGGACTATTTAGCATCGAGATGGGTATGGGTTTAGATAACACATGCCCCAAAACTATGTTGCCACCGTCGAATAGGATCGTCCACAAAAAGGGTGAATCCTCTATTATTTATAGCCTTCGGGCTCAGCTTTAGGATCCCCAGATTATGTTTCATCTTATGCCCCGGCAAGGTATAGGTTGGCTCTGTTAACGAGGGCAAGTCATTGGGTTCTAGCAATGTGGACAAGTCACATGGTTTATGTCGGTTAAGAGAAACTCTCCAAAAAGAAAACTTACTTATTTTAAGATAATATATGACTGACCGAGGCCACTAGTTTAAAGAGAGATTTTATGAAGCATTATTTTTTTAAGTTTTGTCCAGACTTCAGTTTCAGATTTAGCTTTAAGAAAATATTTTAAGAAAGTTTTACTTATATTAATTTAAGTTTCAGCACTAAAGTCATTCATTCTTATTTTCAATTATTTAGCTCTATCTATTGATATATTATTCATGTCTCAGGTCTTCAATTTTATCAGTTCATATTTTAGTACTATTTCACTTTACTGCTTTGCATACCACTACATTCAAAGTACTGATGCCTCTTTTTGGTGCTACATCATTGGACGATGTAGCCCCCAACTTTCAAATATGCAGGGTTCTAAGTAGACTCTTCAGTAGGCTATGCCATCATCTTGAGTGAGTTCTCATTATTCTCGAGGACTTAGCAGTATTCCAGTCATCAGCTTATTTTGTTACATAAAGGTAGTTGTACTCAGAATGTAATAGAGGCTTCGTAGACAGAGTCAAGTAAAGTCAGTTGTAGTTTTTAAACCTTTTATTATTTCAGTTAATAAAAGTTTATATTATTTTATTTAATCCTTTTTTTATTAGTCCATGTTTTCCATCTTTCGCAATTTATTTCATTAAAAGGTCAGCTTTATGAATTGTATGCCAGACCAAGTGGTTCTCTCGGGCCATTCATGGTTTCGGGTGTCGGTTACGTCCAGGGTGTAGGCTCGGGGCGTGACAAACTTGGTATCAAAGAACAGAGTTCAAGTATCCTAGGGAGTCTATGAAGCCATGTCAGTAGGATTTTGTTTATGGTTGTGAGGGCCCCACTTTGATAAATAAGATACTATGGGCATTTAAGAAAAGTTTCTCATTCCTTCTTACTTTACATCGTGCGTTAAAGTTGTCCCCTAAGAAACTCATACAAATTCGTGCATTGCTCCAAGTTCATCCAACTACGCCTCATCTTCGAGGTGGCACAAGTAGTAAAGCTCAAACTTCTATCAATGTGGTTTCCTCAGATAGGCCCAGCCAAGGGTTAAGAGACTACACCAGGACTTGAGAAGAGACCATTAGTGCATATACATCTATTGATTCAAAAGATTTTTCCCTTGTTCTTATGAATCATGTATTAGAGCCAGAATAAAACAAGTATCTGGACCTTTCTCTTAGCCTTATTTTAGAAAGCACCTTTAAGTGGGATGAAAGTATGTGTTTGGAGTTGCAAGTAGTGGTGTGACCCGGGAATAGTGTGAGTGATGGGGTGTTATGTTCTTAAGTATTGGTTGAATTATAGTAAGTGTAGTGTAGATTTTATGGTAGCATTTAGAGGAGGATTTGCTTGCTAAAGTGTTTGAGAACTTGTCAATGTGTTACTATATATCATATATAGGCTCTGAATGAAAGTAAATAGTAGTTAACAATGGATGGAACTAGGCTGCACTTTGTAGCTTGAAGGAAGAACCCTTTGATGTTTATAGAGTTATGAAGCTAGTTTAGACAGATGATCAAATGAGCAGTAGTGTGTGTGAAAGGATGTTGTGCGACCATTTGCTTTAAGTGTTAGGTTATAAGTTTGATTCACGAATGATCACTGAGGTAGAAAAAGAAAAAAAATCCATGGCATTTGTGAGATGTAAGTTCTTAAGCTTCAATATGGTAGATGAACCCTTTAGGTAAGATTTGAAGGTCCTGGCTAATTGTACAGGTTAAGAAGAGCCTTAGAGAGTGAGAAAATGTAAAGAATTCTTAAGATGGTGAGTATGTGTGGTCACATGGAGTCATGAGTGGTAAGTGCCATGTGTGGCTAGCTAGTGGGTTGGCATTGTGAAGTGTGAAAGAAGATAATTAAGGTGGTGTAGAGAATATCCCTAAGGAGGAAAAAAAAGATAGAGGGATCTATAGGTGGTTAGTGTTGACTATTTTGAGTATGGTGATGCTCCCGTTGATTTTGGAGGGAATAGTTTAGTGCATAAGCTTAGTGTGCATACTTAAGTTATTAACTTTTGAACTAAGGGGGATATAGTGAGTTGTTAAGCAAAGACTAGTCTTGGTTTCATTGAGTTTTCCTTTTTGAGATTTGGGCTTCAGTATGTTTATGTTTTACCTTGCTTGCGTATTTCCTCTCTATGTTAATCGAGATATTACTCTACCCAGTTTTTGTGTGTTAACACTCCCTCTCCCAATCCATGATTAGTCCCTAGGAGAAAGAAGAGAAAGCCTTACCTATGTTGTGAACTGTTGAGCAAGTTGTATGTCATCCAAGTCATAGTGTTCGTGCTCAAATGAATTCTTATTTTAGTACTCTTTAATAAATATTTTGACTTCGACTTGTAACATCTTGACGCATGTTTGCAGCCTAAGTGTATGGTAGTGTGATAATGGTTGGTCTGTTCTTGCATCTTAGAGTTACCCATCATTCGAGGACGAATGATCCCAATGGGAGATATTGTTACACCCCTTGTTTTTCGGGCTAAGATTTACAACCGCTCTAAGTTTGTAGTTGAATCCGAACCAAATGAATCCTATTGTTCCTCAGTGTTGAGATCAATTCGTATGTGTGTGAAGTGCTACGGATGTTAATTAGGGTCTTAAGGAACCTCTAACACAAGTTAAGTTGAAAGCTTCTCTACCGGCTAAGTTTTCATATAACTTTCTAACTAGGGTCAACTTCAAATGCTCATACGTCCTAGAATATAAAAATTAGGTGTCTTATGATGCACCAAATTAAATTTCTTCGAGTCTTCTTTCCAACGCCACCGACCACGCACTAATCCATGTCCGGAGTAAAAGGTTATGACCAGTTTACCAAGAAGACGTCAGTCTGCCTGAGGATGACGATTTGGCGTGACGAACTGTCACACTTGTGATGATTCGTCAAGAAAGTCGTCAGCCTTAACCATTAAGGAGAAAGACACTCAAATTTTAAGGTTTTCTTCAAGTTTCTTCCTCAAACTCCAAGATCAAGGTATGTAAAGTAAATCCTTCAGTGTGGGAATCCTGTTCTCCCCACAAAAAAGTTCAATTTTAGTTTCAATCCACGAATCAAGTTAGGGTTATTGAGAATTCAAGATCCTTAAGTTTAATTCCTTATCTCTTGATACAAATCGTTGAATATTCTATGCTTATTATCAAAAATTCTATGAATTTGGATTCTCTTCCTTGGATTGATTTCTAGTTCATGTCTATTGAATTTTCCAAGAATCTTTGTGAATTTCCTCTTATGAATTCGAAAGTCTATTTGATGTTTTAAAGGATTATTTATGTTTTTCCTGAAAGTTTGTTTAAAAGTAACAAGTTTAAGTTTATGAAAAGATTACAAAGAATCTTTATGTTATTATCATGTCTTGAAAAGAGAAAAAGGCTATCGTATCTTGAAAGTAAAAGCAAGTCATAAAGATTTAGAGCCAAGGCTCACAAAGATAGATATGTTCATGATATGATATTTTGAGTCAAGCATTATTTTTTAAAAGTATTTTAAGACCTATGTTATGAGCATATAGTATATTTTCGGAGGACTATTTAGGATTGAGATGGGTATGGGTTTAGACAACACATGCCCTAAAACTATGTTGCACCGTAGGATAGGATCGTCCATAAATAGGGCGACTCCTCTATTATTCATAGCATTCGGGCTCAGCTTTGGGATCCCCAGATTATGTTTCATCTTATGCCCCATCAAGGTATAGGTTGGCTCTGTCAATTAGGGCAAGTCATTGGGTTCTGGCAATGTGTACAAGACGTTGTACTCCATGATGCTCATGTGATTTATGTCGATTAAGAGAAACTCTCCAAAAAGAAAACTTACTTATTTTAAGATAATATAAGATTGGTCGAGGCCACTAGTTTAAAGAGAGTTTTATGAAGCATTATTTTTTTAAGTTTATCCAGACTTCACTTATTCAAATTTCAGTTTCAGATTTAGCTTTAAGAAAATAGTTTAAGAAAGTTTTACTTATATTACTTTAAGTTTCAGCACTCAGGTCAGTCATTCTTATTTTCAGTTATTTAACTCTATCTATGGATATATTATTCATGTCTCAGGTTTATAGTTTTATCAGTTCAGATTTTAGTACTATTTCACTTTATTTCTTTGCATACCAGTACATTCAAAGTACTGACGCTTCTTTTTGGCGCTACATCATTGGATGATGTATCCCCTAACTTTCAGATATGTAGGTTTCTGAGTAGACTCTTTAGTAGGCTATGCCATCAGCTTGAGTGAGTTTATATTATTCTCGAGGACTTAGCAGTATTCCAGTCATCAGCTTGTTTTGTTACATAAAGGTAGTTATACTCAGAATGTAATAGAGGCTTCATAGACAGAGTCAAGTAAAGTCAGTTGTAACCAGTTTTAAACCTTTTATTATTTCAGTTAATAAAAGTTTATATTATTTTATTTAATCCTTTTTTTATTAGCCCATGTTTTCCAGCTTCCGCAATTTATTTCATTAAAAGTTCAGCTTTATGAATTGTATGCCAGACCAAGTGGTTCTCTTGGGCCATTCATGCTTTTGAGTGCCAGTTACATCCAGGATGTAGGCTCAGGGTGTGACAAACATGGTATCAGATCACAGAGTTCAAGTGTCCTAGGGAGTCTATGAAGCCGTGTCAGTAGGATTTTGTTTATGGTTGTGAGGGCCCCACTTCTATAAATGAGATACTACGGGAATTTAAGAAAAGTTTCTCATTCCTTTATACTTTACATCGTGCATTAAAGTATTCCCCTAAGAAACTCATACAAATTCGTGTGTTTCTCAAAGTTCATCCAACTACGCCTCACCTTCGAGGTGGCACAAGTAGTAAAGCTCAAACTCCTATCAATGTGGTTTCCTCAGATAGAGCCAGCCGAGAGTTAAGAGACTACACCAGGACTTGAGAAGAGACCATTAGTACATATACATCAATTGATTCAAAAGATTGCGCCCTTGTTCTTATGAATCGTGCATTAGAGACAGAATAAGACAAGTATCTGGACCTTACTCTTAGCCTTATTTTAGAAAGCACCTTTAAGTGGGATGGAAGTATGTGTTTGGAGTTGCAAGTAGTGGTGTGACCCGGGAATAGTATGAGTGATGGGGTGATATGTTCTTAAGTATTGGTTGAATTATAGTAAGTATGGTGTAGATTTTGTGGTAGTATTTAGAGGAGGTGTTGGTTGTTATAGTGTTTGAGAACTTGTCAGTGTGTTACTATATATCATATATAGGCTCCGAATTAAAGTAAATAGTAGTTAAGAATGGATGGAACTAGGCTGCACTTTGTAGCTTGAAGGAAAAACCCTTTGATGTTTATACAGTTATGAAGTTGGTTTAGACAGATGATCAAATGAGGAAAAGTGTGTGTGAAAGGAAGTTGTGCGACCATTTGATTTAAGTGTTAGGTTATTAGTTTTATTCACGAATGATCACTGAGGTAGAAAAAGGAAAACAATTCATGGATTTTGGGAATCTAATTTAGGTATAATGATGTGGCATTTGTGAGATGTAAGTTCTTAAGCGTGAATGTGTTAGATGAACCCTTTAGGTAAGATGTGAAGGTCCTGGCTAAGTTTAGAGGTTAAGAAGAGCCTTAGAGAGTGAGAAAAGGTAAAGAGTGCTTAAAATGGTGAGTATGTGTGATCACAAGGAGTCGTGAGTGGTAAGTGCCATGTGTGGCTAGCTAGTGGGTTGGCATTGTGAAGTGTGAAGGAAGCTAATTAAGGTGGTGTAGAGAATGTCCCTAAGGAGGAAGAAAAAAAGATTGAGGGATCTGTAGGTGGTAGTGTTAACTGTTTTGATTATGGTGATGCTCCCGTTGATTTTTGAGGGAATAGTTTAGTGCATAAGCTTAGTTTGCAGACTTAAGTTATCAAATTTTGAACTAAGGGGAAGATGGTGAGTTGTTAAGCAAAGACTAGTCTTGGTGTCATTGAGTTTGCCTTTTTGAGATTTGGGCTTGAGTATGTTCATGTTTGACCTAGCTTGCGTATTTCCTCTCTACGTTAATCTAGATATTACTCTACCCAACTTTTGTGTGTTAACACTTCCTTTCCCAGTCCATGATTAGTACCTAGGGGAAAGAAGAGAAAGCCTTACCTATGTTGTGAACTGTTAAGCAAGTTCTATGTCATCCAAGTCATAGTATTCGTGCTCAACAGAATTCCTGTTTTTGTACGCTTTTAATAAATATCTTGACTTTGCGTTGTAACATCTTGACCCATGTTTTCAGCCTAATCATATGGTAGTGTTGATAATGGTTGGTCTGTTCTTTCATCTTAGAGTTACCCATCATTCGAAGACGAATGATCCCAAGGGGATATATTGTAACACACCAAGTTTTTCGAGCTATGATTTACAACCGTTCTAAGTTTGTAGTTGAATCTGAACCCAATGAATCCTATTGCTCCTCAGTTTCGAGATCAATTCATATGTGTGTGTAGTGATACGGATGTGAATTAGGTTTTTAAGGAACCTCTAACATATGTTAAAGTTGAAAGCTTCTCTACCGGCTAAGTTTTCGTATAACTTTCTAACTAGGGTCAACTTCAAATTGTCATAACTCCTATAATATAAAGAGGTAGGTGGACTATGACCCACCAAATTAAAGGTCTTCAACTCTTCTTTCCAACTCCACCAACCACGCATTAATCCAACCCAGGAATAAAAAGTTATGACCAGTTTACCAAGAAGACGTCAGTCTGCCTGAGGGTGATGACTCGGCGTGATGAACCATCACACTTGTGTCGATTCGTCAAGAAAGTCGTCAACCTTAACTATAAAGACCAAAATTTGGTCATTCCTTATGTTTCAAGTTACGAGTCATCAAGGTTCTGATGGATCGTCACCTGAACCGTCAGACAAACTCATTCTGCACTATTTACGTATTTTCAAGGGGTTTTTTGGTCTTTTCCCACACTTGTAACATCAAAACTATGTCGTTTTGGCCAACCTAAACCTGGTATTAAGCCTAAACTACCCCAAATCCCTCGTTCACTCAGATATCGATTGACTCTTAACAAAAAAATAGAACAAAAGCGATTCTTTTCTTCTCCAAACTCTCAAGAACCCTAAGGAGCAAGAGACTCAAAGTTTGAGGTTTTCTTCATATTTCTTCCTCAAACTCCAAGATCAAGGTATGTAAAGTAAATCCTTCATTGTGAGAATTCTATTCTCCCCACAACCAAGTTCAATTTTAGTTTCATTCCACGAATCAAGTTAGGGTTTTTACGAAGTCAAGATCCTTGAGTTTAATTCCTTATCTCTTGATACAAATCGTTGAATATTCTATGCTTATTATCAGAAATTCTATGAATTTGGATTCTCTTCTCTGAATTGATTTCTAGTTCGTGTCTATTGAATTTTCCAAGAATTTTGTAAATTTACTCTTATAAATTTGAAAGTCTATTTGATGTTTTAAAGGATTATTTACGTTTTTTCTGAAAGTTTGTTTAAAAGTAACAAGTTTAGGTTTATGAAAAGTTTACAAAGAATCATTATGTTATTATCATGTCTTGAAAAGAGAAAAATGCTATAGTATCTTGAAAGTTAAAGAAAGTCATAAAGATTTAGAGCCAAGTTTCACAAAGATAGATATGTTCATGAATACGATATTTTGAGTCAAGCATGATATTTAAAAAGTGTTTTAAGACCTATGTTATGAGCATATAGTATGTTTTAGGAGGATTATTTAGCATCGAGATGGGTATGGGTTGAGACAACACATGCCCCAAAACTACGTCACCACCGTAGGATAGGATCGTCCGCAAATAGGGTGACTCTTATATTATTTATAGCCTTCGGGCTCATCTTTGGGATCCCCAGATTATGTTTCATCTTATGCCCCGGCAAGGTATAGGGTGGCTCTGTCAACGAGGGTAAGTCATTAGATTCTAGCAATGTGGACAAGACGTTGTACTCCATGATGCTCACATCGTTTATGTCGACTAAGAGAAACTCTCCAAAAAGAAAACTTACTTATTTTAGATAATATATGATTGGCCTAGGCCACTAGTTTAAAGAGAACTTTTATGAAGCATTATTTTTTTATGTTTTTTCCAGACTTCAGTTATTCAGATTTCAGTTCAGATTTATCTTTAAGAAAATATTTTAAGAAAGTTTTACTTATATTACTTTAAGTTTCAGCACTCAGGTCAGTCATCCTTATTTTCAGTTATTTAGCTCTATCTATGGATACATTATTAATGTCTCAGGTTTTCAGTTTTATCAGTTCAGATTTTAGTACTATTTCACTTTACTGCTTTGCATACCAGTACATTCAAAGTACTGACGCCTCTTTTTGGCGCTACATCATTGAACGTTGTAGTCCCCAGCCTTCAGATATGCAGGTTTTTGAGTAGACTCTTCAGTAGGCTATGCCATCAACTTGAGTGAGTTCTCATTATTCTCGAGGACTTAGCAGTATTCCAGTCATCAGCTTGTTTTTTTACATAAAGGTAGTTGTACTCAGAATGCAATAGAGGCTTCATAGACAGAGTCAAGTAAAGTCAGTTGTAACTAGTTTTTAAACCTTTTATTATTTCAGTTAATAAAAGTTTATATTATTTTATTTAATCCTTTTTTTATTAGCCTATGTTTTCCAGCTTCCGCAATTTGTTTGATTAAAAGTTTAGCTTTATGAATTGTATGCCAGACCAAGTGATTCTCTCGGGCCATTTGTGGTTTTGAGTGTCGGTTACATCCAGGGTGTAGGCTCGGGGCATGACATGGTTAGACTCGGCCAGTATGGACTAAAAGTTTTATTATTTAGTATGCTTCAGGATGGTGGGTTTGTGTTCTGATATAGTAGAGCAGTTGATTCGAGACAAAGGGATGAGTTAAAGGTATATGCAAAAAATTTATATCTAGATGGCGACTTTGAAACCCAGGCACCTCTTTCTTTTGCCGCCGGGGTGTTTTGACTTGATATTCGTAGCATGGTGGACTTTCTCCAGAGGTGAAATTAGTAAGGCAATTTCAAATCCAAATGGCGACTGAGTATTGGGAGTAGCATTAGTACTTCGTAAGGTTTGGATCTTAGTGATGGTTACGAACTTCGTGGTAGGCTTGCCACACTCCTTGCAGGGTCTTGGTTTTGGTTTTGGTCTGTTGGGCAGGTTGCCCTGGTTCATTCACTTCCAGTTAATTCAGACTTGGCACGGTTCAGTGGGGTTGGCTTCGTTCTACAGTTTGAAAGTTCTCCATCAACACAAGGTATTCACATGTGCCTTTCCTAACTTGGATATGCAATCTTCAGCCGAGTTCAGATGGGTTGTTCAGTTGGGTTCAGTTATCGGGTTTGATGTTAGAAGAGATATTCATCCATTGGTCGGTAGTCAGTTGGGGTAAAACTACTACAGTTTTTGAGTATGTGCTTTGGGTTAGTGTTTTGGATGTCAAAGGATAGTAGGTTATAGATTGTCTTGGAAGGAGTTAGAGTGAAAAGGATGGATTCATTCATAGTGAAGTGTAAGAGGGGACTATGGATCTCTGATGTGTTAGTAGATGCTTAGACGGTGGTTTGAGAGTTCGACTTACATGAAGCTTCCTCTTCGTGGTGCAAAAGGATTCAGTTCAGAATAAAAGGGTTTTATAGATCAGCGGGTTCATGAGTTAGAAATTTGGGGGATGGCTTTTTCTGGTAAACCTGGTTGTGGTTTCAAAGATTCGACTTTTGTATGTTGGTTGCCTTGCTTCTCTGGTTTGGTGTTGTGTCGATGCCTTCTGGTTAAGATTCTTGAGGTTCAGTTTGGGTTGGAAGTCCCTTTGTGTTTTGGAGTTTGAGTTTGGATTCTAGCTTGGCTAGTAAGGGGTTTTTGACTTGGTTGCTTTTATAGGTTCTATTCTGTTGGGTGCCATCCAGTCGTAGAGGCTACCAAGGGTGCCCGAGAGAGTAGTGTGGGTTGTGTATTCGTTGTTCTTTTAATCTCGAGTCTTTCCTTCTTTCCTGACTTTTGGGGACAAAAATCTTTTTACTAGTGGATGATGTAATGACCCTTCCGGTCATTTACACATGTTTGCCTTTCTTGTATCGTTAGAGCTTGCATGTGGCAGCCCCAAGTCATTTATGGTTTTTTGGGGCCGATAGTTCGGTGCCCGGGACATCTGTTTGGTCTTTTTGGCCGTTCCTTATTTTAGAGCTTTAAGCTTTTCAAATCATTAACTCCAGTGAACATTCTTGGTGAACTTGCTCGGAATTGAATTCCAACAGTTTTGTTAGCTCCAGAGCGTGGACTTTGTTCTAGTGGGACCTTTGGTGGAGATCTTGGAGCTTTTCATCTTGGAATTCTCTCTCGTTCTGTGTTTTCAGGCCATATGGGCTTGCTTGGTTGACTTTGGTCAACATTTGGAGAAGGCGACCTAAGATTGAAATTCAGCCAGTGCTTTTAGCTCCAAAATGTCGAGTTTAGTTTAGTGGGACCATTGGTTTGGGTCTCGAGGCTTCCAGACTTGATTTCGGCCCTTGAGTTCCATTTTTGGAATTGTTGGCCTAAATGTTAATTTTGGGTGTCGGGCCAACTTTTCATTAAATCGACCTCCAATGGGATTTTTGTCAATTCCATTAGATCCGAAATGCCATTTCTATTCGCATAGATCAGGTCGTTTGTGTTCGCAAGACACCGGATGCATTCCCAGGGACCCAAAGTATGAAAATCTGTCGTTGACAACTGGTGCTATCATAGCCAACTTTGTTCTTCGCGAACGCGGGGAGCTTCCCGCATTCGCATAGGGCAATTTCCATCTGCCCTAATTTTTGTTCTTCGCATTCACGGGCATTTGGCCAGCCGCCCATTTTGCTCTTCGTGTAGGCGACGCCTTAGTCGCGTTCGTGAAGGCCAAGGCAGTCAGCTTAAGTTGGCTTTTCTTGTTTTCTTCTTCACTTTTTCAAACACCTTCAACTCCGAACCTCCATAGCCAAACACCAAACATACTCCATTTTCCTCTGTAATTGTTCCCTACTGGTTGGAGGGCTTTATTTTATCGATCCTTGCTCGATTATCGACTTCTAAGACGGGTAAGTCCACTCTTAATTTCTCATTTTCTCCATTAAATTCCCTTTGAATCATTAAATGGGTTGGCTATTTTCGATCCCCATTTCATGCCCGTTTCTGCTCAAATTTTGAGCATGTGCTCCCAGGATGGTAAGGAATACGTGTGTGTTTTTCATTTTTATTTTCCAATTACAGGGCCCAAAGGCGTATTTATGGCCCGAATTTTGACTCGTTTATGTTTATAGCATTATGGGTATCGTTAGTCTCATAATAATGTGTAGATTGTTGTATTGATAGTACTATTGTGATTTGGAGCTTCCCGGGGTAGTTCGAGCCTTTACAATGTCGTTCCCGCAGCTATCATCGGATGACAAGTAGGTTCTGGGTTCCCCTACCTTGACTCTATGTATATAGGCTATAATTGCATTAATTAGTATCCTTAGGTGGTTTGTAGTAGGTTGATACACCAGACCTTGCCCGTCTTTCTGTCCGTTTATTGCATACGTTGATTGTAGTATTTGTATAGTATTGTATATTATCCTTGTGGTCCTGTGTGGCCTTGTATTGACTCTGGAACATAGATGGTGGGTTATTTGGGAATGTCCGCGAGTCCCGAACATAGAGATATCCTTTTAGGCTGGTTATTATCTGTTGTAGAGTTGTTGAGCCTGTGCAGGGCCGATGGGAATGTTTGTGAGATATTTTGGGCTACTCTATTATTTGCGAGCATATCATACATAAAAAAGGTTTTCCCTGTATGTTTTACTATTGATTTGGCTTCGGGCCTACTGTATATGGTTTTCTAAACTTGCATGGCCCCGAGGGCCCATTTTCGATAAAGGAATTATGAAATCGATTTGATACTGACTTTTATGAAACCTCTCAGAGTAGAGGGGATATTACGAGGATTTGCATCACTGGTTTTCATTCTGATACTAGACTCAGCCGAGCCATAGCGCTAGACATTATTTTCTATGAATTTAGACCCGGATAAGTACCGAGCACCCTATTCAGGGATTTTTAGACTTGATGACTGATTTAGACCCGGAAGTACTCCGGGCACCCTTTATAAGGGTTATTGATATTTGACTAATGTTTTAGACCCATTTCAATCCCAGACATGTACTTTGAGGTTCTAATTCTCTAAGATTTCACGTTCATTATTGTATGTGGTCGTAGACCTCCATGAGACCTGCCATTCTAGGACCTGGTTAAGGGGCCAAGCATGCCGGAGGAGGGGTATACGATGTCGGATGGTGTATAGCGGGTACGTCCCACCATGGGTCCTCCTGCCAGAGTGCCGGGGGAGGTGCATTCAGAGTTACTATTACTGGTTCCATCATTATCATCATCATGTATATTTTACTTTGATTTCACCTTTATTTGGTGCGTGTTCAGTGTACTATTTGATTGTATGGGCGGCCAAAGGGTTTGTTTTCACTTGATTGCGTTCCTCAGTTTTATGGGCGGCCGTTGGGACTGTAGGTAGATTATATTATTCCTGTCAGTTTATAGAGATTCTTATGGTCCTTGGTTCTTGTGGATTTGTAGGTGTTAGCCTGTTGAGGCTCTGTGTTTTGTACTTGAGTATTTGGGGGCTAGTGAGTCCTGTATTATTGAGGAACTTTTGTGCGGTCTTCTAAGAAGATCGTAGGTTTCTAGTTCTATTCTTTATTATGATTTGAGTAGTAGTTCTTGGTGTTGGTGGCTTAGTATTCCATTCTAGGTTTGAAATTTGGAGATAGATCCCGATTTATATTTATCGTGAGAATTTTTTGTCTTAAGTTTGATCCTGTCATTGTATGGATTCTAGTTGATTATGTTGGCTTACTTCTTCTTTCCCCTTTTTACTTGAAGTTACCGGTATAACTCCATGTTTCTAAACTCTCTCTCTCTTTAATTTTATTGTTGTGCAAGGACTCCATTTGCATATTTCTTTCCTTCACCTACGTTTTATGTGTATATATCTTCTATGCTAGCATTATTTGCTTATAACTCTTGGTTGTCTATTCTCCATGCTAGTTCCTTGTGCTTTCTCTATTGCTTTCTGTGACTACTTTCTAGATATCTGCTATATTACTGTTTTATATCTTATATGCGCTCAGTTGGCCGATGATGCCTACTGGGTACACGTTGCTTTGCAATTGATGCTCATACTACACCTCTGCATCTTTCTGGTGCAGATATTAGTTGAGCTTTTGTCATTGACCGCATTGGAGACTCATGCAGCTTTTGGGAGATTCAAGGCCAGGGTGAACGCCTGACGGTCGGGGCTTGTCTATATCTTATCTGTTGTACTGTTACTCTTGTATATTCGGAGACAATTGTACTTATCTTTTATTACTTCTAGCACTTGTATTCCATTAGAAGCTTTTGTACTGTCGATACCAAGTCTTGGGGTTGGTGTAGTTTTATGATGTATATATTTAGGTTATTACTTCCGCTTTGTCTATCTTTATATTCTGCTTCTGCTTATTTCTGCTTATTGTGCGTATTAGATAGGTAGTAGTCCATTACTAACAGTTCTAGGCTACGGGGATTGGTTCACCTACTGGGGGGTTTATAGGTGCCATCATGACCTGAGAAATCGGGTCGTGACATTGATCTATATGAGAAACCATTAATATTGGACCACCATCATGCGCAAACAGAGGAGCCATTGGACCTTCCGAGTTAGTCTTTCCAAATACCATCTATCCAGAAATGGTTTGAGAGGCATTCGATTTAGAACCATCTCTGTCATTTTTTTTCATCACCTCACGTATCTGTTTGAGATGTTGCTCCATCACATACATCAGATTATTGACATTGGTGAGGTTCATGTAAACGGTAATATATTTTCCCTTAAACACTTCATGCATCAGATTCGTGATTTCCTTAAAATTATTTTCCTTCCTTAACTTCTGTAGTCTTTTCTTCATCATCTCAATTCTTTTTTTGGTGAAATTATATGTTGTCATCACATTTTTTGATTGAAGCATCATTGGAAGCTCCCTAAATTTTGTAAAAGTCTTGATTGCATCTTCATGATTTGGTTACACAATAGGTTCTTTGTGAAAAGGACTATACCTGACGCTAGCCGCTTCAACAACACAAAGTATGTTGAGTTCCTTAGCCTTATTCAATAACATGTCCTGTCTTTTCTTGTCTGTTACTCTTCTCTTATAATTGTTTTCAATAAAAGCAAGCTTCACTTTTGATCTAGTCATGGTTAGAGGAAGAGTAGGAGAATGTGTTTGTTTGGATGGGGATCAAATAATTTTCTTATCATTGTGTGTGTGTTTCTTTGCCTAGGATAGACTCCTATTTATAGGAAATTTTAGATTTTGTAAATTTTTGAATAGTTTGGATTGGAGTATTCTTATTTATCAGTAGTAATTATTTTGGCATGAATCTAAATGAGAGTGTATTAGATACGAAGTTAGATGTTATCATCTTAAAATGTATGTAGTTTATGGATCCGATCTTATCCTAAGCAATTTTTCTAGTAAAACTTTTCTTATTAGGAGAATAACTTAGTGTGGTTTAAAGCTGAATAAGTAGTATCTACAAAAGATGGTCATAGACAACAACAACAACAACATACCCAGTGTATTCCCACATCGTGGGGGCTGGGGAGGGTAGAGTGTACGCAGACCATACCACTACCTCAGAGTGAGGTAGAGAGGCTGTTTCCGATAGACCCCCGGCTCAAGACAAAATAGTCTACAAATAGGCTACAAAGGGCATATCAATGATACAGGATAAAAAACAAGATAAAATTACAAGCGACGGTAGGAAGTAATACGCAGTAACAAACAACAGACAGACATAACAGAGCACTGCCACACAATACTACCACGAGGAATCCAAGAACAAGAAACTATAAGCGTAACACTACGGTTACTAGTCGGTACAATAAGGAAAAAAAAACACTCCTACCTACTAGCCTACCCCCCTTCTATCTACTACTCTTCTACCCTAATCCGCGTCCTCCACACCTTCCTATCTAGGGTCATGTCCTCGGTAAGCTGCAACTGCGCCATGTCCTGTCGAATCACCTCTCCCCAATATTTTTTCGGTCTACCTCGTCCTCTCCTGTAACCATCCATGGCCAACCTCTCACACCTCCGCACTGGAGCATCCGTGCCTCTCCTCCTCACATGGCCGAACCATCTCAACCTCGCTTCCCGCATCTTATCTTCCACCGACGCCACACCCACCTTATCTCGGATATCCTCATTCCTAATCCTATCTCTCCTAGTATACCCGCACATCCATCGCAACATCCTCATCTCCGCCACCTTCATCTTTTGAATATGGGCGTTCTTCACTGGCCAACACTCCACTCCATACATCAAAGCTGGTCGGACCACCACTCTGTAGAATTTGCCTTTAAGTTTAGTAGGCACCTTCTTATCGCACAAGACTCCAGATGCGAGCCTCCATTTCATCCACCCAACACCAATACGATGGGTGACATCCTCATCAATCTCTCCACTTCCTTGGATAATAGACCCAAGATACTTGAAACTCCCTTTCTTTTGGATGACCTGTGTATCCAGCTTCACTTCTACGTCATCATCCTGAGTCGCCTCACTGAACTTGCACTCCATATATTCAGTCTTGGTCCTGCTCAACCTAAACCCCTTCGACTCGAGGGTCTGTCTCCAAACCTCCAACTTAGCATTAACTCCTCCGCGAGTCTCGTCCACCAAAACTACATCATCCGCAAATAGCATGCACCATGGCACCTCACCTTGTATTTGCCACGTCAATACATCCATTACCAAGGCAAATAGAAAAGATGGTCATAGAGTAATAGGAAATGTATTTGCTTAACTCATTTCTATTATCAAAAAAGTAAAAAGAAAATATATATTTTAATTTATGTATGTACAAAATTATAAATTGAAACAAGCAAATATTTTAAATTATTAAAAATTTTGATATATCAATTTTTTATAATATTTTAATGTGCATAAAAACAATCAATTTAATGGGTTTTTTTTTTTTGAAAAAAATCTATATAAATATTAGAATAATTCTAAATGGTGATATGTGTATGATTATAGTTGTTGCAATGCTTATAGAAGAACATTAACATATTCTCCAATTTGGACAAAAATCATATATAGTAGAAATTTTATGTTGCTTTCAAATATATATAAATTAAATCATGCTTAAGTTTAATTTTTTTACTGTCTGATACTCATCAACATATCACTCAATCACATTGAAAAATTCCCTAAATTAGTTTTGATGTAAATAAATATAAAATAATTGCACAAAAGGCTAATCAAAATAATGTATTTAAACATACCAGAGAAGACAAACATAATTTTTATTCATTTTAAGAAAAGTTCTCAAGAAGAAGAGGAATAATTAGCCATATATTGTCTTACTATTTCTTGTTAAATGAAATTAGATATTTTACTCTGATGAGATTTTCCTCCTTATGGTAATTAACTTAAACTTTAATCATATGGTGATTCATATTTATGTTAATCCGATCCGTTCTAACTTATGTCTATAATAACTATCTGTATAAATCAAAGAAGAAGAAGAAACGATGAATTCATTGAGTTTAAATGTAATGACCCTTCCGGTCATTGTCGTGTTTTTGCTTTCTTTGTACTGTTAGAAAATTCCTATAGCGGCCCTAAGTCAATTATGGCTTGCTGGGATCAATGGTTCGGTGCATGGACATTCATTTGGTCTTTATGACTGTTTCCCTGTTTTATAGCTTTGACTTGGAAAATCATTGACTTTAGTCAATATTCTTAGCTAGTATGTTCGGAATCAAATTCTGACAGTTCCTTTAGCTCCGAAATATGGATTTTGGTCTAGTTAGACCTTTAGTCGAGGCCTGGAAACTTCCGGTATGACTCTATCTCACTTTTTGAGATTTCATGATAGTTGGAGTTAGAAGTTTGACTTTGGTCAACTTTCGGTGATCGGAGCACCAGATTTGAAATATGATTGTTCGATCAGCTCTAAAATGTTGAGTTTGGGTTAGGTAGGTGGTGGGTTTGGGTTCCGGGTGAGCTGGGCTCATTTTGGGTGTTTGGTTGGCTTTTGTAAGTGTTGACTTGGGTCAACATTCCTCCGAAACAACCTCGTATAGATATTGTGTTGATTACATTATGTCTAGAATATCGTTTCCACTCTAGTTGAATATTTGGTTTGAGAGTATCGGGTTTTGGTTGTGCCTGGAACACTCCGTAGAAGTATTAATTTTTGCTTGTTTTCTGTAGTGGGCATGTGTTCAGCGCCAACAGCGCTAGGGCAGCGCGATCGCGCTAGCCTTTTGCTCCCCTTCACTGCTGATGATGCCCGGCCAGTGCTGATGGCGCTAGGCTGTTATGCTGGCTATCATCGCCAACAACGCTCGGATGGCAGGATCGCGCTAGTGTGCTCAACCCCCTTCAGGGCAATTGCGCCTGCTCTATAATAGTTTTCTCCTCAAATTTTCAGCCAACTTCCTCCTTGTTTTCTCACTCTAAAATGTTTTATCTCACCTAAACTTGTTCCAAATCTTTTCTTAGCATGGAAAAACATCAATTGGTGTATATTCTCGATTCCTTCCTCGTTTTGGTAAGTTCTCTTCCCCAAATTTCCCTCCTTTCCATGGAAAACCTCCATTAATGTACTTTTAATCTTAGGGTTTCTTGATGGTTTGTAGTTGCTTAAATGGGTCTGCTTGTACATGCTTTCGCATGTCTCATCTCATAGACTTTCTCCCTCTCTTCGTGGTAAGTAAATTCTCCATTGCTATTTCGGATTTTTTTTTGCAAGTTTTTGCATGTTTCTCTCTTCTTCTCCAAGCTGGTTTAGGCCCTTTCTTTACTCGATTTTTGCTTATTTTTCGAGTATGTACTCCCGAGAATATTGGAAACATCGTGGTGTTTTCTATTTTTTGTTTTGAGTTGTGAAGCCCATGGGCCTGCTTTTGACCCCGATTTTGACTCGGCTAAACTTTTAACAATATAGGTATCATTAGTCTTATTTTAATGCATAACTTATGTTTGTGATTGTGTGATTGCTTTTCGGTACTTCTCGAGGTAGTTCGGGCTTGGACAACATCGTTCCATCATCTTGTCATTGGACGTCAGGTAGGTTATGGTGTTCTCTATATTAGACTCTGCATATGTACGCTATAATTGTACTACTTAGCATCCTTGGGTTGGGTTTTATTAACTTGGCACTCCAGACCTTGTCCGCTTCATTTTTGTTCGTCTTATTTCACTTGTATTGTTGTAGTATTCATTTTAGTTTGTAGCATTAGCCTTATGTCCTTGTGTGGCCTTGTTTATGCCTCTGGACCATAAATGGTGGGTTATTTGGGAATGCCCGTGAGTTTCAGACCTCGGTATTATAATTATAAAGCTGGTTATCTATGTTGTAGAGCGATTGGAGCTTGTGTAGGGCCGATAGGTTAGTTATGAGCTGTTGAGCTGTTGTTTGCGTTTGGCATACCATTATTCCATATAAAGAGATTTTCTGCATGTTTTACTACGATTTTTGTTATGGGCCTGCTATAAATGATTTTCTAAACCATGCATGGCCCCGAAGGCCCATTTTTGATAAAAGTTATTAAAAAGGGTTTGGAACTGATTTTTACCGATCTTCATGGGGTAAGAGAGATTAAAATGATGATTTTATCACCATTTTTCATACTTATACTAGACTCGGCTGACCCGTAGTGCTAGACATGTTTACTACTGATTTGAGACGATACTAGACTCAGGTGAGCCGAATGCTAGGCTTGTTTTACTACGAATTTAGACTCGGTTATGTCCTGGGTACCCTTATGGGGATTTTGAGACTTGATTTACTGATTTAGACCCAGATAGACTCTGGGAAATTATTTTAGAGATTTTGGTTACTTGTTTGGATTCGGAGACACTCCGGACGATTATATTGAGATTCTGAGATTGTGTATATGGTCGAGGACCTCCATAGACCTTGCCTATCCAGACTAGGGGCTACGTGCTCTGTGTGCCAGAGAAGGGGTATATGGTGTAGTTTAGTTATACAGGTGCGTCCTTCGATGTATCCTACCTACTAGGCATATCAGTGTCGGATGAGGTGCATACAGTACTACGGTTACACCTGCATTTCACACTATTGCATTATATCATTCATTGTGTATGATTCCACCCTTGTTTGTTGTTTGTTGAGCGTACGCTCCAGTAGTATGAGACGCCGGAGGATTTGTTTTTACTTGTATGTGTTTCTCGGGTGTATGGGCGCCCCTTGTGACTCGAGGTAAATTTATTATTATTATCCTATCATTGTATTGGTTCTTGTTATGATTACATTTGGATTCTTATTTGATTATTCGTATTTGAGAGTTGTGCTGTTAGCACGAATTCATTAGTAGTATTGTTTCCAGCATGATTATGTTGTTGCTTTCCTTCCTTCCCTTTTTACTTGAGGTTACTGGTATACCACCTATTTCTTAAATTCTCTTTGTATATATATATATATATATTGTTGTTGTTGTAAGGATCGCAGGTGCGTTCTTCTCTTCTTCACCTGTGTTCTGTATTATATACTTTCAGTAGCTAGCCGAGTATGATTGTCTAATCCTTGTATTCTAAGTTCTAGCTTTCGTGTACTATTCCATGTTTTCTTCTATGACTACCTTCATTCATTCAGCTATTTATTGCTTTTATATCTTATATGCGCTCAGTCAGTCTATGATACTTGTTGGGTACCAGTTTCTTTGCAATTGATGCTCATACTACACTCTC
This sequence comes from Jaltomata sinuosa, assembly GCA_003996215.1. Taxonomy (NCBI): domain Eukaryota; kingdom Viridiplantae; phylum Streptophyta; class Magnoliopsida; order Solanales; family Solanaceae; genus Jaltomata; species Jaltomata sinuosa. Next base: position 163,845 of record QJPP01003272.1, on the reverse strand, counting down.
CATCTTCCTAGTGCAGATCCTAGTGTGGATCATCTCCATTGACTCGTGGAGACTCGTGTGAAATGCTTTTGGATATCCTTACTTTATCTCTTGCTTCTGCTTGTATATTACCTTGCTTAATTAGATAGTAGTCCATTACTAACCGCTTTGGGCTACGGACATTGCTACGCTTAGAGGGGGTTTACAGGTGTCATCATGACTTGAGAAATCGGGTTGCGACATTAAATTATATTTGCATTAAGTTTAACAGTTAAAAGGTCACAATATAAACTTAATCAGTGAATTTTCTTTCTCAGAATCAATTTAGAGGGAGTTTGGATTGACTTTTTAAAAGTAGATTATAATCTAAAAGCTAAAAGCCATAAGTTGGGTACCCAACTTTTGAATTTTAGCTTATTTTCGTACCTTTTAGACTATAAGTAAGTACTTAAAAACACTTTTTGTCTATCACAAACACCTAAAAAAGTTTTTTTTATAAAAAAACTTCAAAACCAAAGCCACTTAAAATAAGTCAATCCAATCACCTTATTAGTCAGTCAATCAAGTTCTGCTATCAGAAAAATAAAAGGTCTTGGCTTTTAATTTAGATTAGGTTTAATCTCTTTATTCACATGGTTTTCATGTCTATCGTCTCATCTTCCCCTTATTAACACTATAATAAAATCTATTAGTATAAGTAGTGATGAAAGAACAAATAATGACCACATATGTAATTGTCACAATTCGAAAACTTAGGTCATGAGGAGACCTACCATAACCCACCAAGAGGAAAATCGAACCCTTATCGCGGAATGATAATTAACGGGCTAATAAGAGAAAGAAGTAAACCTAGGAAATTTATACCAATTAACATGGAACAAGAAAAAAATATATATATATATATATATATATATATATATATATATATATATATATATATATATATATCAAGGAAGGAAAAGGAAACAGAATATACAAAAGACTCCCCCAAGACCTGGTATCAATTGGTGCGAGAGCTACTACAACATAATGGTGTTAGATAGATACAATATAAATATACACATATACAAAATATTCTCCAAAAAGCACAAAAGAAGACTAGTCCAATAATAGAGGGAGATGGATCAACTCTGATCGCCAATAGCTCACCCTAAGTCTCCGATTATCAGTTCTTCATGAGGGTGACATCATGGCGATAACTCGTACTAGAGTATACATCAAAAAAGATGCAGAAGTGTAGCATGAGTAACAAAACATGCAGTACCCAGTAGACCTCATAGGCTGACTGAGCTCAAATAAGATATAAGCATAATAAATTCGAATATATATACAAAGGGTATGAAAAAGGGGTCAGAAAGAGAATAACAGATCATAGCTAGGTAATAAGGAAAAGCATAAGTAATAATTCAGAAAACGTAATTAAGAAATCCAAATACAACCTAACCGTACTCTCATAAACATGGAAGGTACACACAACAATCAAGAAACCGAACCTTACCCTCATAAGCCCGGTGGATGCAAACAAAAAATAATATTAATTACCATCCAAGCTAAACAGTAAGTAAATGTGGAAAGTGCCATGGTATGCCATATGAGATGAGTGCAATGATGATGCATTACCAGACTCGAATTGGACTTCCTAGTGTAAATCATAGTAATGCATCCCCAAACTCGAAGCGGGACTAAAATAGTAATTATGCATTCCCAAACTCGAATCTGAGCTTAGTAATAAATAAGCATTCCTAGACTTGAACCGAGACTTAAATTTATATATGTGAGCCCAGACTCGAATGGGACTTAAATATAAATATGTGTACCCAGACTCAAACAAGGCTTAAATATAAATATGCATGTCTGGACTCGAATCTGGGCTTATATTATAATATTTATGTCCAGAATCGAAATGGGGATAACATAGTCTATTTCCTTTAAAATAAGCCAAAACTTTTTAAAGTATTCTGAAATCCCATTTATTAGCTGAAAACTATATTTTTATGCCAATCTACCAATATGACGGACGAAATAAGTAATAACACAAATAATGAGATGAACACTAAAATAATAAGCACAATCAAATCTAAAATAAGAAACCCACAGCCTACGTACTAAGAAAATTCTACAATCCTAGAATTGGCACTAGCCAAAACCACTATACTAATTGTATGTTCACCAGGAAACCCACCTACAACATGTGTGTGGCATGTGCGTTCACACTTTTACTCTTTTATTCTTATATTGTATTGCCATACTATCTTTAGTAGTGAATTTGGTTATGGAATGAGATGAGACTAGATATAAAGGTGATTTGAGTGGAATTTAAGGGACATAGACATATGTGAGATGATTATTGAAGGTGTTTATTCCTTTTCTTTCTAATGATGATTCGACGACTTATGAAGATGAGATTGTTGTGTTTGAACTGACTTTGAAAGACAACATGTTGATTGATTATTTGCTAAATGTAGAAGTCTTTTTACTTGTTATATGTTTTGCTACATTCATGTATTTTGTTGGGTCGGACTATAATACCTACCAGTACATAGTGTTTATACTAATTCTACCCTATACTCTTCTTTTGTTGAGTGTAGACCATGCATGTTCCAGAGGCTAAGACACGACTTCGGTTAGAGTAGCATCATTGACCAGAGACCTAGAGGGTGAGAACTACTTTCCATGCTACCATGGATCCTCCACGAGTTATTGTCCCTCATTCGGACAATGGAACTCTCTTACTTTACTGCTTTGTAGTACTTATTTGGTATATTAGACATTGTTGGTTTAGATTTTTGGATGATGACTTTCAGTTTTTGAGAATGTTTTAGTTAACTGTTTTGCATCTCATTTTCATTTATATTAAGAAATGTCTACTTTATGACTTAAGTTAATGGATATTTATTTCTTTTGAAATTAGTTAAGTCTGAGAGTTGGGTTTAGGTTAGTTGGTTCTCAAACAGGAGGGTTAGTGTGGGTGCCACTCACGGCCCAGCTAGGTCATGACAAATTTTGTATCAGAGCCCCAGATTTGTTGATATCATTATACCAAAATGAGTCTAGTAGAGTCTTGTAAAATGGCACAGAGACGTTGGTACTTCTCCGCAGGAGGCTACAGGACTTTAGAAAACCTCAACTTCTTTTATTTCTCGTGCTATAAATTAATTCTAATTGGTATCTAGAGATCAAAATTAGTAAATAACTCTTTCACTCTTGTTCTTGCACATAGTGAGGACACGTTCATCAGAATCTAGAGAAGTAGCAACTTAGCTGGTAGTTGAGCCTGGAGTTTATGGTAGAGGTAGAATGAGGGGATGTACTAGAGGAAGGAGGAGCGGTGCACCCACCAAGGGTGGTGCATGAGCCACAGCTCAGGATCGAGAGAGGTTAATATCTCATTTTCCTTAGGGAAAGGCTCCTGAAGTGGTAGTGAAAGAAGTGGTGCTTATTAAGAATGACAAAGTAGCACCGATCCACGAATTAGGGGTAGTGCCAATTCTGGGAGGTGTAGAACAACTTCTTATGTTAGCATATGTGATTCAGCATGACCTTAGCTTCTTAAGCAGACTAGCAGGGAATGGGACTACCCTTGCCATGCCCTTGATACACCATCTGGTAGCCCAACATGCTACAACTATCGCCCTGCGGATGGATGCTTCTTCTTAGGCTAGTATATTCCCATGACCAGTGACATGCACGGTGATGACTGGTAGTGAGCATGATTTGTTTTGCCAGTTTGTAAAGATGAAGTAGCCAGTGTTTTATAGGGTAGAATCTGAAGACACCTATGAGTTTATCATTGATTATTATGAGCGGCTTTACAGGATGTGTATTGTCCAAAGGTATGGGGTTGATTTTATTTAATTTTAATTATAGGGTGATGCGAATATGTAATTGGAGAGCTTATGTAGAATGCAGGCATGTTGGGGTATTTCCGATGTCTTGGAGCCAATTCTTCCAAGTTTTTCTTGAGAAATACGTCCCATGCACTTTAAGGGATAGAAAGAGAGATAATCTTACAAACATTAAGCAGGGAACTTCTTCTGTGGCAGCTTATGAGACACGCTTCCATGCTTTATCCCGTTGTTTTTCATAGCTTATCAGTACTTAGGAGGAATAGATCTCTTATTTCATAGAGGGTTTGAACACAAGGCTACAAATCTCAGACTTGCAAGTGGAATCTTTGGTAAGTCCTTTCAAAAGGTGGTGGAGTTTATGAAGAATGTGGAGGGGGTAAAGTTAGAGATTCAAGTGAAGATGGCTACAAAGAAGCCTGGTCTGAGAGCAGTTTGAGTGGGTAGTACTCAAAATATTAGGGCTCGCAGGGATACTTTACGCGCCCCATTCAATCATTAGTGCAGATCAATACTGGGGTCCATCAGGTAATTTTAGTGGGTACCTTACTTCATCGGCCCTGGTACACCATCCCATTAATGACCGTGCATATTTTGAGTGTGGTTAAGTGGGGTTCTTGAGGAGGAATTGTCCTTGGCTGCACCAGACATTCCAGAAGTAGGCTCCTAAAGCCTAGGTACTAGCAGGTAGAGGGAATGTCTTTTATAGAAATCATCCACAGAGCAAGCGAGGTGGTCAAACAGTTGGTAGAGGTAGCGCCCAGCCCAACTGGCGCAGTGAAAATAGTAGAGGAGGTGATCATCCCAATAAGGGTTATGTGCAGGCAGGTGGAAAAGACCACTTTTATGATTTTCCAGATAGACTAAAGGCTGAGGGATCAGACGCGTTGATCACAAGTTCTATTCTTTTTTGTAACCGCATGGCTTCAGTTTTGTTTGACCCTGCATCTATGTTTTATTATGTGTCTTCTGGATTTGCTAAGATTTTTCATATGATATGTGAATCCCTTGATTTTCCTATTAATATATCTACTCCAATGGGGGATTCAGTAATTATAGGTACAATCATCTAGGCTTGTCCTATTATATTTGTGGAGAGAGAGACTTTAGTAGATTTAGTGATCCTTGACATGGTGGATTTCAACATAATCTTAGGGATTAGTTTGTTGACTCTGCACCATGTTATTATGGACTGTCATGCTAAGACAGTGACTATGGTTATGCCTGGGTTTGATAGGTTAGAGTTGAAGGGTAATTATAGCCCTTCTACATTAAAATTTGTGTCTTTCCTTTGTGGTCAGAGTCTGATAGAGAGGCAATTTTAGCCTTACTAGCCCAACTTTAGGACACTAGTTCTTATGTCCCAGCTATTGAATCAGTTTCAGTGGTATGTGAATTTTGAGAGGTCTTTCCTACAGATTTGTCTGGCAGGACACCTGCTCAAGATATTGATTTTCGCATTGACTTAGAGCCAAATACACATTCTATATCTATTCCTCTCTATAGGATGGCACGGGCTGAGTTGAGAGAGCTTAAGGCTCAGTTACAGGAGCTAGTAAAGGGTTCATTCGACTGAGTGCCTCTCTTTGGGGTGCTCTAGTCTTGTTCTTTAAGAAGATAGATAGTAGTTTACGTATGTGCATAGACTACAACAAGTTAAATAAGGTTACCATCCATAACAATTACCCTCTCCCTTGCATTGGTGACCTATTTTACCAGATACATGGAGCTTTAATATTCTCTAAGATTGACTTAAGGTCTGGTTACCATCAGCTAAAAATTTTACCTTTAGATATTTCTAAGACCATAGTATGGACCCAGTATGGGCACTATAAGTTTCTTGTGATGTCATTCAGGCTGGCTAATGCCTCAACTTTTTTAATGGGATTAATAAATAGGATATTTAAGCCTTATCTCGAATCCTTTGTCATAGTTTACATTGATGATATCATGGTATATTCCAAGAGTGAGGAGCATGGTTATCATCTGAGGATTGTATTACGGCTATTAAAAGAAAGGGAGTTGTATGCTAAATTTTCCAAATGTGAATTATGGATATCTTCGGTGTCCTTCTTGGGGCATATAGTTTTAAAAGAAGGAGTGATGGTTGACCCATAAAAAATAGAGACAAATAAGAACTAGGCTAGACCCACTTTGGTGACTAAGGTGCGTAGTTTCAAAGGGTTGGCAGGTTACTACTGCAGATTTTTGAAGGACTTTGCATCTATTGTAACTCATCTAACCTTCTTGACCCAGAAAGATGTACCATTACTTTTGTTAGATGAATATGAGGAGATCTTTTAAAAGTTCAAGACATTGTTGACCACAACTCCTATCTTTGTCTTGCCGGTTGAAGGTAATGACTTTATTTTATTTGTGATGCCTCATGGTCTGGTTTAGGTGTTATGTTGATGTAGGAAAGGAATGTCATTGCATATGCTTTAAGGAAGCACAAGGTGCATGAGAAGAACTATCCTACTCATGACTTAGAGTTGGCTACCATGATATTTACTTTCAAGATCTTGAGACACTAATTGTACAGAGTCCGTTGTGAAGTGTCACAGACCACCGTAGATTACAACATGTTTTAACCCAGAACAATTTTAACTTGAGGATGCAGATGTGGATGGAGTTACTTAAAGATTATGACATCACCATCTTATATAATTCGGGTAAAGCTAATATGGTAGTTGATGCTTTAAGAAGGAAAGTTGAGAGTATGGGTAGCTTGGCCTACCTGAAAGCTGATAAGCGCCAGCTAGCTCAAGACATTTAGGCTCTAGCTAATAGTTTCATGAGGTAGGAAGTATCCAAAGAGGGTGGTTTATTGGCAAGTGTCGAGGTGAGGTCCTCTTTCCTTGATCAGACTAGAGGTAAACAGTATGATGATGTGACATTGAGAAGGATTTGTGACAAGGTATTGCATGTGACGCTAGGGAGGCCATCATTTATGATGAGGTGTTCTATTAATTAAAGGGAGTCTTTGCTTACCCTGGGTTAAAGAGTTGATTCCCACCATCTTAGCAGAAGCTCACAATTTTAGGTATTCCATACATCCTAGTGTGACCAAGATATATTAAGATTTAAAAAAACACAACTAGTGGAGAGGAATAAAGAAGGATATAGTAGACTTTGTGGCTAAGTGCCAAAACAACAAGCAAGTAAAATATGAACATCAGAAGCCTGACAGTACACTACAAAGGATACCCATTCCTGAGTGGAAGTGGGAACAGATAGCCATAGATTTCGTGGTTGGATTTCCCAAGATTTTGGGGAAGTACGATTCGATATGGGTCATTGTTGACAAACTGACAAAGTTTGCACACTTCATCCATGTGCAAATGACTTATAATATGGCGAAGTTAGCCAAGATATAACTTATGAAGATCGTTCAGTTGCATGGAGTGTCCATCTCCATTATTTCTGATAGAGGTACCTAGTTCACTTTTCATTTCTGGAAGAAGTTACATGAAGAGTTGGGTACAAGGTTGGACTTGAGTATAACTTTTCACCCTCTGACTAACGTGTAATCCAAGTGTACAATTCAGGTATTGAAGGAAATGCTTCGTGCATATGTGATGGACTTTGGGGGTCACTAAGATCAGAATATAGCACTGGTTGAGTTTGATATAAAAATAATTATCACTCGAGCATAGACATGGACATTTTTGAAGCCCTGTACGGGAAGAGGTGTAGCTATCCCATTTCCTGGTTTGATTTAGTCAAAGTGAAACCTTTGGGTACTGGCTTCGTAAGAGACTCTATGGAAAGGGTGAAGTTCATCTAAGGGAAACTTCTAGTAGATAGAAAGGTTAGAGACATGCACTTTGTGGAAGGCGAGCATGTTTTGCTTAAAGTTTCCCTAATGAAGGATGTTATGTAATTCAGGAAGCGAGGTCTCAGGTATATTGGGCCCTTTGACATTCTTTATAAAGTGGGGCCAGTTGCGTGTAGGCTGTCTTTCCACCTAATTTGTTGGGGGCGCATCTCATATTCTATGTTTCAATGCTTAAGAAGTACCACAATGATGGTGACAATATTATTCGCTTGGATTCGATCTTGTTGGATTAAAACCTCTCTTATGAAGAGGAGGCCATTTCTATTCTTGATCTAGATGTTTGAAAGTTAAGATATAAGGGAATTGCATCTACGAAAGTTCAATGGATGAACCATTCAATTGAGGATGCCACTTGGGAGGCTGAGGCAGACATGCGGGACAAGTATCCTCACTTGTTTCTTGATTCAGGTAACCTTTACTTCCTTATTTTTCTTCTTTTTATTGTTCGGGGATGAACAATTATTTAATTGGTATCTGATGTAATGACCTATTCAATCATTATGATGAAATAAGGTCACAAGTACTCAGCTAGAAATGTCCCAAAGGTGAGAATTGAAAATCTTAAGTTAGGGTGAGCTTAGATGATAATATCGAGTATTATGTCATAGAAGTATTTCATGTTTTGTGTGATATTTTATGGTAGTGGGGTGTATATTTTTGGATAGATAACTACCGTAGGGTCCTGTAGGAATTTTCAAGACTTAATTCTGGTTCATAGATCTTCGGTTAAGAGCGTTGTCGCGTTGAGATTAATTTGTGATGTCCCTAAAATAGAGTGCATTGTGAAACGAGGCATGTTGGGTGAGATAACAGTGTTCTGGAAATTGTCTTTTGTCGCAAAGAGAGGATGTTTTATCGCGATAGTCTGTCGTGATGAATGGTCCTCGTTGCAATGACATATCGTGATGAAGAGTCGTCTGTTGCAATGAGATAAAAAGACAGAATACCTAGGCGACCTGTAGTTTTCTGAGTTATTTCCCCTCATTATTCTATTCTGTTCTAGAGCTCCAAGAAGTGAGTTTTCTAAGAAAACTAGGGCAATCTTAATCGTTGGAGTTAAGTAATTCGTGGAACTCTTTGTTTAATGCTAATTAATCTTCCATAGACCTTGGAAAAAAGGATTAATGGTGGAATTCTTCCATTTAAGTCCTTAAAGTATGAACTTGGGGAAGAACCCTACGGGTAGGTGTAAAATCACCTAAAATTGCTCCTAGGATGTATCTTTTTGATTCCTTGCATGAAATTAATTATTTTTACTTGATTAAAGTTAATGGGAAACCTTGGGTTTCATAAAGGTGAAATTTTGAAGCATAAAAATAGAGGAAAAGGTATGAACTTGGTTGGAAACCTTTGACTAATGATTTTATGAATGCAATGGGGATAATTATGATTAATTAACCCTTAGTGCATGCTAGAAATATTGTTTAAAGTGTAGAATCGATGGGTTGAATTTCCAATGAACAAAATAAAGAGTAAATGACTAATTACTCTTTTATTATTATTATTCTTAGACCTTGTGCAATCCGGAGAGTTAAAGAAGGGCAAGGCAGTTTTGAACTAGCTTGTGGATGGTAAATCTTCACTCAAGGTAGGTTATGGTTTGAATTGGAGTTGACACTCATCTTATTACATGCTATGTAGTAGAACTGTATAACTTGTAATTGGTCTTCAGATGTGGTTGAAATATGTATATATATGTTAATCCTGTTATGATTGTATGAATAGGCTAGATAAACAGAAAGTGAGAAGTGAGCTAAAACGGTTAAGTGTTTTGGTTCCTTAGGCTTTGTGCGTATTCATGAGGGATAGGTCCTAGAGCCTAGTATTCTTGATACTGATATTGATACAAGTGTAATGGATTGGATACCACACTGGGTATGGTACATGGACACCTAGGGTCCTCTACAGGTCATGGCTAGTGGGCAGAAATAAGACTCATAGCATGTGTATACACACTTTTACTCCTTTATTCTTATATTGTATTGCCATACTATCTTCGGTACAAAATTTAATTATGTACTGAGATGATACTAGAGATACCAGTTTTCACGACTCAATTTCTCGATCATGATGTCACCTACAACCCTCCAGTAGGCGAATCAATCCCCGTAGCCCAGAACAATTAGTAATGGTCTACCATCTAGCAAATAAGCGAGAGAACAGTTTAAGTAAGCGGAAACAAGAGAAATAAGTTGAAGAAGTAGATAACAGGATTATAAAATAACAAATATAGAAGATAAACCAACCCTAAAGACCTGGTATCATTGTATAGAGCCAGAACTACATATAAGGAGTACAAAGGATCCAAAATACAATATACAAATTTCTCTGAGTAGTAATAGAGTAAATGATGCAAAAGATAACTAAAAGCTAAGCTCCGGCCGCCAAGAGCTCACCCTCAGTCTGAGATATCCCTAAAACAGCTCCTTGCACGAGTCTCCGATGAGGTAACGGAGATGGCCCATACTAGGATCTGCACCAAAAGATGCAGAGTGTAGTATGAGCACCAAATGCAAAGCAGATGGTACCTTGTAGGTATCATAGGCCGACTGGGCACATATAAGATAAAAGAGAAGTAATAGACAGAACAAAAGCAAATAGTCAGTGAAAACAATGAAGAAGCACACAGAAGCTAGCACCGAAGAAAAATAATAGAAACAACATACAAGGCTGGAAAATAGGATATATACTTCAGGCACAGGCGAAAGTAAGAAAAGACGCACCTGGGATCCTTGCAATAACAGTGTATAAGGAGTTTTAGAAAATGGGAGATATATCGGCAACCTCAATTAGAAAGAGAAGGAGGAAAACAAGGTGACAATAGCATTCTCAACATAGGAGTAATAACCAAACCTAGCCACATAATACTAGTTCCAATATCAAGTTACAACAGGAATTCAGCATAAGGAATCATAAAGCTTGATAAAGTAATAAAAGGTCTACCTACAGTCCCAACGGGCGCCCATACACCCGAGGAATACAACCAAGTGAAGACAAACCCTCCAGCATCCCATACTACAAGAGCGTACACACAGCAAATAGCAAACAAGGGTGGAACCTAATGAAATTGAATGGTATGAAATGATATGCCGAACTAAGTGTGGTAATAGCAATGTATGTTACCCTCTTTCGGCATCCTATAAGGCCCAGAAGACAGGATCCATGAAAGGTCTCACCTATATACCTCTACTATACCGTATACCCCCCCTCCAGCACTCGCAGCACGTAGCCCCTGGCCCAGAACGACAAGGTCCATGGAGGCCCTCGACCAACATACTAGATGCCCCGCAAATCTAAAAAGTCCGCAAGTAAATCTTCCTAGAGGGTATCCAGGTCTAAATCAGTAAGTCAAAAATAGGTATAGCGCACGACCTCGCCTAGCCTAGTATCATCCCGAAAGTGGTAGTAAAACAAGTCTAGCGCACCCCCCCGTCGAGTCTAGTATAAGTAGAAATAGTGATAAAACACCCCTTTATGATCTCTTACCCCAAGAAGATCCATTAAAATAGTACCAACCCTTTCTAATTATTTTTACCAAAAACAAGCCCTACGAGCCATGCAAGGTTTAGAAAATCATCAATAGTAGGCCCCAAGCCCAAAAACATAGTAAAATCACCTAGAAATCTCCCTTACATGCATGAAAGATGATGTATACAATCACAACAGTGGCCCACGGCCCACAATCAACCTATCGGCCCTGCATAGCTCCAATCGCTCTACAGAACATAAATCTAGCCTAAAATTGCGATAACGATGTCCGAGACTCATGGACACCCCCGAATAGCCCACTGTCTATGGTTCAGAGTCAAATCAAGGTCATGCAAAAACACAAAGGTGATAATACCAAACTGCGAAGAATACTACACAAAACGGAGGAAAGAAACGAGATGAACGTGGAAAAGCAGTCAAGGTCTGTGGTGCCAAGCTAATAACGCCACCCAAGGTTGACAATTAGTACAATTTTATCCTATATATGTAAAGTGTAGGTAATTTAGATTCTAACCTACCTGTCATCCGAGGACAATCTGTTGGGACAACGATATCCAAGCACAAATTGCTCCGAGAAGCTCCAAACGATAATCAAACTATCAAAAACATAAATAACATATCAAAATGGGATTATCGATACCCATATCGCTATAGTAATAGCCGGGCCAAAATTGGGGTCACCAGTGGGCCGTTGGGCCCTGCAACCCTAAACTGAAAATAGAAAGAAGCACGATGACCACGACAATGCTAAGGTGACATGATCCAAAATTGGGAAAAATTGGCCAAGAGGAAGGCACAAAATAGCTCGCTCAAGAGAGGGTTTAAAGATGGAAATTTAAGAACAAAATTAGAAATTTTGCAAGGAAAGCTTACCACAACGAGAGCACCATGCCAAGGAAATGAGAACGAGGAATTTACGGAACATGCAACCCCAAGGAGACAGATTCTTCAAGAAAATCAAGATTTTAGAATTACAACCATGGAGGTTTTAACAATGGAGGAAAAAGGGAATTTGGGGAAGAAGACTTACCAAGTAAATCAAGGAAGGAAGATTTCTCCTCAATACAATGAATTCCCAAGGCTAAGATCTGAATTGAGCACTTCGGTGGAGAGGATATTAAGTTTAGAGTTCGGATAAATGAAGAAACATGGCTGGAAAAAATCGAAGACCAAGGAATATATACCAGCTGGGCGCTGGTCACCGCCATTGGCGCTAAAATAGTGCCATCGCACAAAGGGAGGCCAGGCGCAATGGTGCGCATGGGGAGCCATCGGTGCTACCAGGCAGGCGCAGGCCTAGGTGACATCGGTGCTGGCCAGGCGCCATCGAGCACAAGGGCCGACAATAGGCTAGCGCGATCGCACTACCTTGGTGTCGTTGGCGCTGAAGTCTTGCAACTGCAGCAAACCACCTGCACTAATAATTTCCACAGGGTATTCCGGGAATTATCAGAACCCGATATTCAAAAACCAATAATGCTAATAGAATGAAAATGATGTTTCGGACTAAATGTAATCGGTGAAACTTCCATACGAGGTCATTTCGGAGAAATGTTAACCCAAGTCAACACTAACTAAAACCAACCAACTAGACAAAATGAGCCCGGCTCACCCGGGTCCCGAACCAACCACCAACCCAACCCAAACTCATCATTATAGAGCTGATGGAATCATCAGATTTTGAATCTGACACTCCGATCATCGAAAGCTGACCAAAGTTACACTTTCAGCTCCAAATGGCCTGAAAACAGAAAAACCAACACAAAACCCACACCGGAAGTTCTCAAGCCTCAACTAAGGGTCCAACTAGACCAAACTCAATGCTCCAGAGCTAACAGAACAGTCAAAATTTGATTCCGAGCAAGTTAGCTAAGAATGTTGACTAAAGTCAACGATATTCTAAGTTTAAGCTCTAAAATTGGCAAACAGCCAAAATGACCAAATGAACGACTAGGGCACCAAACCACCGGTCATAGCAAGTTATAAATGACTTAGGGCCGCTTCAGGAAAGCTTTAACAGTGCAATAAAAGCGTAAATGTGAAGATGATCGAAAGGGTCATCACAACATCCACAACTCAAAAGACTTTCGTCCTCGAAAGTCAAGAATAAAGGAGTACCTGAAGGCTCAAATAGCTGCGGATACTGGGCTCGCATATCTCTCTCGATCTCCCAGCTAGCCTCCTCGACTGTACGGTGATGCCACTAAATCTTCACAATATGAATCTCCCTAGATCTAAGCCTCCTGACATCTCTGGCTATAATAGCAATCGGCTCCTCAACATAAGCTAACCTCTCATCCAACTGAACCAAATCCCACTGCAACAAATCAGACTCATTTGGAACATACTATCTCAACATCAAAACATGAAACACCAAATGCATAGCTGAAAACATTGGAGGCAAGGCTAGCTGATAGGAAAAACTACCAACTCTCTGGAGGATCTCAAACGGCCCAATAAACCTGGGGCTAAGATCGCCCCGCTGACCAAATCTCATCACGCCCTTCATGGGCGACACACGAAGTAATACCAAATCACCAACACTGAACTCCAAGGCACGAAGTCTACGATCAGTGTAGCTCTTCTGCCTACTCTGAGCAACTCAAAGTCTATCTGAATCACCCTAAATCTATCGGAGGAATTCTGAAGTAAATCGGTACTCTGTGGCCTGGACTCCAACACATCAAACCAACCAACCGGCGATCTGCAACGCCTACCATACAATGCCTCGAAGGGTGCCATGCTAATGCTAGAATGAAAGCTATTATTATACGCAAACTCGGCAAAAGGCACAAACTGATCCCAAGAACCTCTAAAGTCAAGAACACAGGACTGAAGCATGTCCTCCAGGACCTGAATAGTTCTCTCAGATTGTTCATCTGTCTGTGAGTGGAAGGAAGTACTAATTTGAACCTCTATACCCAAATCTCACTGAATAGCTCTCAAAAACTGAGATGTGAACTAAGTGTCGTGGTCTAAAATAATAGAAGCTGGGACCCCGTGCAACCTCACAATCTCACAAATATAGATCTGATCTAATATCTCGGCACCGTAGGAAGTCTGAACTGGCAAGAAATGTACTAACTTAGTCAGCCTATCAACAATCACCCAGATGTAATCAAAACCCCTAGAAGTATGAGGCAAACCAACTACGAAATCCATGGTAATTCCTTCCCACTTTCACTCAGGAATGGGAAGCCGTTGCATCAAACCACAAGGTCTCACGTGCTCGAACTTCAACTGCTGACAATTCAAGAACCAAGATACAAACTTTGTTATGTCCCGCTTCATACCACTCCACCAGTAAAACTGTCTCAAGTCTCTATACATGTTTGTTGCACCAGGATGAATGGAGTATCTAGAATAATATGCCTCATGGAGTAGCAACTGAATCAAATCACCAACCCTCGGAACACAAAGCCGACCACCAAACCTCAGAACCTCATCTTAATCTAGAGTAGTCCAGCTAGCCTCACCCCGAACCACCTGATTATGAAGGTCACACAACCGCTGATCCTCAAACTAAAGGCTCTGAATCTGATCAACCAAGGTAGGACAAACCTCAACACTGGAAAGAACTCTTCTGGGATATTACAAGTCAAGCCTAACCAAACGGTTAGCCAAGGAAAGGATGTCCAAGTCCAACGGTCGCTTAGAAGCTGAAAGTGAAGCTAGGCTGCCCATACTCACCATCTTCTGGCTCAAGGCATCCGCTACCACATTTGCCTTGCTCAGATTATAAAGAATGGTGAAATCATAGTCCTTCAGTAGCTCAATCCATCTCATTTGCCTCGAGTTCAGCTCTCGCTGACTCATAATGTACAAAAGACTATGATGATCAGTGAATATCTCACAATGAACTCCATATAAGTAGTTCCTCCAAATCTTGAGCGTGAAGACTACCGCGCCAACTCTAAGTCATGAGTGGGGTAGTTGCGCTCGTGAACCTTCAGCTGCCTCGACGCATATGCTATCACTCGACCCCACTGCATCAACACACAACCAAGACCAACCCTAAAAGCATCACAATAAACAGAGAAACTCTGACCCTCAACTAGCAAAGTCAATACAGGAGATGAAGTCAACAAGGCCATAAGCCTCTGGACGTTATCCTCACACTTATCCGACCACTGAAATGGAACATCCTTCCTAGTCAGCATAGTCAAGGGTGTTGCTATGGAAGAAAATCCCTCAACAAACCATTTGTAGTACCCGACCAACCCAATAAAGCTGCAAACCTCAGTAGGAGTAGTAGATCTAGGCCAATCACGCACCGCTGAAATCTTACTCGGAACAACTCTAATACCATCTTTAGACACAACGAGCCCTAGGAATGCAACTAACTTAAGCCAAAACTCGCACTTTGAGAACTTGGCATAAAGTCGATGATCTCTGAAAGTTCAAAGTACAGTCCTGAAGTGCTACTCGTGCTCATCTCTACTCCGAGAGTATACCAGAATCTCATCTATGAAGACTATCATGAAAAAATCCAAATACGAGATAAGCATCCTGTGCATCAAGTCCATGAATGCGACGGGGGCATTAGCCAATCCAAAAGACATCACCATGAACTCATTATGGCCATAACGCATCTGGAATACTGTCTTAGGGATGTCCTCTTCCCTAATTATCAACTGTTGGTAGCCTGACCTCAATTTAATCTTCGAAAACACAGTTGAACCATGAAGTTGATCAAACAAGTCATCAATTCGAAGCATCGGATACCTATTCTTCAAAGTCACCCTATTCAGCTACCGATAATCAGTGCACATCCGAATCGACCCATCTTTCTTCTTAACAAACAGGACAGTAGCACCCTAAGGAGGCAAATTCAGTCTAATAAACCCCTTAGCTAACAAATCTTGAAGCTTCTCCTTAAGCACCCTCAACTTAGCTGGAGCCATACGGTAAGGAGAGATGGAAATAGGCCTGGCGCCTGTCCCTAACTCAATAGCAAAATCAATATATCTCTCAGGTGAAAGGCCTGGCAGTTCGGTAGGGAACACATCTAGGAAGTCTCTAACCACAGGGATGAACTTAGGGGAAGAAGTGTCGGCACTAGAATCTCGGACATATGCTAAGTAAGCCAAACACCCTCGCAAAATCAACTTCCTAGATCGAGGATAAGAGATGATACCTGATGGTGTGCAGCTGACAGAACCCTTCCACACAACCAGGGATATGCCAGGCACGTCTATGGTAACGGTCTTGGCATAACAATACAAAACTGTATGATGAGGGGATAACCAGTCCATGCCCAGAATCACGTCAAAATTTACCATATCAAGTAGCAACAGGTCACCCCAAGTCTCCAAAACACCCACAGTAATCATGCAAGATCTCACAATCTGATCCACTACTAACGAATCTCCTACTAGGATCGAAACAGATATATGCACATGTTATAGCTCACTAGCCAACCCCAAACAAGGCATAAAGTAGGTAGATACATACGAACAAGAAGGGGAGCCTTGGAGTAACTGGTAAAGTTGCTGCCATGTGACCAGGAGGTCACGGGTTCAAGCCGTGGAAACAACCCTTTGCAGAAATGTAAGGTGAGGCTGCGTACAATAGACCCTTGTGGTCCGGCCCTTCCCCGGACCCCGCGCATAGCGGGAGCTTTAGTGCACCGGGCGGCCCCTTTTTATACATACGAACAAGTGGATACAGGATCAAATAAAGCATAAGTTAGCTGATGGCAAACAGAGATTGTACCTATAATCACAGCATCCGAGGCCTCTACCTCCGGTCTCCTATGGACCGCATAGAACTGACGACGACCACCACCTGACCGACCATCATCCCTACCACCTGTCCTACACCATGGGCCATGACTTCTACCATGACTACCACCTCTTCGAGTCGGCTGGGCCGGCTGAGCGGCAGGCTTAACTGTACCCCGCTGGGGGAAATCTCTAGAAAAATGACAACTAATCTAACACTCATAGAAAGCTGAACCCTACTAAGGGCAGTATCTGGCATAGTGACCACTAACACCGCACCCATAGCAGGACCCTCACGGCCTACCCTGTCGAGACAAACCTGCTGAACCTGTGTGTCACAACCCGATTTCTCGGTCATGATGGCACCTACAACCCCTGGTAGGTGAACCAATCCCCGTAGCCCAGGACAGTTAGTAATGGGCTACTATCTAACAAATAAGAGAAGAAGACAAAGAGAATAGATAACAGGGATATATATATATACATACGCGGAAACCAAACCAAACCCCAAGACCTGGTATCATAGTATAGAGCCAAAACTACATACATGGAGTGCAAACGATCAAAACAATATATACAGATGTCTCTGAATGGTAATAGAGTACATGAGGCAAAAGATAAACTAAAGATAAGCTCCGGTCACCAAGAGCTCACCCTCAGTCTGAAGTAGTCCCCAACAGATCTCCAAGCACGAATCACAGCGATCTAAAGGCGAGGTCCCACTCTAGGATCTGCACCAAAAGATGCAGGGGGTAGGGTGAGCACCAAATGCGAAGCATAAGGTACCCTGTACGTATCATAGGCCGACTTGGCACATATAAGATAAAAGCGTAGTAACAGACAGAATAGAAGCAAGCAGTCACAGAAATCAACGAAAGGTGCACAGGAACTAGCCCAGAGGGAAGTCAACAGAACCACATGTGAGGCCAGTAAGCAGAATATACACACTATAAGCACAGGTGAAAGCAAGAAATAACGCACCTGGGGTCCTTGCAATAACAGTGTATACATAATAAGTTTACGAAATGGACGGTATATCGGTAACCTCAAGTGTAAGAAGAGGGAAAGAGTAATGATAGGCATGCTCAAAGACATTAATTAAACTCAACTAATCATATCAATCTTAAACCCAGAAACTAACAGTTTAGCAGTAACCAATTTCATATTTAATCGTAACAGGGAACAATTTTGTAAGTAAATAGCAAGAGTCTACCTACAGTCCCCCGGCCGCCCATACAACCGAGGAACACAAACAAGTGAAAACAAACCCTCCGGCATCCCATACTACCGGAGCGTACAATCAACAAACAACAAACAAGGGTGGAGCCTCAAACAATGAATGATATGATGCATGAAGATCTCAAGTGAAATGGTATCTCTGTATGTACCTCCATCGACGCCGATCCAGACCAGCGGGTAGGTTCCATGGAAGGACACTGCCCGTATACCTCTACTCCGCCGTATACCCTTCCTCCGGCACACGAAGCCCAAATCCCCAGGCTCGGATGGCAAGGTCCATGGAGGTCCCTGACCCCATACTAAAACTCAGTATCAAAACATGTCATCCGGAAGCAAGTCCGTGTTCAAGATAGAGACCCAGTCTCTAATATGCATGCCCAGACCCTGTCCAGGACTAAAGTAGTAGGAAAATATCTCAAAAACCCCTCCAAGGGTGCCCGGGCATAACCTGGTCTAAACAGTAGAAAGTCATCTCAGGTGCTCGGTCCGACCAAGGTTAAAATCATCTCAAGTAGCAAGAAAACTCAACTAGCACCCCGGCCCAGCCGAGTCTAGCGTTAATCGTAAAACTGGTGATTTAAAACATAATTTTACTTTCTTTTACCCAGGAATATTCACAAGTTAAATCAATCCATTTCCAAATCATTTCTATCAAAAACAGGCCCCCGGGGCCATGCAAGGTTTAGAAAATAGTGCCAGTAGGCCCGAAGCCAAACCGTAGTAAAACATGGAGAAAACCTTTTTAAATGCATGGAAATGGTATGATCAAACACAATAGTTGTCCAGCAGCTCACAATCAACCTATCGACCCTGCACAGGCCCACAGCTACTCAGCAAGCATAACCAGCCTAGAAGGATAATTCTATGCCCGGGATTCGCGGACATTCCCAAAATCCCACCTTCTATGTTCCAGAGTCAATAAGGTCTCACAGGACCACAAGGGTAAATAAAATATATCGGCAAGTACTACAAGCAACGGAGGAACAAAAGTAGGCGGACATGAATAAAGAGGTCGAGGTCTGTGGTACCAACCTAATAAACCAACCCAAGGATGCCCATTAATACAATTTTATCCTATATATGCGGAGTCTAGGGAAAATAAACCGTAACCTACATGTCGTCCGATGATAAGCTCGAACCTCTCCGAAAAGAAGCTCCGAAACGAAATCAAACTTGAACTCGAGCTTGAATAACTTGACGTAGATAGTCAATTTTCTTTCGGTGATCAAAATAAATCGTCAAAATATTTATCTTGCCAATTCACTTTCCAACGTGATAAAATAGAAGTTAATATTTTAGGAATCCGTTGATTTCAATACCTATAGATATGTATATAGGTAGGTAGCTTGTATTTGTAAGGGGAGAATAATGGGCACTAGCTATGATAAAACATATATATCAGCAGCAATTTCCATAGGATTCTATTAATATTGGCTAACAAGTGGAGCTATAGCAACCTTTGGGGACTTGTTGTCCCTTTCACCACCATCCACGTAGAGTGGAGATATTCCCACTTCCTCCACCTCCACGTGTAGTGGAGGTGGCTACACTACCATTATTCTCATTCCTCTTCATATGTATTCGGGTATTGCGTAGGTTCGTGGTAAAATATATATAACTTTTTAAATATACCATAATTCATAGAAATTTATTTCAAACAAAACCTACTATATTATAATAATAAATTTTAACATAACTAAATTTACTATCTCCATTAAAATATTACATTATACAAAAACCTTATAAAATAAATACATATACCATTATATCGTAACAAAAATATTTTTCATAAACCTTTAAAATATTTTAAAAAGGTAATAATAATATAACTTTTTACCAAATTCAACTTTCAAATAAAATATTTTCAAATACACGCGATGTTAATAAATTCTCAGACTTAGGCTCGCAATTCACCATCGCACGATTTTGATACTCAAGAACTCTCTTGGAACCCTCCCTTATGTTTTCTCACTGTTTCAGAACTGAAATGGCATTTTAAAACGTGAAGTTGAGGCTTTAAATCAATTTTGACCCGACCCGGTTTGCAACCCGGTTCGCGACCCGGTTTCTGCCAGACAGTCCGCGGTAAAATAGTCATAACTTTTCACTCTGAGATCAGTTGGATGTGAGGTTTTGTGCGTTGGAAACTAGACTCGTAAACCTTCGATTTGATATTTTGGGGGACTTATAACTCGTTATATATTGAGAGAAAAGCCCTGAGACATTTTACCCAAAGTTCAGAAAATTTATTAAAGAAACTTACGATAACTTTTGCCGACTTGCTTGTCTTCAAAACTTATCATACGGCCAAACAAATGGCCCCGGCACCGAACTACCGGTCCCGACAAGCCTTAAATGACTTGGGGCCTCTACAAACAAGCTCTAGATGTACAAGGAAAACGTATACGTGGAAATAACCGGAAGGGTCATTACACTGTGTGGCCACCATGGCCTGATGCCCTATAAGTAGTACCTCTCGAAGACTGACGACTGTTACCATGCTGATTGCTCTGACCCTGATCAAACTGAGAATAGTAAGCATGGAGTGATGCCTGAACCAGTCGACTAGTTTGACCCTGATGCTGCTGTGGCTGATTACCCCAGCCCCACTGGCCTGAAATTTTACCACCCTGTTGAGAACCATTGAAGCTACCCTAATGACGTGGCCTCTTGTCTCTGACCCCGGTGTCATGATGATACAAGTCCTCTACTGTACGGGCATAGTCCGCAATAGCCTGTAATGATCGAACACTAGCAACCAATATCTCTATTGGCTCTCTAAACTCTCTAACAAACCTACGAAATATGTCAGGCTCGATAGGAATAATCATGGCTCCAAATGGGGAGAGATGATAAAGACGAGTCTCATACTATGATACGGTCATACAACCCTGTGCAAGTCTAGTGAACTCCTCTCTTCGACGCTCTCTGTCGCTCTGTGGAAAGAACTTGGCTATAAAGGCCTCATAAAACTCAGACCAGGATAATGGAGGATATGAAGATGGCTTACAAGCAACCTGAGCCCTCCAGCTGGTAAGTAGTATAACCGACCTCGTGAGTCTCTAACAAGCCCAAGTGATGTAACATCTCCTCATAAATAGTAATGAAATCATGGGGATCCTGTCCAGATATACCAGCGAACCTCGGAGGTGCCAATCTCAAAAACCTACCCAACGCCTTCTACTCCATCTCTGTAACAACTGGGCGAGGATCAAGAGGTTGTGCAACGGATGGAACCGGAATAACCTCGGCATAGGGAGCTGTAGTAGCAGGTTGCACTCCTAAACTCGGTGTGCCCAGGGCTGCTCTCTGAGCAGATGTCTGTGCTACCTCATAAGGCCGCTCTCCAATCATACCCAAAAGCTAGGACAGTAAACCCCGAATATCTAAAGACTAAGCTGGGGCTGAAGATGGCACTAGAGCTGGTTATACCTGGGCTATCCCCGGGTCCACATGTTGCTGCTCAAGAACTAACCCTAGCTCATACTCATGCTCGGGCTCTATCTCAACTCTGGCAGCTCTAGCAGGTGCCGCTGCCGGAGGACGTCCTCGACCCCTACCTCTATGACCTTCCCGGCCCCTAGATGGAGTCAGAGGCTCATCTCTGCCCGATGCCGAGGATCTCTTATGAGCCATCTGTGGAAGAATAAATGAGAAAAAGTGAGATTCCAAGAAACTTCCAAGGACTACGCATGATACAGAAGCAAGTAAGGGAGTCACACTTCCTAAGATGTCACTAAAGCCTCATGAAGATTAAGTACAGACAACGTTGCCCCGATTCGCAGGACTCTACTAGACATTGGCTCCTATACCAATGATACCGGTGAAACATAGGATCTGATACCAAGCTATCACGACCTTATTTCTCGGTTATGATGGCACCTACAACTCCCCAGTAGGTGAACCAATCCCCATAGCACGAAATAGTTAGTAATGGGCTACCATCTAGAAAATAAGCAAGAGAACAGTTAAAGTAAGCAAAAACAACTGAAATAAGCAGAAAAAAGTAGATAACAAGAATATATAACAACATATATAGAAGCTAAACCCCAAAGACCTGGTATCATAGTATTTAGCCAGAACTACATATAAGAAGTACAAAGGATCCCAAATACAATATACAAATGTCTCCGAGTAGTAATAGAGTACATGATGTAAAAGATAACTAAAAGCTAAGATCCGGTCGCCAAGAGCTCACCCTCAGTCTAAGATATCCCAAAAACAGCTCGTCGCATGAGTCTCCGACAAGATAACAACAATGGCCCATACTAGGATCTACACAAAAAGATGCAGAGTGTAGTATGAGCACCAAATGTGAAGCCAATGGTACCCAGTAGGTATCATAGGCGGACAGGGCACATATAAGATAAAAGAGAAGTAATAGACAGAATAGAAGCAAATAGTCACCGAAAACAATGAAGAAGCACACAAAAGCTAGAACCAAAGAAAAACAACAGAAACAATATACAAGGCTGGCAAATAGGATATATAGACAGGCACAGGCAAAAGTAAGAAAAGACGCACTTGGGATCCTTGCAATAACATTATATAAGGAGTTTTAGAAAACGGGCGGTATACCAGTAACCTCAATTAGAAATAAAAGGAGGAAAAAAAGTGACAATAACATGCTCAACATAGGAGTAATAACCAAACCCAACCGTATAATATTAGTTCCAATATCAAGTTACAATAGGAATTCAGCATAAGGAATCATAAAGCTCGATAAAGTAATAACAGGTCTACCTACAGTCCCAATGGACGCCCATACACCCGAGGAACACAACTAAGTGAAGTCAAACACTCTGTCATCCCATACTACCGGAGAATATACACAGCAAACAGCAAACAAGGGTGGAATCTCACGCAATTGAATGGTATGATATGATATGTTGAACTAAGTGTGGTAATAGAAATGTATGTTACCCACTTCCGGTGTCCTATAAGGTCTAGAAGATAGGATCCATGGAAGGTCACACCAGTATACCTCTACTACATCATATACCACTCCCCTCTGGCACTAATAGCACGTAGCCCCTGGCTCAGAACGGCAAGGTCCATGGAGTCCCCCGACCAACATACTAGATGCCCAGAAAATCTCAAAAGTCCCCAAGTAAATCTTCTCGGAGGGTATTTTGGTCTAAATTAGTAAGTCAAAAATAGGTCGAGCCACGGCCCCGCCGAGCCTAGTATCATCCCGAAAGTGGTAGTAAAACAAGTCTAGCGCATGACCCCGTCGAGTCTAGTATAAGTGGAAATAGTGATAAACACCCCTTTATTCTCTCTTACCCCAAGAAGATCCATTAAAACAGTACCAACCCTTTCCAGTCATTTTTATCGAAAATGGGCCTCGCGAGCCATGCAAGGTTTAGAAAATCATCAATAGTAGACCCCAAGCCAAAAATCATAGTAAAATCACCTAGAAATCCCCCTTACATGCATGACAGATGATGTATACAATCACAACAGTGGCCCACGGGCCACAATCAACCTATCGGCCCTGCACAGGCTCCAATCGCTTTGCAGCATAGATAATTAGAATAGCACACCATCTATGGTCTAGAGTAAAATAAAGGCCACACAGGACCATAAGGGTGATAATAACAACCTACGAAGAATACTACACACAATGGAGGAAAGAAATGAGGCAACCATGGAAAAGAGATCAAGGTATGTGGTGACAAGCTAATAACCCAACCCAAGGATTCCAATTAGTCCAATTTTATCCAATATATGTGAAGTCTAAATGGTTAGACCGTAAACTACCTATCGTCCGATGATAAACTGTTGGGACAATGATATCTAAGCCTGAATCGCTTTGAGAAGCTCCGAACGATAATCAGACTATCACAAATATAAATAACACATAAAAATGGGATTATCGATACCCATATCGCTATAGTAATAATCGGGCCAAAATTCGAGTCACCGACGAGCCCGAGGACCCTGCAACCCAAAACTGAAAATGAAAAGAAGAACGATGACCATGCCAAGGTAACATTCTCCAAAATTAAGCAAAATTGGACAAGAAGAAGGCAAAAAACAGCTCGCTCAAGAGAGGGTTTAAAGGTGGGAATTTTAGAACAAAATCGGAAATTTAGAAAGGAAAGCATACCACAACGAGAGCACCACGCCAAGGAAATGAGAACGAGGAATTTACGGAACATGCAACCCCAAGGAGGTAGATTCTTCAAGAAAAACAAGCTTTTAGAATTATAGCCATGGAGGTTTTAACAATGGAGGAAAAAGGAAATTTGGGGAAGAAAACTTACCAAATAAATCAAGAAAGCAAGATTTCTCCTCAATACAATGAATTCCCAAGGCTAAGAACTGAATTGAGCACTTTGGTGGAGAGGATATTTAGTTTAGAGTTTGGAAAAATGAAGAAACATGGTTGGAAAAATCGAAGGCCAATGAATATATACCAGCTGGGCATTGGTCACCGCCATTGGCGCTAAAATAGCGCCATCGCGCTAAGGGAGGCCAGGCGCCAAAGGGCGATCACGCGCATGGGGCTCCATCAGCGCAGGTAGGCAGGCTCTTGCCTCGGTGCCATCGGTGCTAGCCAGGTGCCATCGAGCACAAAGGCTGGCCACAGGCTAGCGCGATCGCGCAGTCTGGGTGTCGTTGGCGCTGAAGGTCTTCAACTGTAGCAAAACAACTACACTAAGAATTTCCATGGGGTGTTCTGAGAATGATCGAAACTCGATATTCAAAAACCAATAATGCTAATAGAGTGAAAACGACGTTCCAAACTCAACTGAATCGATGAAACTTCCATATGAGGTCGTTTCAGAGAAATGTTGACCCAAGTCAACACTAACTAAAACCAACCAACTAATCAAAATAAGCTTGGCTTACCCGAGTCCCAAACCAACCATCAACCTAATCCAAACTCATCATTCTGGAGCTGATGGAATCATCGGATTTTGAATCTGATGCTCCAATCATCGAAAGCTGACCAAAGTTACACTTTCAACTCTAAATGGCCTGAAAACAGAAAAACCAACCCAAAACCCACACCAGAAGTTCTCAGGCCTCGACTAAAGGTCCAACTAGACCAAACTCAATCTCCAGAGCTAAAGGAACTGTCAAAAATTGAATGCAAGCATATTATCTAAGAATATTGACTAAAGTCAACGATATTCTAAGTTTAAGCTCTAAATAGGCAAACGGCCAAAATGACCAAATGAATGACCAGGGCACCGAACCACCAGTCCCATCAAGTCATAAATGACTTGGGGCCACTACAAAAAAGCTCTAACAGTACAATAAAAGCGTAAACACGAAGATAACCGGAAGGATCATCACACCAGTGATTTGAGTGGAAGTTAATGGACATAGCAATATGTGAGATAATTGTTGAAGGTGTTTATCCCTTTCCTTTCTAGTGATGATTTGGTGACTTATGAAGTTGAGATTGTTGTATTTGAATTGACTTGAAAAAATTACTTGTTGACTGATTATCTGCTAAGTGTTGAAGTCCTTTTACCTTTAATATATTTTGCTATGTGTTATATTGGGTCGGCCTTTAATACCTACCAGTACATTGTGTTTCGTACTGATACTACCATGTGCTATTTATTTGTTGAGTGCGGATCGTGTTCCAGAGGCAAAAATGAAACCTCAATTCGAGTAGCAGCATTAACCACAAACCCAGAGGGTGAGCACTACTTCCCAGGTACCATGGATCCTCCACGAGTTATTGTCCCTCTTCCGGACAATGAAACTCTCTTACTGTACTATTTTTTAATACTTACTGGATATCTTAGACGATGTTAGTTTAGAGTTCTGGATGATGACTTTCAATTTTTGGGGATGCTTTACTTAACTGTTCCGCATCTCATTTTTATTTATATTAAGAAATGTCTACTTTATGACTTAAGTGAATTGTTATCTATTTCTTTTGAAATTGGTTAAGTCTGAGAGTTGGGTTTGGATTAGTTGGTTGTCCCACTGGAGGGTTAGTGTGGTTGATTGAGAAAAATAGTTAATAACAATTACTTGGGAAAAATAATAAATGACAATTTTTGTCTAGGGTAGAGTCTTTAAATGAAAGGCAAAAGTTTCAATCAACATTTTTAAGTGTCTTCATCATTTAATAATGTAGAGATGTGGATTAACTTAAAATAGAAAACTTGCATTTGTTGATTTAATAGAGCTAGGAAAGTAATGGATCTTGTACTATCACCTTATAAGTAGGTCTTTTTGATAATTTTCCTTATTGTTTTAATTTATTTTCAATTTTAGATGTGTTATTAGTTTATACTAAAAATTTACCCTATATATATATTCATTTGTTAGATTTTTGAACTGCAAGATATCATTATTGTAAACCATAATAACAATAACATTTTAAATAACAACAATAGCAAGAACAACAACAGTGAAGGCACAAATAAATATAAAGTATTTAGTAAACATTAAAAAAAATTATGCATAGATTTAATAACTGAGTGAAATCATAGACGTTAAAAAATGAAACATAATAGATGGACACATAAAATGAGGACAAAGGAAAAGAGGTGTGGAGAGTCCTACAAACATACTTAGACATGCAAAATAGAAAAAGAAATAAACAATCCATAGGACAACATGGACATATATAAATCACTAATTAAAAGAGACAAATATTGGTCTTAGGTCCTTAGAAATTATTGTGGTGGTTTGGATCTTGAATATTAATATTGTTAAAATATTAATCATCAAATAAATATTTTATGCCATCATCATTCCAGTATATCCAATCAGATAATGTTGTACTCTGTGGAAAGCCAACAAAGTAGTTCTGATAGTTATTCACTGACACTGATGCACCCAATGAGGGGGTATTCATTAAAGGGTCCACTTATGGTGTCGCTGGATAAAACACTAGATCATACACTGGAGAAGCTATTATTGGTGAAGGCATTAAAACATCCATTATTGTTGGAGGTATTCGAGGGGCTATTAAAGAATCCCTATTAAGATTCATTTGTTGGAATGTTAAAGAATACATTTGTGGAACCATTGGAGAAAATATCTGCGAAGAAAATGATGAAAAAAGAGGAATCCTCGAGGGATCCACCAGAGGAACCATATGAGGAGGAGTACTCAAAGGATCTGCCTGATGAAGCAATTATTGGGAACTTTAGTAATAGAGGATGAATGAACTATCGGTAGTTCCACTGTAGGAAGCTCCCACATTGGAGCCATATCAGGGAAAAATAGAGAAGCTTTGGACCTTCGGAGTTGGTCCCACCAAAAATTATTGATGGATCCATATGAGAAACCATCAATATTGGATCACCATCAGGGGAAAATAGAGGAGCCATTGAACCCTCTGAGTAAGACTCACCAAATACTATCTATCCTGAAATGGGTTGAGAGGCATTCGATGTAGAACCCTCTCTGTCATAATTTTTTTTCATCACCTCATGTATATGCTTGAGATGTTGCTCCATCACATACATTAGATCATTGACATCGGCAGGGTTCATGTAAACGGTAACATCTTTTCCTTTAAACACTTCATGCATCAGATTTGTGATTTCCTTGAAATTATTTTCCTTCCTTAACTTCTGTAGTTTTTTCTTCATCTTCTCAATTCTTTTTTTGGTGAAATCATTTGTTGTCATCATTTTTTTTGATTGAAGCATCATTGGAAGCTCCCTCAAATTTTGTAAAAATTTTGACTGCATCTTCATGGTATTGATACACAATAGGTTCTTTGTGGAAAGGACTATACCTGACGCTAGCCACTTCAACAACACAAAGTGTGTTGAGTTCCTTAGCCTTATTCAAAAACTCGTCTTGCCTTTTCTTGTCTTTTACTCTCCTCTTATAATAATTTCAATAAAGGCAAGCTTCATTTTTGATCTAGTCATGGTTAGAGGAATAGTAGGAGAATGTGTTTTTTTATGGGGATAAAATAATTTTCTTATTATTGTGTGTGTGTTTCTTTTCCTGGATAGATTCCTATTTATAGGAAAATTTAGATTTTGTAAATTTTTTAATAGTTTGAATTGGAGTATTCTTATTTATCAGTAGTAACTATTTTGGCATGAATCTAAATAAGGGTGTATTAGATACAAAGTTAGAAGTTATTATCTTAAAATTTATGTAGTCTATGGTTCCGATCTTATCCTAACCATATTTTCAAGTCAAACTGTTCTTATTAGGAGAATAGCTTGGTGTGGTTTAAAGCTGAATAAGTAGTATTTACAAAAAATGGTCATACAGTAATAAGAAATGAATTTTCTTACTTATTTCAGTCATCAAAAAAGTATAAAGAAAATATATATTTTAATTTATGTATGTACCAAATTATAAATTGAAACAAAAAAATATTTTAAATGAATAAGACTTTTGATATATCAATTTTTTATAATATTTGAATGTGCATAGAAACAATCAATTTAGTGGTTTTTTTTTGAAAAAAATTATATGAATATTAAAATAATTTTAAATGGTGATATGTGCATGATTATAGTTGTTGCAATGCTTATAGAAGCACATTAAAATTTTCTCCAATTTGGACAAAAATCATATCTAATAGAATTTTTATGTTGCTTTCAAATATATTAAAATTAAATCATGCGTAAGTTTATTTTTGTTACTGTCTGATACTCATCAACATGTCACTCAATCACATTGAAAAATACTCTAAATTAGTTTTGAGGCAAATAAATATAAAATAATTGCACAAAAGACTAATCAAAATAATGTATTTAAACATACCAAGGAAGACAAACATAATTTTTATTCATTTTAAGAAAAGTTCTCAAGAAGAAGAGGAATAATTAGCCATAGATTATCTTACTATTTCTTGTTAAATGAAATTAGATATTTTACTTGGATGACATTTCCCTCCTTATGGTAATTAACTTAAACTTTAATCATATGGTGATTCATATTTATGTTCATCCGATCTGTTCTAACTTATGTCTATAATATTTATCTGTATAAATCAAAGAAGAAGAAGAAGAAGAAGAAGAAGAAGAAGAAGAAGAAACAACGAATTCATTGAGTTTAAATTATTGTTGCATAAAGTTTAACAGTTAAAAGGTCACAATTTAAACTTAATCAGTAAATTTTCTTTCTCAGAATCAATTTAGATGGACTTTGAATTGACCTTTTAAAAGTAGATTATAAGCTAAAAGATAAAAGTCATAAGTTGGGTACCCAGCTTTTGGTTTTAGCTTATTTTTGTACCTTTTAGACTAAAAGTAAGTGCTTAAAACAACTTTTGTCTTTCCCAAACACCTCAAAAAGTTTTTTTAAAAAAACATAAAAACCAAAGCTACTAAAATAAGTCAATCCAAACACCCTATTAGTTAGTCAATCAAGTTCCGCTATCAGAATAATAAAAGGTCTTGGCTTTTAATTTAGGTTAGGTTTAATCTCTTCATTCACATGGTTTTCATGTCTATCGTCTCATCTTCTCCTTATTAACACTATAATAAAATCTATTAGTATAAGTAATGATGAAAGAACGAATAATGATTACATATGTAATTGTCACAATCCAAAAACTCAGGTCATGATGACACCTACCATAACCCACAAGTAGGTAAGTCGAACCCTTATCCCGAAATGATAAGTAACAGACTAATAAGAGAAAGAAGTAACACCAGAAAATTTATACCAATTAACGGGGAACAAGCAAACAAAAACATGTATATATATATATATATATATATATATATCAAGGAAGAAAAAGGAAACAAAATATACAAAAGACTCCCCAAGACCCGGAATCAATTGGTAAGAGAGATACTATGACATAATTGTGTTAGATAGATACTAGATAATACATACATATACAAAATATTCTCCGAAAGCACAAAAGAAGACTAGTCCAACAATAGAGGGAGATGGATCAACTCTGATCGCCAAGAGCTCACTCTACATCTTCGATCATCAGCTCTGCACGAGGGTGACATCAATGGCGATAACTCGTACTAGGGTCTACATCAGAAAAGATGCAAAAGTATAGCATGATTACCAAAACACGTAGTACCCAGTAAACAACATAGGCCGACTGAGCTCAAATAAGATATAAGCATAATAAATACAAATATATACAAAAAGGGTATGAAAGAGGGGTCAAAAAGAGAATAACAGGTCATAGTTAGGTAATAAAGAAAAGCATAAGTAATAACTCGGAAAAGGTAAAAAAACAATCTAATTATAACCTAACCGGACCCTCATAAGCCAGGAAGGTACACAAAACAGTCAAGAGTGGATGTGGAAAATGTCATGGTATGTCATATGAGATGAGTACAATGATGATGCATTGCAGGACTCATATTAGACTTCTGAGTGTAAATCAATAGTAATGCATGCCCAGACACGAAGCGGGACTAAAACAATATTTATGCATTCCCAAACTCGAATTGGAGCTTAGTAATAAATATGCATGCATGTACTTGAAACGGGGCTTAAATATAAATATTTGTGCCCCAGACTCGAATGGGGACTTAAATATAAATATGTGTACCCGGACTCAAATTGAGGTTTAAATATAAATATGTATGTCTGGACTCGAATCGGGGTATAAATATAAATATGCATGTCCAGACCCAAAAGAAGGCTAAAATAGTCCATTTCTTTAAAATAAGCCAAAACCTTTTAGAGTATTCTGAAATCCCATTTTTTAGCTGAAAACTGTATTTTTATGCTAATATACCAATATGACAGATGAAATAAGTAATAACAAGAATAATAAGATGAAAACTAAACCAATACGCACAATCAAATCCAATATAAGAAACACATGTCCTACACACTAAGAAAATGCTACAATCCTAGAATAGGCACTACCCGAAACCGCTATCATATCTATACTACCTTAAAAGCATGAACTCAAAAAATTCAAAGTGAAATTACTAAAATGTCTCCAACTCATTTAATTAAAAAAAAACTTATTTAAATTCCATAATAATTACCCCCAGCCCATTAAATTTAAATATGATTTTCTAACCCTATACTTATGCTCTGCAAACTCCCGAAGAGGCACCAACAAAACGAGTTTCATACGCCTCGCCTCAACGAACAGGTTTCAACCATAGCATCGTTTCCTATCTTTAAAAACCAGAAGCCTGATGACACTACTTCCAACAACCTTCCATCTTCTCTGTCTGGCTATCAGGTATGCCCTGATACTTCTCAAAAGACAATCTTTCAAGCGTTTACGATTAAGTCTACTTCAAAAAGTTAATTCCCTTGCACTTTATTTTCAGCTTTCAGTCATTGTCGCTGATTTTTCTATCTAATTCCTCTGTTAGAGCTAGGCCAAAACAATGGCGAAATTCTCCGTTGATCAAGTTTTTAGTCCCTTTATATGAAACTACATAGTAATGTCCATGTCTTTTAACTCTTCTATTGTATGCGATCCTTATTTGGTTTCGCAAAACTTCAATATATTTAAGACTGTAACTCTGTTTTTAAATGTTAATTCCTCTTTTCTATATAATAATGCAGCATTAAAATTGCTACTATACATATTCTTTTGTTATGAATAGAATGTGTTAGAACCTCATTTAACTAAACTCTCTGGCTACTGCTTTAAGAACTAAACTCTCTGGCTACTACTTTAAGCTGTTCGTCTAACTTATGCAATGCGATCCATTTGACGGAGACAGATGGCGTTGGCGTAGAGCAGATGGGCTAAGCGGCTGAATCTGCACAGATGAAGGCCGGAAACTGATAGTAATATACAATTTGATTATGCTATAGTTACATATCGTTGGAAGCTTTGAAAGTAGATCAAATCGATAGAGTGGTCAATGTTTGACAGACGTTCGTGAGCGGCGGGGCAGTAAGTGCCTGTTATAAATATATAAGACGGAAAGAAGGTAACTCAGTGCATACTTCACAAGTGCACCGGACTTTGGAATTCTAAGTTGGTATTACTATGTAGTTACAATTTTAACTTACAATTCCCTTTTGACGGAGGCAGTTGTAGCAGTTGATGGAGGCGCTGTTGACGGAGGCAGCGGGCGTTGGCAGATTCTAAAGTATAGCATATGCGCAAAGCATTAGAAAATGTTAAGTTGAATGTGATTTTCTATTGGAATGCACTCTGAAAATCAAAGATGGGATTATTATGAAGGAGCCTTAAGAAATTCATCGCACCTTTATGTTGTCAGCGAAGGTGGAACCTACCTTAAGGTTGTTAGCGAAGGAGAAATCTGTTGGAAATTTGAAGGTGAAAGGGCTTTTTTTTTGGGCAGAAGATGGCACTGCGCGTAGATTATAGCAGTGGTGGATCATGTTGAAGAATTGAAGGAGAGAGGTTTGTTTTCGTAGAAGATGCCAGTCATAGTAGCGCATCGCAGAACACTTTCCTGCAGACGTGAATACTTACCAACAGACGTTTCAAGAACAAGTTCCTCAAGAGTTGTACCTTTTAATCTCTTTAAAAATTGAAATCACAATGGCGCTTCCCCAACAATCTTCCAACTTCTCTATTAGGCAAACGGGTATGCCCTCTTACTTCTTAGTCACCAATCGTTCACATCCATGCACAATCCACAATTAAAATTGCTTGGGAATCGAAAGGAAGTAGAAATATCTGGCACTAGACAAGTACTTTTGGTGGTTGTAGGATGGCCCTGGTCGGATGCCGAAGAACAGAGGAAATTGATTTACTACAAATATGAGAGGAACAATAGGTCATTTTAGAATCCCTTTCATGTTGTCAATGTTAAATTTATTGCTGATTGCAGGATATATATATCCTTTGTTATGTCAACAGTCAAGTTGTTAGTTGCTTTATATGAAACTACATAGTAACGTCCATGTCTTTTAACCTTCCGCCACTCCTAATCGAGTTTGTTTTCGGCCTTACATAATCTATATTGTATGCGATCCTTATTTGGTTTCGCAAAACTTCCATATTTTTAAGACTTCAACTAAGCTATTTATATGCTCTCTACTTCTCTGTTTTCACTTTCATAGTAGAACATTATGATCCTGCATATTTGCTGATTTTGCCTTTTAAAAATATGATTATGTTTGTATCTGATACTATGTTTTTTAATGTTCCTCTCTTCTACAGATGACATTGAGGTTGACCATTGATTGCACGCCAATTAGAATTTCATGTTATTCCATCACATTATTATCTAATGAGTTCATCCTTTTAGGATGCAAGATGGTTAGTTGGCTTGATTACCTTATCAAGCCAACTATTTAGTTAGATATGTATCACATGGTTCAGAATTCCTAATGAATCATTCCAAAGTAAAGTTAAAAGTATAGTTCACTAGCAAACTTTATTGTTTAAATTGTTTCACTAATTAGTACTCTTTTTGTTCTAAGAAAGTCAGGGAAAAAAAGAAATTACGTGCAAGGATTACTTTAGCCATATTGATTTTATAGGTGAGCTACCAAAATACATTTATATTTGTCAAACTCCATACGGTGCCGCAAAGAATTAATTCATTTATTTGTGGTCCCAAAAATTAAAGCTATATTCACTCAGTTTCATATTACTTGACCCATGTTATCCTATCACATTCCTTAAAAAAGTTTAATGAAATGAGTATTTTACTAAATTAATCTTATTAATGTTGCTCTGAAATTGTAAATTTGACTAATACTACTTTTATGTACGTAGTAATTATTTAATACTAAGGATAGTATGGAAAAATGTACTCCCTCGCTTTATATTATGCAAGAGAGCAAGCCCTAAAGTGATAGTTGATGCAGCACAATCCTACATAAGTGGATAGTGAAAGGAGATTCACTCGACTATACGTAACGTAATCTGAAATTTGTATGCCATTTTTTGACTGTATAGATTTCCGTATCTTGCTGGTCAATACTCAAATTGCCTACGCCTCACATATATTATTTATGGAAGACAATAATTCTGTAATTTCCATGTCGCAGGATTCTAAAACTTGTTTCTAATAAAATAAGACAGGGGTCAAGGAGTTATTGCTTCACTTAAGTTAATCAGTTAGCTCAAGTTAATTATCTATTTGTAAAGTTTGATATTTGTCTGAAACAAATTTAATGTTATTAAATTGCATCTAACGTAAATTTTTTTATACTTTTGTGAACAAACACGTGCAACGCGCGTGCGGTGAAACTAGTTATACTAAAAGTGGGAAGCTCTTATCTCCAAAGTTGGATTACGATTTTACTCCTACAATAAATCAAATATATTAAAACATATAATTAAATATTAAACTATAGTGTTTTAATTACCTTTCAAAAAAAAATCAGTATTACCAAATCTTCTTTCTCAAATTTTTACATTAACGACAGCCATAATGCAAAGCTTTTACTCTACCTATTACATGAACTTGTCCGTTGCATTTTAAATTTACTTCTTCTTTTTAACTTCCATTCATTAAGGAGCCTTTCATGTACCTTTTTCTCTAGAGATTACATGAACTTGTCCGTTTTCTTCTTCAATGAACTGCTTCTTTTTAGCTTCCATTCATTAAAGAGGAGCCTTTCATGCACTCTATTAGATTCTATAAAATAAATAGGATACTTCTGAATAAAGCAGAGGATGTAGTTCAAATGGATTTGCGCAGTAGCACACTAATCAGAATTAGGGTAAGTATATTGCCAGGCAATGGTAGGGTTGAGCCAGTTAGGAGGTAATGCATCCGACAAGATTCTTCTAGCGTAAAATTGAATTATTTCTTAGACCATAATTCGTAATATTTCTTTCCATTTACATTGTATTATATTAGAATTTTCATTTTTTTTCTCTACTTTGGATTTTTGAATATTTAGAATCACTAGAATATCGTTTTAAGGTGAGGGATTTTTTCAAGAGCAAAAGCAGCCTCAAATCAAAGGCGTGTTGGCTTACTGTTCTAAATAAGATTCATGAATTTTCTTATCAGTGAATATATAATGTTAACATCAAGTCAAATCTGAGTTCTGTTTTTATTTGTACTTAAAACTATCATACTATTGGAAGTTAGAGGTGCTTGCTTAATTTAAAATTGAGATATTTTGAGACAAAAGAGAAGCAAAAAAGTGAAGTAGTGAATATGAATTATGATCTATTGTCACGTATCCATTGTGTGGTAGTTTGTAATTTACCTCTCGTGTGATGTTGATAATTAGTTAATTCAAGGTTGTTGATGTAATGACCCTTCCGGTCATTTTCACGTTTATGCTTTTTTTGTACTGTTAGAGCTTGCCTGTAATGGCCTCAAGTCATTTATGACTTGCTGGGACCACTGGTTTGGTGCCCTGGCCGTTCGTTTCGTCTTTATGGTCGTTTCCCTGGCTTAGAGCATTAACTTAGAAAATTATTGATTTTAGTCAACATTCTTAACTAGCATGCTCGAAATTGAATTCCGATAGTTCCATTAGCTTCGAAACGTGGAGTTTGGTCTAGTTGGACATTTAGTTGAGGCCTGAGAACTTTTGGTGTAGTTTTTGTGTTGCTTTTTCCATTTTCAGGCCATTTGGAGTTGGAAGTGTGACCTGGGTTAGCTTTCAATGATCAGAGCATCAGATTCAAAATCCGATAATTCCATCAGTTCCAAAATGTTGAGTTTGGGTTAGGTAGGTGGTTGGTTCAGG
This sequence comes from Jaltomata sinuosa, assembly GCA_003996215.1. Classification (NCBI taxonomy): domain Eukaryota; kingdom Viridiplantae; phylum Streptophyta; class Magnoliopsida; order Solanales; family Solanaceae; genus Jaltomata; species Jaltomata sinuosa. The sequence continues at coordinate 128,191 of QJPP01003272.1, read as the reverse complement.
TCCTAGGTGAGATGGGCTCATTTCGGGTGTTTGGTTGATTTTACTTAGTGTTGACTCGGTCAATATTCCTTTGAAATGACCTCGTATGGAAGTTTCATCGATTCCATTGAGTCCACAATATCGTTTCCACTCTAATAACATGTATAGTTTTTTGAGCATCGGGTTCCAATTGTGCCTGAAATGCCCCGTGGAAGTTTTTAGCTCAGCTGATTTTTCTGCAACTGTTGGCGTTCAGCGGCGATGGCGCCCAGGCAGCGGAATCGCGCTAGCCTGCTGCCTGGCCTTCTACGCGATGGCTCCCAGCCAGCACCGATGGCGCCTAGGCCAGCGCCTGCCGGGCAGCACGATGGCACGCCATTAGCGTGATGGCGCCCAAGCGCCTGGCCTCCCTTCAGCGATATAGTGCCTTGCCAACGCCGATGGCTCCAGCTTGCGGCCAGGCCTATATAATGCCTCCTTCACGAATTTTCAGCTATTTTCTCTTGACTTTCTCAACTCCAAGTTATTTCCCTCTCCTAAAATCAATTCCAAATCAGTTCTTGGCTCGGGAATTCTCCAAGTGGCACCAAATTCTTGCTTTCCTCTTCGTCTTGGTAAGTTTCTTCTTCCCCAAAGTTGCTTCTTCTCCATTAGCAAACCTCCATTGATAAGTTCATCTCAAGGTTGAGTTTTCTTGGATTGTAGCTGCTATTTATGCATCGTTTCTTCGTAATTGCGAGGATTTCACTCCATAAACTTGCTTCTCTCATCGTGTTAAGTAGATTCTTACTTTAATTTCTGGTTTTTACTCTTGAAATTCCCTCTTTTATTCCTTAATTGAGCGGACTGTTTTGGGCCTTTTTTCTTGGCCAAATTCGCTTAAATTTGGAGCATGCACTCATCGAAGTAGTGTGTTCATCGTGCGACTTTCCATTTTTGATTTTAGGTTATGGGCCCCGCAAGTCTGCTTTGGACCCGAATTTCGACCCGGTTATAATTATAGCAATATGGGTATCATTGGTCTTATTTTAATGCATAGTTTATGTTTATGATAGCGTGACTACTGTTCAGAGCTTCTCGGATTGGTTCGGGCTTGGACTTCGTCGTTCTAGCATCTTGTCATGGGACAACAGGTAGGTTATGGTTTAAATCTTCTAGACTTTGCATAAATAGGCTATAATTGCACTAATTAGAATCCTTGGGTTGGGTTTATTAGCTTGGTATTCCAGACCTTATCCGCTTGTTCATGTCTGTCTTATTTTCAATCTGATAATTGTAGTATTCAATGTAGTTGATAATATCACCCTTACGGTCCTATGTGGACTTGTATTTGACTCTGGACCATAGATGGTGGGTTATTTGGGAATGTCTATGAGTCCCCAACATTGATATTCGACTATTGAGCTGGTTATATGTGTTGTAGAGAAACTGGAGCCTCTGTAGGGCCAATAGGTTGATTGTGAGCCGTTGGGCTACTGTTTGTGATTGGGTATGCCATTATCATGCATATAAAGTGGTTTTCTACATGTTTTACTACAGTTTTTGGAGTTGGGCCTACTTTAAATGGATTTATAAACCTTGCATGACCCCGAGAGCCCATTTTCAGTAAAAATGATTATTAAAGGTTTGGAATTTATTTTCGTGGATTTTCTTGTGGTAAAAGAGTTAAAAAGATGATTTTATCATAGTTTTCACACTATTACTAGGCCCTGTTGAGCCATGGTGCTAGACATTCTTTATCATTTATTTGAGATGATACTAGACTCGAATGGGCTGAGCATCAGACTTGTTTCACTACTATTTTAGCCCCGGTTATTCCTGGGCACCTTTGTTGGGGTTTTTGAGATTTAATTTACTGATTTAGACCCGGATAGACTCCGTACATGCATTGTCAAGATTTGGTTACTTATTTGGATCCAGGAACAATCCTGGCTGTTATATTGAGACTTGATATTTAGTATGTGGTCAAGCACCTCCAAGGACCTTGCCGATCTTGACCAGGGGCTGAATGCCGAGTGTGCCAGAGTAGGCGTATATAGTGTAGTTGAGGTATACGGGTCGTGTCCTTCCATGGATCCTACCTGTTGGTTCCATAGGCACCGGAGGAGGTACATATGGGTTTACTATTTCACTTGGTTTTCACTACTGCATCATATCATTCATTGTGTGGGATTTCACCCTTATTTGTCCTTTGCTGAGTGTACGCTCCGGTAGTATGGAATGCCAAAAGATTTGTCTTCACTTGTATATGTTTCTCGGGTGTATGGGCGCCCGTTGGGACTGTAAGTAGACTTATTATTATCCTGTCGTGATTCTGATTCTGATTATGATTACATTCAGGTTCTTACTTGATAATCTAACATTTGGGAGGTTGTGTTGCATATACATCATGGTTATACTTGGACTATTGGTCGGTTGTTCCTACTTGAGAGTGTATTAGTGGCATGTTTTAGTTGTTAGAATTGGTCTTCACGCATGACTTCATTTACTTCCTTTCCTTCCTTCCCTTTTTACTTGAGGTTATCGGTATACCGCCTATTTTTCCTAAACTCTCTTTTATATATTGTGATTGCAAGGATCCCAGGTGCGTTCTTCTTTCTTCGTCTGTGTTCTGTGATGTATATTTCTAGTAGCTAGCCGATCATATTTTTTCCTTTTTTTGGGGGGCTAGCTTCCGTATACTTATTCGTTGCTTATGTGACCTCTTCTTTGATATCTGTTATATTATTGCTATTATATATTATATGCGCTCAGTTGGCCTATGATGCCTACTGGGTACCCGTTGCTTAGCAATTGGTGGTCATACTACACTCTGCATATTCCTAGTACAGATCCTAGTATGGGCCATCGTCGCTGATTCGTGGAGACTCGTGCTGGCAGATTTTGGACTATCCATGGCTGAGGATGAGCTCTTGACGACCGGGGCTTAACTTTTAGCTCATCTTTTGTATCTTGTGCTCTTTTTGCTATTCAGAGACAGATGTGTGTATATATTCTTTTGGATCCTTTGTACTTTGTATATTTAGTACCGTCTCTTATACTATGATACCAGGTCGAGGGTTTTGGTTTAGCTTCTGTTTATTTATATTTCTTGTTGCCTATTCTTAGTTAATTTCTCTTGCTTCCTCTTATTTATATCGTTCTTCCACTTGCTTATTAGATAGTAGCCCATTACTAACCATTCTGGGATATGGGGATTGGTTCGCCTACTGGGGGATTGCAGGTGCCATCATAATTGAGAAATCGGACCGTGAAAGTTGAATCCTTATTCTATTAAACTGATTTTCTGTTACAGTAAGGAATTTCATTTGATCTATTCAGTTCATCACGTACAAATTTATCTTTCGAAATATTTTTGAGTGGTTTTAAAGACCATCATTTCAACGATTAATGCACTCTATTGCTCTTCTCCATAATGTTAATTAAATGTTATATACGTCTAAAGCTCATAATTCACACCCTCAGTTTCTTGATTTTTGATGAGGTTTTCTCCTTCTGGTAACTTTTAAGATGTTTGCTCTCATTCTAGCTAGGAATGCAAAATAAAAAATGATTTCTTCAACAGTTTTTTCTTCTTAATTATTTGTGTTTTCTTCTGATTTGAATTTTTAGTCTTGTAACTTGAATCATGCAGAAGATATTAAAGGCAATGTGAGGTGGTATTGAACTTTTCCAAGAGGCTTCGGTTTTTGAATGAGAATAGTCACTTATAAGCCATTTCAGGTAAAACAAAATTGAGTATATTAGTCAATTTGAGTTTAATTTTTATATATTGCTATAAAAAATTATAGTACATTAGTCACTTATAAGCCATTTCAGGTAAAACATTCAGCAAATCGGTGTGGAATTTAAACGTGTAATCCTTCAATGTAATCCTATGCTAACGTTGAAGTTACTAACAAATACGGTGTTTCAAACGCTCCAAAAAGTAGATTTTTTCTTCATCATTGGCAACAAGTGTATTTTCTTCATTTTTGGTTTTACTAATTGTGATACTTTAATTTAACATAGGTGATGTTGTATGTCTTCTCTCTCTAAATGTTTCCACAAATCAAACACTTGGACCTATTCTTCTACGGTTCACTTTTTGTTGTTAGCGGGAATCTCATGATTATTTCACTGATCTAGCGAAATAGGATCAACATTTAACTTTTTTATGAACTTACACTACTTTTCTTTAATTTTTTATTTAATAATATTTATGTGTTTTTAAAATTTTGTACTCATCAACATGGTACACGCGCAAAGCGCATTCCCAGAGACTAGTACCTACGATAAGTTCACAGGAAACCCGCCTACAACAAGCAACTACTCAAAGCTAGGCTAATGCAACCGATTCTAAACCTAAAGGTACTATACAATTAACGCCAAGCCCTAAAATAGATACAACCACCTAGACCCAACCACAAATCTATGCTAAAGCTACTAATCAAGCTACAAGGATCATAAACACCTAAATTAATATATTCAAACAACAATACCCCATCAATAATTAGCAAATTACCATACGAATACCTTAATCAAGCAAAGTTAAAAGTAGGTAGGCCGTAACCTACTTGGAGGCCAAATACGCGCTCTTGAACCTACTATACCAGAGCTTTTCTCTTTTGAGAAGCCTCCGACTGTTTCCATGCTATAAAAAAATAATCTATGCATCAAAATAAGAAAAATGATACCCATATTATTGCTTTAGAATTCAAACCAGAAATTATGTCAAAAATCACTTGTGGGGCGGCCCGCTTACGAAATTAGAAGATTGAAACATGCTCAAAATTAGCCTTCAATTCGATCTCAGAACAGCCCAAAAAGTCAAGAGAAAACCAAAGATTTAAAAATGAATAAAGCCTGAAACTTACGAATTAAAGACGGAAAACTGATCACGGACAAAAAATGATTGACCCTAAGCTTACCAGAAGATCCCTTAGCAATTTCTTGAGTTTGAGCTCTTAACAATGGAGGATTTTCGTATGAAATTGTTACGACCCGATTTCTCGGTCATGATGGCACCTACAACCCCCCTGTAGGCATACCAATTCTCATAGCCCAGAACGGTTAGTAATGGTCTACTATCTAAAAACATGCAGAAGAACGAAATATGTAAACAAAAGCAAGGGATAAAAGTAGAGAATAAAGCAACTGGAATATATATACAGGAAAACTAAACCATACCACGATATGGTATCACAATATAAGAGCCGCTACTAAATATACAGAGTACTAGAAGGTACAAAAAAGAATATACATATGTCTCTGAATAACAAAAGAGTATGTAATACAAAAGATGAGAAAAAAGCTAAGTTTCGATCTCTAGGAGCTCACCCTCAGCCTTGGATGATCCAAAAGTACTCCGCACGAGTCTCCACGAGTTAGCGGCGATGGCCCACACTAGGATCAGCACTAGGAAGATGCAGAGTGTAGTATGAGTACCAATTGCAAAGCAACGGGTACCCAATAGGCATCATAGGCCGACTGAGCGCATATAAGATATAAAAGCAATAATGTAGCAAAAATTAAAGAAAGTAGTCACAGAAGCAATGAGTAAGTACACGGAAGCTAGCACATATAGAATACAAGGAGAAACACAATCGTGCTCGTCTAACTACTAGAAATATATATATGAGAACGCAGGTGAAGAGAAGAAGAACACACCTAGGTTCCTTGCAATAACAAAATATATAAAGGGAGTTTAAGAAATACCACTACTAAAAAAAACTAAAGAGAGACGGCCAAAAGGGACGCTGGCCTTCGCCTTTTTGGCCAAAAGCGACGGCGTCACTTCCATGGGAAAATGGCCTGTCGTTTTTCCAAAAGAGACGGACAGTGTCGCTTTAAAAGCGACGGACTGCGTCGCCAAGTAAAAAGAGATGATTTTTTTTTAAAATTATTTTTCCAGAAAAGCGACGGACGCCGTCGTTTTTCCTGGTAAATTTTTTCCAGAAAAGCGACGCTGTCCGTCGCTTATTCTGGGTATTTTTTTAAAATTCCAGAAAAGCGACTGACAAAAGAGACCCTGTCCGTCGCTTTTCTGCAATTTTTTCAGCTGCAAAAATCTGCATTTTCAATATGCACCACCTGCCATTTACAAAACTAATTCAAAACAGCCCAAATCAACACTAATTGCTACCACAACATTCATAATAAGATTCAATCATAACAAGAAACTAAATACGAAGTAATAATATCACTAAACACATATAAGGTCCACCAAAAGGACCTATAAATTATTTAATAACTTAAAAAAGTGTCAAAATGTCAAAAAGTATAGGGAAATGATAGCAAGCATTAACCTAAACTAAGGTTCACAAAGACTAACCTAAACTAGCAAGCTATTAAAGGTTCACAAACTAATATTAATGTAATAAACTAACACTTAACATAAAAAAGAACCTATATAATTCAAGTACCTAATTCAAGAACCTACATAATTCAAGTTTAAAAAAAGAACTTAAAGTTGAAAACTTCTTAACCCAAAACTAACAATTTAAACTAACAAACTTAACTTAAAATAGCTTAACTTAAAAAAACTAAGATTCAAGAACCTAATTCATGTTAATAATCTAATTCAAGAACCTAATTTCAAATTCAAGTTCCAAATTCAAGTACCTAATTCAAAGTTCCTCATTTTCTTAACAATCACACTTACATATAAATATTCACATAACTCACAAGACTAACCTAAACTAATTAAGGTTCACAAGTCTATCCTAAACTAACAAGCATTATTTAAAATTCACAAAAAAGAACCTAATGTTGAAAACTAATTCAAGAGTATAAAAACTAAACCGACAACTAATTCAAAAACCTATTTCAAATTCAAAGTTCCCAAATTCAAGTTATAATCTAATTCAAGAATCTAATTCCAAATTCAAGTTCCAAATCCTAATCTCAAATTCAAGTACCTAATTCAAGAACCTAATTCCAAATTCAAGTTCCAAATTCTAATTCCAAATTCAAGTACCTAATCCAAAGTTCCTCATTTTCTTAACAATAACACTTACATATAAATATTCACATAACTCATAAGACTAACCTAAACTAATTAAGATTCACAAAACTATCCTAAACTAACAAGTATTATTCAAGGTTCATAAAAAAGAACCTAAAGTTGAAAGCTAATTCAAGAGTATAAAAACTAAACCTAAAACTAATTCAAAAACCTATTTCAAATTCAAAGTTCCCAAATTCAAGTTATAATCTAATTCAAGAACCTAATTCCAAATTCAAGTACCTAATTCAAGAACCTAATTCCAAATTCAAGTTCCAAATTCAAGTACCTAATTCAAGTTCAAAAAAGAACCTAAAGTTGAAAACTAATTCTTAACTTAAAACTAACAATTTAAACTAACAAACTTAACTTAAAAAAAAATTAACTTAAGAAAACTACGATTCAAGAACCTAATTCAAGTTAATAATCTAATTCAAGAACCTAATTCCAAATTCTAATTTCAAATTCAAGTTCCAAATTCAAGTACCTAATTAAGTTGAAAAAAGAACCTAAAGTTGAAAACTAATTCTTAACTCAAAACTAACAATTTAAACTTATAAATTTAACTTAAAAAGCTTAACTTAAAAAAACTAAGATTCAAGAACCTAATTTCAAATTCTAATTCCAAATCCTAATTCCAAATTCAAGTTCCAAATTCAAGTACCTAATTCAAGTTAAAAAAAGAACCTAAAGTTGAAAACTAATTCTTAACTCAAAACTAACAATTTAAACTAACAAACTTAACTTTAAAAAGTTTAACTTAAAAAAACTAAGATTCAAGAACCTAATTCTAGTTAATAATCTAATTCAAGAACCTAATTTCAAATTCTAATTCCAAATCCTAATTCCAAATTCAAGTTTCAAATTAAAGTTAAAAAAAGAACCTAAAGTTGAAAACTAATTCTTAACTCAAAACTAACAATTTAAACTAACAAACTTAACTTCAAAAAGCTAAGATTCAAGAACCTAATTCAAGTTAATAATTTAATTCAAGAACCTAATTTCAAATTCTAATCCAAATTCTAATTCCAAATTCAAGTATCTAATTCAAGTTCAAAAAAGAACCTAAAGTTGAAAACTAATTCTTAACTCAAAACTAACAATTTAAACTAACAAACTTAACTTCAAAAAGCTTAACTTAAAAAAACTAAGATTCAAGAACCTAATTCAAGAACCTAATTCTAAATTCTAATTCTAAATCCTAATTTAAAATTCAAGTTCCAAATTCAAGTAACTAATTCAAGTTCAAAAAAGAACCTAAAGTTGAAAATTAATTCTTAACTCAAAACTAACAATTTAAACTAACAAACTTAACTTAAAAAAGCTTAACCTAAAAAAACTAAGATTCAAGAACCTAATTCAAGAACCTAATTCTAAATTCTAATTCCAAATCCTAATTCCAAATTCAAGTTCCAAATTCAAGTACATAATTCAAGTTCAAAAAAGAATCTAAAGTTGAAAACTAATTTTTAACTCAGAACTAACAATTTAACTAACAAACTTAACTTAAAAAAACTTAACTTAAAAAAATTAAGATTCAAAAACCTAATTCAAGAACCTAATTCTAAATTCTAATTCCAATTCTTAATTCCAAATTCAAGTACCTAATTCAAGTTCAAAAAAGAACCTAAAGTTGAAAACTAATTTTTAAATCAAAACAAACAATTTAAACTAATAAACTTAACTTAAAAAAGCTTAATTTAAAAAAACTACGATTCAAGAACCTAATTCAAAAAGTTAAAGTTGAAAACTAATTCAAGATTCTAAAACAAAACCCAAAATTAATTCAAGAACCTATTTCAAATTCAAAGTTCCCAAACTCTAATTCAAGAACCTAATTCAAAATTCAAGAACCTAGCTAATTCAAGAACCTATCAAGTTCAAAAAAGAACCTAAACTAAGGTTCACAAGCTAATAGCAAGCATTACCTAAACTAAGGTTCACAAACTAATAGCAAGCATAAACTAAGGTTCACAAGCTAATAGAAAGCCTAAACTAAGGTTCACAAGCTAATAGCAAGCATTACCTAAACTAAGGTTCACAAACTAATAGCAAGCCTAAACTAAGGTTCACAAACTAATAGCAAGCCTAAACTAAGGTTCACAAAATAATACCAATCCTAAACTAAGGTTCACAAACTAATAGCAAGCCTAAACTAAGGTTCACAAACTAATAGCAAGCCTAAACTAATTAATGTTCATAAATTAAGAATATAATCTAAAAAAAAAAAATTCACTATCAATTTTTTCATATATCAATTTTCACTATCAATTTTTCAAAATCCTAGTCTAGAATTCAACAATAACAACAACATATACACCCTAGTCTAGAATTCAACAACAATAACATACCATAGTATAGAATTCACTATCAATTTTTCAAAATAAAAATACCCAAATTAAACCCTAACCTTTAAATAAATAAAACAAATACCCTAAAAATCGAAGGAGGTTGGAGAGAGGAGGCTGACGGTGGAGGTAGCGGCGGTGGAGGGAGAGACGGAGCATGGCGGAGGAGAAGAGAGGAGGAGAGGAGGAGAGGATGAGAGGAGGAGAGAAAAGAGAAAGAGAGAAATGAGGGAAAGAGACCCCGTCGGGTCTCTGTATAATTAAAGAAGCGACGGACAGTGTCGCTTTTGTCCATCTCTTTTTTAAATGAGTTGATCGCGTATTGACCGAAAAGCGACGGATAAAAGCGACGCTGTCCGTCGCTTTTCTATTTTTTTTAATATAAATTAAATTTAAAAGAAAGCGACGGACAACGTCGCTTTCTTTTAATATATTTTTATTTTTTTTTAATAATTGCGACGTTGTCCATCGCTTATAATAAAAAATAAAAATTAATTATTTGTAAATAATTTTGGCGCAAAAATCCGCCAAAAAAAGCGACGGAAAAAGAGACGTTGTCCGTCGCTTTTGTAAAAAAATAATTATAAATTAAAAAAAATAGAAAAGCGACGGACAACGTCACTTTTTCCGTTGCTTTTCAAGAGCGACGCTATCCGTCGCTTTCCTATCCGTCCCTTTTTGAGTTGTTTTTAGTAGTGTACGCGGTATACTGTCATGACCCAATTTCTCAAGTCATGATGGCACCTACAATCCCCCAGTAGGCGAACCAATTCTCGTAGCCCAGAACGGTTAGTAATGGGCTACTACCTAACCAAAATGCACCAGCAAGTAGAAATAAGCGAAAGCAAAACTCGAATATAAATACATAAAGGAAACTACACCAACCCCAAGACTTGGTATCGACAGTACAGAAGCTTCTAATAGAATACAAGTGCCAGAAGTAACAAAATGATAAGTACAACTGTCTCTGAATATACAAAGAGTAACAGTACAACAGATGAGATGTAGACAATCCCCGACCATCAGGCGCTCACCCTAGTCTCGAAGGTCCAAAAGTTGCACGAGTCTCCAATGCGTTCAACAACAAAAGCTCAGCTAATATCTGCACCAAAAAAGTGCAGAAGTATGGTATGAGCACCAAAACCACGGGTACTCAGTGCCGACTGAGCGCATATAAGATATAAAAGCAGTAAGTAACAGATAGCAAGAAAGCAGTCACTGAAGCAATAAGCAAGGCACAAGGAGCTAGCACCGATCATCCATAACAAAGAGCTTCAAGTAACACATGCTAGCACAGAGATACAATTACATAGAATCAAAGGTGAAGGAAAGGAGAACACACCTGGAGTCCTTGCACAATAATATAAGTAAGTAGAGAGAGAGTTGAGAAAATGGCGGTATACCTGTAACCTCAAGTGGAAGGAAAAGACGGAGAGCAGTCTAACATACTCAAAATGGAATCAACCAGTATAAGGAAATCATAACACCAATCCAATCATATGATAGCATAAACAGGGAATCACCTCACAAGTACAACCCTAGGATGAAATAACTAGGCCACAATAACCGAGAGATACCACTCATCTTCCCACAAGAATAGAACCAGAGTCTCACACTCTGCTCAGAAGGCCACACAAAAGTGCCTCAATAAGATAGGACTCTAAAGACCTCTCAATAATAAAAAATCCCACAACCAAAGCCTCAATAGGCTAGCCATCACTAATCTTTCAAGAACCGGGTGCCAAGACAAGCTCTAAGTAAAAACAGGAGTAAATATAGTCTACCTACAGTCCCAACGGCCGCCCATACAACCGAGAAACACAATCAAGTGAAAACAAACCCTCTGGCATCCCATACTACAGGAGCGTACACTGAACACACAACAAACAAGGGTGGAATCCAATGCATGATATGATATGATGTGAAATAGAACCTCTGTATGTACCTCCTCCGGTGCCAATCAGGCCCAGCAGGTAGGTTCCATGGAAGGACTCAGCCTGTATACCTCTACTCCACTGTATAACCTTTCCTCCGGCGCACGCAGCCCGAAGCCCTAGGACCAGAGCAACAAGGTTCATGGAGGTCCCCGACCCCATACTAAAACTCAGTATCAAGATATGTCATCCGGAAGCAAGTCCGGGATCAAGATAGAGACCCAGTCTCAAGTATGCATGCCCAGACCCCGTCTAGGACTAAAGTAGTAGAAAATGCCTCAAAAACCCCTCCAAGGGTGCCCGGGCGTAACCGGGTCTAAAACTATAGTAAATCAAGTCTAGTGCTCAGCCCCGCAAAGACTAGTATCAGTAATAAAATCAAGTCTGGTGCTCTGCCCCGCAGAGACCAGTATCAGTAATAAAATCAAGTCTGGTGCTCTGCCCCGCAGAGACTAGTACCAGTAATAAAATCAGTGCGAAAACATCCAAAAATCCCATTTTCTATCAACAACAGTACCAAAAATGAGCCCAGGGCCATGCAAATTTAGGAAAACTGTCAGTAGTGGCTCACAGCCAAAACTGTAGTAAAACATGCAGGGGAAAACCTTTTTCATGGATGATATGCTTGCACACAAATATAAAAGTATCCCAACGGCTCACAACAATTCCTATCAGCCCTGCACAGGCCCAATAGCTACTCAGCAGACATAACCAGCCTAAAAGGATAATCTCTATGTCCGGGACTCGTGGACATTCCCAAATAGCCCACCATCTATGTTCCAGAGTCAATACAAGGCCACACCAGACCACAAAGGTAATATACATTACTATGCGAATACTGCAAACAATGTATGAAATAGACGGACGAAAGGCGGACAAGGTCTGGGGTACCAACCTATAACAACCCATCCAAGGATGCTAATTAATGCAGTTATAGCCTATATACGCAGAGTCTAGATAGGGGAAAACCATAACCTATGTGTCATCCGATGACTAGATGCGGGAACGACATCGTCCAGACTCGAACAACTCCAGGAACCTCTGAATCGCACAAAACAAATACTTTCAACTGAAGTCCCAAATGCGTCTCTATGAAGCCTGACCAACCAAGGTAATGGAACAATTGCTAGAATCGACAAGGCTCACCAAAATAACTCCATAGCTACTGCTAAATACTCAGAAAACACCTGCTATCTTGCTGCATCAACACCCACGAAGATACGCCATGAAATCGATGGGACAAACTACACCAAAATGACGAGCTCGCGACGTAGAGCAACTCCCGTTAAGCTTTTGAATTGAAAGCATCAAATTCCATGGAGTATATAGGGGATTTAACTCTAATTTTCTGAAGTTTTTGGTGAAAATAATGAGTTAAAACGAAGGAGAAATCAGCTTTTATAAGATGAACCGACTTAGGATGTGGACCCCATTTTGACGTGTCTGCTTGTGCAGTTTTACAAAAAAGTGAATATATCTCGATTTTGAAGTCGTATGGATGAACGGTTTAGTGCATTGGAAACTAGACTCGTAGACCTTCGATTTGGTATATTAGGGACCCACTAACTTTTTATAGATATGGAGAAACATCCCAAGACATTTAACCCAAATTTGAAGAGAATTCCTTAAAGGAATTTACAATAACTTTTTCCGACTTTTGTTTCGCAACTTGCTTGACTTCAAAACTTATCATACGACCATTTTGTGATTATAATACCTCATAACACATCCTTCTTAATATATTAGACTCTATTAGTCTTGCCCCAAAGGCACGGGTTACTTTAAACCTTCCAAACGGGCGAGGTGTTACACGAGGCATTTCTTTAACTTGAACTTTCGAGTAAGGAATTCCTTTGACCTAGAACCTTGGTTTAATTCTTTGATATTACCAAGAATGTTGACGGAAGTCAATGATTTCCAAAGTTGAAGCTCTAAAACGAGGAACGTCCATAAAGACCAAACAAACGGCCCGGGCACCGAACTACTGGTCCCGACAAGCCATAAATGACTTGGGCCGCTACTAGTAAGCTCTAATGGTACAAGAAAGGAGAAAATGTGTAAATGACCGGAAGGATCATTACATATACTGGTAACCTCGAGTGAAAGAAGGGAAGGAAGGAAAGAAAATAATATGATCATGCGGAAACAATACTATTAACAAAATCATGATAATAAAGAAACTCTCAAGGTAGAAATCATCATCATAGCTGAACCATATCTCTCAAATACGAACAACCGAATAGGGATCCATGTGTAACCATAACCAAAATTAGTACTACGATAGAATAAGATAATGACTCTACCTACAGTCCCAACGCGTGGCCATACACCTGAGGAAAATATACATGTGAAAATAAACCCTCCGGTATCCCATAATACTGGAGTGTACACTTAATAACAGTAAACAAGGGTGGAATCGAACACAAATAAATGATATAATGTAGTAGTATGAAAACCAGGTGGAACAGTAGCTCTGTATGTACCTCCTCCAGCGTTGATAGGCCCAGTAGGTAGGATCCATGAAAGGACTTTCCTGTATACCTCAACTACACCGTATACCCCTCCTCCGGCACACTCAGGACGCAGCCTCTGGTCTGGATCGGGAAGGTCCATGGAGGTCCTCGACCACATACTAAATCTCAGAGTCTCAATATAATCGTCCGAAGTGTATCCGGATCCAAACAAGTAACCAAAGCCTCAAAATGCATGCCCGGAGTCTATCCGAGTCTAAAATGGTAAGTCAAGTCTCAAAAACCCCAACAAGGGTGCCCAGGCATAACCGGGTCTAAAATGGTAGTAAAACAAGTCTGATGCTCAGCTCGATCGAGTCTAGTATCGTCTCAAATCAACGTTAAAACATGTATAGCACTACAACTCAGTCGAGTTTAGTATAAGTACGAAAATTGTGATTAAATTATCATTCACACTCTCTTACCCCAAGTAGATCCATGAAAATCAGTTCCAAACCTTTTTGACCATTTTTTTAACCAAAAATGGGCCCTCTGGGCCATGCAAGATTTAGAAAACCATTTATAGTAGGCCCGGAGCTAGAAAAGTAGTAAAACATGCACAAATCTCTTTATATGCATGCTAATGGTATGCCCAAACACAAACAGTAGCCCAATGACTCACAATCAACCTATCGGCCCTGCACAGGCTCCAATCACTCTACCACATATATAACCATCTTTAAAATCACAATATTGATGTCCTGGACTCATAGACATTCCCATGCAACACACCATCTATGGTCTAGAGTCAAATATAAGGCCACACAGGATCACAAGGGTGATACTACCAACTACAATGAATACTACAACCATAGTAGTAAAAATAAGACGTATATGTAGAAGCGGACAAGGTCTGGGGTTCCAAGCTAATAAAACCAAACCCAAGGATGCTAATTTGTACAATTCTAGCCTATATATCCAAAGTATAGTATGGAGAAGACCATAACCTACCTGTCGTCCGACGACAAGCTGGTAGAATTACAATGTCCAAGCTTGAACTGCTCTGAGAAGCTCCAAAAAACAATCAAATTATCATAAACATAAACCACACATTAAAACGAAGCTAAGGATACCCATATTGCTAAAAGTATAGGCAAGTTGAAATTCAGGTCACAAGCGGGCCCGTGGGCCCCACAACTCAAAGTCAGAAATGAAAAAGCGTATGATGATCACAACAATCCTATGAGTTCATGCTCAGAGAATTAAAGGAATTTGACGAGAAAATGGGGCTAAAACAACCCACCAAATAAGAGAAATCAAAGAGAGAATCAATGAGATTTACCAAAAATTAACAAGGGAACTTACCTGATTAACGTCGGAAAAACAATCACGAATCAATGATAATCCTCCTCCAAGAACTTGGATGGCCAGAGGTGAAGAATTGGTGTTTTAGGAGCTGGTTTTAATGGTAGAACAAAGTTGGGTTTTAAAAGAATTGAAAAAGAAAGAGATGGCCAAGATATAGGTAGCCAGTGCTGCCACGTGCACGCGGTCGGGATCTGCGCATGCGGGCAAGGCGCACGCACATGCCCAGGCCATACGGCAGCCAGGCCAGGTGCTAGGCCAGTGCACACGCAGCCACTACCTGCATGACCCATACAAATGCTGCCTAGGTGATGCATAAGTGCAGGCCAAGAGGAGGGGGGAGGGGGGGCTGGCACTGCTGCGCGCACGCAGCCATGCCCATGTATGGGCGATGGCCTGCTGGTGCCATGATAGTATCCAATTGCCAACAACTATGCTAACATGAGAAATTTCTCTGATGGACCCTCGAGAATGCATTCGGGGTCCCACGCACATAAACGAGCTGAGCTATTCAACTAAAGACTACGTTATAGACTGAATAGAATAAACAAAAATTCCAACAGAGTTCAATTTAACAAAAAGTGGGCCCCAGACCCAAAAACTAACTTTAGGCCAACTTTTCCAAAATGGAACACCATGACCTAAAACAACTCTGAAAGCCTCGTGACCCAAACCAAAGGTCCCCCTAGCCCAAAGTCGACATTCTGGAGCTGACAACGCTGATAGAATTTCCATCCAAGGCCGTCTTCTTAGAATGTTGACCAAAGTCAAACTTCCAAGTTCAACTGGCCAAAAAACACAAAAAACAACACAAAACCAAACCAAAAGCTCTAAGACCCCGACAAAGGGTCCATCTAGACCAAACTCTATGCTCAAGAGCTAATGAAACTATCAAAATTTGATTTTGAGCATGTTTTCCAAGAATGTTTACCAAAGTCAACGATATCCTAAGTTTAGGCTCTAAAACAGAGAAACAACCATAACGACCAAACGAATGTTCAGGGCACCAAACCACTTGTCCCACTAAGTATAAATGACTTGAGGCCACTACATGCAAGCTCTAACAAAACAAAGAAGGCATAAATGCGGGGGTAGATAGAAAGGTCATTATAGAACTAATTTGAAAAATGAAAGGAAAGAATATATACTTCCAGGGCATTGCCTTTTACGGACTCGAGGAGGCCACCCCAAACATGGACCTCCCATTGCGAAGGCAGAGAGGAAATAGAGTCAGGACCCAGAGCCTCTTCTTCGCATATATGATGGATCGCTGTGAATGCAGGCCAACTAATGCAGCCAACCCCTTGAAAAACACGAAAGGTTAAGTTTGGATGCACTAGCGGGGAAAAACATCAACCTTTACCAACTTCAAAAACACTCGAATGGACCCTCACAATTCACTTGGAACCCTACACACGCATATGAAATATGTTAGCCTATCAAAAATAGCATTTTGGACTCAACAGAATTAACAAAGTTCCCAACAAAGATCATTTCAATGAAAAGTAAGCCCCACACCCAAAACATCCATTTAACTAACGCCAACCGACAACCCAAAATGAGTTTGGAAGCGACGAAACACAAACCAAGGATCCCTCTAGTCCAAAGTCTACGCTCCAGAGCTATACCAACCTATTTAGTCATTATTAAAAGGCACCTCATTATGGGTACGGGTTCGGAAACTTTCAAATATACGCTCCTAAATTAAAACTGGGATGTCATGATAAAAAAAATTAGAATTTAAAATTTTAGGTCATGCTGATGTCATCCTGCTATAATGAGAATTTTGTCTCTATAGCGACATTGCTCTAGCGGCTAGCAGGCCACTATAGTCGGATGACGAAATAAGAAACCTAGAAAATAGGTTTTATATTTTTGTTTTCCCCTCTTAAGTTGCAAAAAAGATGAGGTTGATTCTGAAAACCCTCCTAGGGTTACCTCATGTCCTGGGATAAATGGAGAGGAGGGATTTCCACTCAAATAGGGTAAAACCCATGGATTCCACGCCTAGTTCTCATCAAAATTTTCCTCCACAAAGCTAGAAGTTTGTGTTAAGACTTCTGTAGTAGTTGCTTGGCGTCCATGTAGGCTAGATTTAATTGAGTAGTTTGGACCTATTCTTGATTACATAACAGAGTCTGGATGGATAAATGCATCTAATCTTGCTATTTAGGTGGAATTTTACTATTATGAGTAATGTGACTCTGTATTTGATTGATTTGAAGCTATGGGTATTATCCCTTGGATGATCGGATATGGGTGGGTTCGTGGAACTAGTAATGATTAAGTATAAAGAGGTGGCTAGGTCATATCAGATTTCCAGGATTGGTATAAATGAGGTAAATGGGATGAACATGAAAGGTTCTGAGTTCATAGTATTAGGGAATTGATTTCATGTGGATGAATGTATACTCCTAAATAAGTCCAGTATTGAGATTTATGTATTAATGTGCTTAATTAAATAAGTCAGGAACCTATCCAGGGAAAGGCCATCTAAGCTAGGATAATGAACCATAATTTTGTCTAGGTGATGGTTGTTGAATCCAATTTTATAATGTATGCATTAAACTATTCCTTTATTATTCTTGCACCATGTGTGTTCGGGGAATAGGAATAAGTGTTAGAGATGTCTTGAATGTCAATTACATGTAATGAACTATTTTAAATGCTTATTGGTTTTTACAAGTGTGGTATGTATTCATTTTGATTATGATTGTTGTGATGTCTGTGATTATTTAGTTGGCTCAGGTACCACACCTGGTACAAATTATTAGTTGGCTCGGGTACCATGCCTAGTACAGATCATTGGTTTGCTTGGATAGCATGCTTGGTATAGGTTTTGCACTGGTTGGATTAGGTATAACACCTGTTACAGTATTATTCCTTGGTTGGCTCGGGTACCACGCATAGTATAGGTACTTTTATAGTTGGCTCGGGTACCATACCTAATACGGGTTTGCATATCTATTATTGATGTTTCTTACATGTTGATTCTTTGAGTGAACCAAACTTATCTATTATTGTTGTTCTTTACATATTTATTCCTTGAGTGAATTGGGCCTATCTGTTATTGATGTTCTTTACTTGTTGGTTCCTTGAGTGAACCGGGCTTATCTGTTATTGATATTCTTTATATGTTGGTTCCTTGAGTGATCTGAGATTATCTGTTATTGATGTTTTTTACACGCTAGTTCCTTGAGTGAACGGGGCTTATCTGTAATTAATGTTCCTTACATGTTGTCTCTTTGAGCGAACTGGGCTTATCTGTTATTGATGTTCTTTACATGTTGGTTCCTTGAGTGAATCAGACTTATCTATTATTGATATTCATTGCATATCGATTCCCTAAGTGGCCCAGGATTTATTGTTACTTGACATACGTATTGGCCCTTGAGGGGCCGGGTTGGTGTGTTTAAGAGATAATGTGGTTTCTACTATAAACTAGTGTTGCATGTTAAATGCCATAAATGATGTCTTAGGGATCCTTGGGTGGTCCAGGTTACTTGTAAGCTGTGACATAACTATATGTGGTCTGGTTACTTGCATAGTTGAGCATGACTGATCCGGTTGTTGAGTCTGATTGTTGACTTGGAGTCTTGTTGGTAGTCTTATGGACTTGGCTAATTCATGTTGTCTGGTTACATTTTGTTACCATATTATAGTTGTAATTCCTATTTTTGGCAAGAGTGACAGGTTGGCTTGCAGTGATGTCTTGGCTAGTTGGTCACAAGGCTAAAGGTTGTGAGGTGTATTTATTGATGGGTTCAAGATGGGTGAGCTTGGAGGGTCTAATATTCTTGGGGAGTCAGGTATGACTCGGTTAGTGAATCAAGGCTAGTATTAGGCAAGTGCCTGTCTCGGCGTAATGTCAAGCGTAAGGAACCTTGGAGGTTGAATATATAGAATTCACAGGTAGTCATATAATAAGGTCTGGCTTGGTAACAAGAAAGGTTTCCTTGTTTATGATAAGCCTTGTAGGATCTAAGGATTGTAAGGGGCCCACGTTTGGAAAGTTTAGTGGTGTGGGGTATTCTTTAATGTTTGAGTTGGAAGCGGAAATAAGGAGATGAGGCTGGGGGAAGGGTGAATGGAATTCACGAGCAACATATCTGGGTAGTAGGAGTTGTTGATAAGGGAAGTGACTGTATAACTTTTATGATACATGCTTTCTTTAGGATATTTACATGATGTTATGTGGCAGATTTGGGTCAATCGATGATGCCTACCAGTACGTGTTGTTTGTACTGATACTACTCTTGCTATGAATTTTTAGGTATAGTCTGGTTGCAGAATCAATTGATATTTCTCAGTTACATGGATATCAATCTTCAACACCTCTTACTCATCTTTTCCTATATTATGAGTTGTGTATTATTCTTTTGCTTCATATATCTTTACAGCTATTGTTCCTGTTTAGACTAGTTTCTACGGAGGGGTTAAATTATATTTTAAAAGGTCTTATTGTAATCAAAATTTGAGATTGGTTTTTATTTATTCAAGGAAAATTTTATGATTTCTTATTTACTTCCACATATAAGTTTTAATCGGGTGGTAAGAGTCTTCCTACCTAGGTGAATAGAGTATGTGCCCGCATGATCTGGTAGTTGGGTCATGCAAATTTGGTATCAGAGCCTAGGTTACCGGTCTCTTAGTATAAGAGAAAATGTCGAATAAAGTCATGCGGATTGGTGTGTTGACTTCCACATCTAATCTTTGGGAAGCTATGAAGCATTCTAGGAAATTCCACTTCTTGCCTCCTTTCTTGTGGTCTATTGCTTTCTTGTATAGGTTTAGTCCAATTGGTATCTCTCAATTCTAATTGATATCTTAACAAAGCAAAAAGATGTCGTTTGACTCTGACTGAAATGACATAAGCTAGGGAAATTAAAATCGGGAAGGTTCCAATTGGTATCTGGCCTTAGAGGCTATGTAAATGCATAGATGAATCGGCTAACGGTCATCCATGAGTCATATAAAGGATAATAAATAGGGATTGATTCAGTAATAAGACTTGATATTGGTTCTTATGTGTATTTGTATTACTTGAATGACTTCGAATATGTGAAATGTGATTGTTGAATTACTGTTAAAATTTGTGATTGGTGAAAGGTCATAACTTGATTGTGTGTTGATGGTTAGGGAATTAATTGCTATGTGGCTTAACTGGAATCATCTGCTAATTATTATGCATGGACTTATCATTTGTGAAAATGGTAAGGGGATAAAAACTGGCTTACGACTGTAGGGAAACTTCAATTTCAGGATAGTCGGAACTTGGTTGGGAACCATGGGAAAAACGATATTGTAGCACAATAGCGGGATTTGTTGTTATGAAAAAGGGTATATGTTGCTGTTTTTAGGGTGTGGTCAATGGTTGTTATTTGGTTCATGTGTTAACAAGTTAAGAGATGGATTTAATATCTGGCTATTTGTTGACTTACTATATGTTTCTTGTACCTTACTATATTATGGTTTACTGTTCATATTATGTTTATTGGAGCTGGCCGATGATCCTACCAGTACACGGTGTTTGTGTACTGATTCTGCACTTGCTTTAATTTTTGTGAGTACATGCAATCTTCCGGCAGCTGACACGCGACCTTACCTGTAGTCCCAACACTTTCAGACATCAAGGGTGAGCTGCTTCGATCGAGCTACCTTAGTCTCTTTCATTTCAGTTATAACCCACTTATTTTGGGCTTAGACTCGGGGTTGCATCCCTGCATTCTAGACGTTTAGTAGTGTTTTGGTACGATGACTTTCAGGTTCTAGGGAGGGATTTTCCACATGTTATTTATAATAGTAGTGAGATTGTTATTGAATTGCTAGTTTATTTTCTTGCACATTGGTTTTGAGCTGTTAGAACGGTTAAGTTTAGGGTCGTTGATGGTTCGCTCACCTGGAGGTTGGGTGGATGCCACTCAGGGCTGTTTGGGTTGTAACAAAGATGGTATCAGAGCCTTAGGTTTGTTGATCTTGTTGTACAAAAATAGGTCTAGTACAGTCTTGCAGAATGGTTCAGAGACGTTTATACTTTTCTTCGATAGGCTATAGGACTTTAGGAAAACTATCCCTTCTTTCTCCTTTTGTTCTATGACTTGATTCCAATTGGTATCTGGTGATACAAATTGGTATCTGACTTCGTTCACTCTTCTGTCCGCAGATGATTAACACAAGGAACAATAGAGCAAGAGTAGTAGTCCTAACAGTGGGCTCGACTATAAGAGGTAGAGGAAAAGGCAGGGGCAGGGGTCGAGGTAGGGTAACACCCACAAGGGGTGGAGCTCAAGTGGCTGTATGAGCACGTGAGGAAACCCCTCCCCCACCCTAGGATCAGGTTGAAGTGGAAGTCGAGGTTGTTGTTGAGGATGGTGTAGAGCAGAAGGAGGCAGCACCGGCTGAAGGTGAAGGCCTTCCCCCTATCACACCCGAAGCATTTCTGTAAGTGTGGTCCTTCCTGAGTGGGATGGTTGGTGCTAGAGCCAACCCCACAGGGACTGCAGATTAGGTTCTGGGTACTCATCCAGTGGCTACTACAGCTCCAAAAATAGATGCGGCGTCGGGCACATATGACTTTTTCAGACTAATGTTAGGTCCGGTAATGACAGGAAATGAGCATGAGATGCTGACTAAGTTCCTCAAGCTGAAACCTACTACGTTTTAGGGTACTGATAAAAAAGATGCATATAGGTTCGTACTAGACTATTATGAGAGGATGCACAAGCTGCGCATTGTGCAATAGCATGGGGTTAAGTTTATCACTTTTCAGTTGTAGGGTGATGCTAAGCAGTGGTGGATGTCTTATGTGGAGTGTCGATCATTTGTTTTGCCCCCACTGACTTGTGAGCAGTTTCACGCTCTCTTCCTAGAAAAGTATGTGCCCCGTACTTTGAGAGATCGCAAAAAGGATGAGTTCCTTGCTCTGGAACAGGGTAACATGTTGGTCTCTGCTTATGAAGCAAAGTTTCATGCCTTATCTCATTCTGTTACACAATTGTTGGGTTTTGAGGAAGAGCGGATTCAATTATTTGTGAAGGGCTTGAATACGGACTAACATGGGTTATCTGTGCACATGACTTTAGCAGGAAAGGGCTTTAATGAGGTAACATATTATGTTAAGAAGTTAGAAGAGGTCAAGCAGGTTGGGCAGGCTAAAGTGTTAGCGCAGAGGCCCCTAAGTGATGGAAACTTTAGTGGCTTGCACTCCAGGGGTAACAATCAGTAGGTGTACTCTGCTCCTCCTATTCTGTCATCTTTTCCATATACTACAGGTGGTTGTTCGAGAGTTAATCAACAGTTTTCAGCTCCTCAGGGACAGGGAGCTTCTTACACATCTACTAGTAGGCCTTCACTTGAACGTGGTTGTTTCTATTGTGGTGATCTTGGCCATATTAAGAGGGAGTGCACTCATAGAATGACTGGTAATCAGGCTCAGAAGCAGTCTAAGGCTGTGGTCCCGGCAGGTAGATGTGGCCATGCTAGAGGTCATGAGTGGGCGAGGTAACTTTCAGAGAGGCCGGGAAGACAGGGGGAACGATGGCGTGGGCAGGGGTGTGGCGCAGCTAGCCAAGGAAATAGTTCAGATTGATGACTGGTCTCAGTGTTATGATTTTCTAAGGAAGTCTGAGGCGGAGGCATCAGACGCAGTGATCACAGGTACAATTCTTGTCTGTGATAGGATGGTATCGGTACTTTTTGACCCAGGTTCTACATATTCATATGTGTCTATGAATTTTTCTTTGAGTTTGGACATGATTTGTGATATCCCTAATTCTCCTATCCATGTTTCCACCCAGGTTGGACAGTCCGTGATTATGATTCATGTTTATCGTGCTTATTCTTTTGTATTTGTGAGGTTGAATACTTGGGTAGACTTGGTAATTCTGGATATGATAGACTTCGATATCATTTTGGGCATGACCTGGTTATACCCTTATCATGTTGTACTGAATTATAACACCAAGACTGTGGCTCTAGAGATTCCGGGTAATGATAGGCTAGAGTGGGAAGGTGTGTATAGGCCTAAGCCGATTAAGATCATATCTTTTGTTTGAGCTAGGAAGATAGTGGAGAGAGGGTGCTTAGCCTTTTTGGATCATCTCTGGGATGATAGTATGCAGTCCTCATCTATTGAGTCAGTTCCGATTATTTCAGAGTTTTCGAAGGTATTTATGGTGGATTTGCCTGGTATGCCTCTGGACAAGGATATTGATTTCTGTATTAACTTGAAACTGGGCACTCGACCAATTTCCATTACTCTATATCATATGACTCCGGCAGAGTTAAGAGAACTTAAGACTCAGCTTCAGGAACTCCTAGATAAGGGATTTATCCATCCCAGTGCTTCACCTTATGGATCTTCGGTCTTGTTTGTGAAGAAACATGATAGTAGTATGTGGATGTGCATAGATTACATGCAGTTGAATAAGGTGACCATCTAGAATAAGTACTCTTTACCCCATATAGATGATCTTTTTGACCAGTTATAAGGTGTATCTATGTTCTCGAAAATTGACTTGAGGTTAGGGTATCATCAATTGAAGATTAGGCCCGAGGACATTCCTAAGACTGCTTTTCAAATTTGGTATGGGCATTACAAGTTCTTAGTGATGTCATTTGGGTTGACTAATGTGCCATCAACATTCATGAGTTTGATGAATGGGGTATTTAAGTCTTATTTGGACTCATTCGTCATCATTTTTATTGACGATATTTTGATCTATTCCAAGAGTAGGGAGGAGCACGCTAAACATCTTCGTATTGTGTTGGAAATATTGAGTCACCAAAAGCTTTATGCGAAGTTCTCCAAGTGTGAATTTTGGTTGACTTCAGTCACATTCTTGGGGAATGTAGTGTTAGAAAAGGGGGTGATGGTGGATCACCAGAAGATTGAGGTAGTCAAGAGTTGGGTTCGGCCTAGCTGTGTGACTGAAGTGAGGAGTTTTGTTGGGCTCGCAGGCTATTATCAAAGGTTTGTCAAGGACTTTGCATCTATTACTACTCACTTAACAAGACTGACTCAAAAATAAATACCATTTGTGTGGTCCAACAAGTGTGAGGAGAGTTTCCAAAAGCTCAAGACACTTCTGACCACGGCTCATATTTTGTCTTTTCCGGTTGAAGGTAAGGACTTAATTGTTTATTGTGATGCTTCACACTCGGGTTTGGGTGCTGTGTTGATGCAGGACATGAATGTGATAGCCTATGCATCCAGGAAGTTGAAAGTTCTTGAGAAGAATTACCCAACCCATCACTTAGAGTTGGCAGCGGTGGTGTTTGCACTGAAGATTTGGAGACACTATCTCTATGGTGTAAAGTGTGAGGTGTTCACCGATTATCGCAGTTTACAGCATGTTTTTACCCAGAAGGACTTGAATCTGAGGCAGAGAAGGTGGATGGAGTTATTAAAGGACTATGATATGACCATTCAGTACCATCCGGGTAAGGTTAATGTGGTGGAAGATACGTTGAGTCGGAAAACAGTTAGCATGGGAAGTTTGGCTTGTTTGGGGGTGTCCAAACGACCATTGGCAAGAAAGATTCAGGCATTAGAATCTAAGTTCATGCACTTGGGTATTTCAGAACAGGGTGGGGTGTTGGCTAGTATTAAGGTCAAATCCATGTTCCTAAAGGAGATAAAGGCCAAGAAGCTTCAGGATTCGCAGTTGAGCAAGCTTTGAAGCAAGGTAATATCTGGAGAGTCCAGGGATGCCATATTTGACACTGGCAAGGTGTTGAATTCCAGAGGAAGGATTTGTGTTCCTCGGGTTGATGGCATCATTCATAAAGTGTTGGCAGAGTCTCATGGCTCACAGTATTCGATTCATCTGGGTGTAACCAAGATGTACATGAATTTGAGGCAACTTTACTGGTGGCCCGGGATAAAAAGGGACATAGCTGATTTTGTGACCAAATGTCAAAATTACCAGCAGGTAAAGTACGAGCACCAAAGACCTGCATGACTACTTCAGAGGATGCCTATTCCAGAGTGAAAGTGGGAGAGGATAGCCATGGATTTTATGGTGTGTCTTTCTAAGACTTTGGGGAAGTATGACTCTATTTGGGTCATTGTGGACAGGCTGACCAAGTTAGCTCATTTTATTCCGGTCAGGGTGGATTACAATTCATAGCAATTGGCTAAGTTTTATGTGAAAGATATCATGAGATTGCATGAGGTACCACTATCCATCATTTCGGACATGGGTACGCAATTTACCTCTAAGTTTTGGGGTAAGTTACATGAAGAGTTGGGCACTCAACTAACCTTCAGTACAACTTTCCATCCTCAGACTGATGGTCAGTCGGAGAGGATGATCAAGGTACTGGAGGACATGCTGAGAGCATGTGTGATTGACTTTGGGGGTCATTGGGACCAGTTTGTACCATTGTGTGAGTTCTCATACAAATATAACTATCACTCCAGTATCAATATGGCACCTTTTAAGGAACTGTTAGGAGGAGTTGTAGGTCACCTATAGGGTGGTTTGACGAAGGCGATATAAACCCTTTGGGCATGGACTTGGTAAGGGAAGCACAAGAAAAGGTAAGAGGCATTCATACAAAGTTGCTAGCGGCCCAAAGCAGGCAAAAAGATTGTTTGGATCGCAAGGTAAGGGATATGGATTTTCAGATTGATTATTAAGTGTTATTGAAAGTGTCACAAATGAAGGGAGTTATACATTTCGGTAATAAGGGCAAGCTAAGACCTCAGTTCATCTGACCGTTTGAAGTTATTGAGATTATTAGGACAGTGGCTTACACGTTAGCACTGCTGCCTAGTTATCGGGTATCTATCTGGTATTCTATGTATCCATGCTAAAGTTATACCATGGGAATGAGGACTACATCATCAAGTGGGATGAGGTGTTACTAGATAAGGATCTTCGCTATGAAGAGGAATCGGCTGTTATTCTTGATCGAGATGTTCGGAAATTAAGGACAAAGGTAATCAGTATGGTAAAGGTTCAATGGAAGCATCATTTGATTGAGGAAGACACTTGGGAAACTGAGAAGGATATGTGGGATAAGTATCCTCACTTATTTGAGGATTCCGGTACTACACTTCCCATTCTTTATTTCTTTAATTTTGGGTTGGATCATTCGGGGACGAACATGGGTAAATTGGTATCTGTTATAACGACCGAGTTTGTCATTATGGGTAGACTTTTTGTGACAAGTTTCAAGTCAGAAAACTTCTGGATTTGGGGGTTGAAAATTCTGGGCTAGGCTAGTCTTGGCCTGTTTTGGAGCAAGGTATGGTCTAGGAAAATCTGGGTGAGGATTGGTTAGCAAGCATTTTTTTGAGCTAGTTCTCCATTTAGATAAGACATAAAGGAGTCCGTAGGACTTTTCAGAATTGAATTCGGGTAAGTAGAACTCCCGGTGTCAAAGTTGACATGAAGGGATTGTTCCAGAACGTCAAAAAATCGAGTGTATTGTAAAATGGAAAATTTTTGGGGACTTTATTACTTTCTGTCCCATGTCAATAGCCACAATGGTTGACACTCCGCCATAGCAACCTCCACCATAGCGGTGAAAATACCACTACAGCGGAAGTCAATGTTGGTCAGCACCACTATAGTCGATGGTTCCGCTATGGCGGTACCGCTATAGCAGAGCCTGGACCACTATAGTGGACTCATCGGGTTTTAATGTAAAAAATTTCCCCAAAACATTCAGTTTTCATCAAGAACATTTTGGGATAAGGGCAAGGGGATTTTGGGCGAAACTAATAAGTTTTCCATCATTTTTCGTCCTAAAGGTAAGAATTTTACTCTCCAAAATCTGTACTATCTTTCCTATGCTATAGAATTGCTAGGGGTAGACTTGGGGAAAGGTTTGGAATAACCTAGGATGGTAAAATCTGGGGAAAAATGGGGATTCTAAGGTGTAGAAGTTCTTGGGTGTTGTTAATTCCACTAGATTATGATCATGTGACCTTAATTCTCTAAATGTATCCATGAAAAATGGTAGAAATAGGTGAATTAATGGTGGGAAAGCCTGGGAAAGGGGTGGAATGATCATGGTTGGCCTGGGGTTTGGGATTTTCGCATAATACAGGTAATTAGTAGGCCATAAGAATTGATTTTGGTTATTGTATGTTGTTTTAGACCAAGAACCGACAAGATCTTCGGGAAACAGGAAAGCTCCGGTTGAGTAGAGCTTGGAATATTTTAAGGTAGGTGATGGTTTTTCATTACTATTGATTTGAGATGATACTAGACTCAGACAAGCCGAGCGTCATACTTGTTTTACTACTATTTTAGACTCGGTTATGTATCGGCACCCTTGTTGGGGTTTTTTGAGAATTAATTAAGTGATTTAGGCCCAGATAGACTCTGGGCATGCATTTTCGAGATTTGTTTACTAGTTTGTATCAGGACATACTCCGGACAAGTATATTGAGATTATCAGATTTAGTATATGGTCGAGGACCTCCATGGACCTTGCCGATCTAGACTAGGGGCTACCTGCTAAGTGTGCCGGAGGAGGGGTATATGGTGTAGTTTAAGTATACAGGACGTGTCCTTCCATGGATCCTACATGTTGGTCCAATAGGCACCAGATGAGGTACATACAAGGTTACTATTCCACCTGGTTTTCCTTTAACATCATATCATTCATTTGCGTGAGCTTCCACCTTTGTCTGCTATTTTCTGAGTGTACGCTCTGGTAGTATGGGATGCCAGAGGGTTTGTTTTCACTTATATGTGTTCCTCGGGTGTATGGGAACCGATTGGGACTATAGGTAGACTTATTATTATTCTATCGTGTTTCTATTTTGGATTATGGCTATATTCAGGTACTTATTTGAGGTTTCACATATGGGAGTTGTATAGTATATGCTTCTAGTTCACTTCATGGTTATACTTGGATTATTGGCTGATTATTCCTACTCTGAAAGTGTATTATTGGCATGATTTAGTTGTTTGAATTGGGTTTCAGGCATGAGTTCATTTACTTGCTTCCTTCTTTTCCTTTTCTTGAAGTTACCGATATACTGCATTCTTCTCAAAGCTCTCTTATTATATATTGTTATTGCAAGGGCCCCAGGTGCGTTTTTTCTTTACTTCACCTGTGTCTGTGAGATATATATTTCTAGTAGCTAGACAAGTATGTTGTTTTCTTCTTATATCCTTCTGTGCTAGCTTCCGTTTACCTATTCATTGCTTCTGTGACTACTTGTTTCTTTTCTGCTATATTATTGCTCTTATGTATTATATGCGATCAGTCACCCTATGATGCCTATTAGGTACCCGTTTCTTGGTAATTTGTGCTCATACTACACTCTGCATCTTCTTGGTGCAGATCCTAGTGTGGACCATCACCGCTAATTTGTGGAGACTCATATGAGCTGATTTTTGGACTATCTGAGGATGAAGGTGAGCTCTTGATGAACAGAGCTTAGCTTTTAGCTCATATTTTATATCTTGTACACTTTTTTCTATTCAGAGACAAATGTGTATATATTCTTGTGGATCCTTTGTATTTTGTATATTTAGTATCGGCTCTTATACTAAGATACCAGGTCATGGGTTTGGTTTACCTTCCACTTACTTTTATTTCCGATGCTTATTTCTTTATTTAAATTCTTTCCTTCTGCTATTTATCTTATTCTTCTTGCTTGTTAGATAGTAGCCTATTACTAACTGTTCGGGGATACGGGAATTGGTTTTCCTATCGGGTGTTATAGGTGCCATCATAACCGAGAAATTGGGCCATGACAGCTTGGTATTAGAGCCTAGAATCAGTGGTATCGGACCCAATGTCTAAAAGAGTCCTTTTGATCAGCGCAGAGACGTCCGTAATCAATATTTGGGAGGCTGCAGTGGCATCATAGGAAATATGAACCTCTTCTTTCTTCTATATCGTGCATCTTATCCTTGATGGTTTCCTAAAATCTCACTTATTCTAGTTCATTCTCCCACAGATGGTTTGTACGATATCGTTGATATTAGGCGGGAGCGATCCATCGACTCCAGCACCCGAGAATCCAGCTAATGTCCAAGGGGGTCACAGAGGTAGAGTTAGGGGATGTTCCTGAGAAGCGGCACAAGTTAGATCTCTTAGGGTCGAGGTTGAGACTGAGTATGAGCCCGAGATTATTTCAGAGCAGCAGCCCATGGACTGGGGGACAACTCAGGTACCACCAGTGCTAGCACAAGCTTCTGTGCCAACTTCATCCCTAGCTCCTTCGTCAGATATTCGGGGTATGCTTCTTTAGTTGTTGGGTATGATAGAGGGACAACCTTCAGATGTGGCACAAACATACGCTCAGGGGGCAGCCCTGGGTGTACAAAGTTCAAAAGTGTAGCCTACTACTGCGGCACTTTGTGCTAAGGTTATTCTGGTACCATCTCCTGAACAGCCTCTTGCTCCTCGCCCAACTATGACGGAGATAGAGCAGAAGGAATTAGGTAGATTTATGATATTGGATCCACCTAGATTTGCTGGTACACCTGGTCAGGATCCATATGATTTTATCTCTACCTGTAAGGTGATGCTACACTATTTGGGCTTGTTGGAGACTCATGGTGTTAGATACACTACATATTAGTTGGATGGCCCAACTAAGCTTTGGTGGAAAGCCTAGGTTGATTGCAGACCATATTTGTCTCCTCTGTTACCTTGGTCAGAGTTTTATGAGGACTTTATGACCAAGTTCTTGTCACAGAACGACAAAGATCATCGTAGGGAGCATTTCACTAGACTTGTGCAAGGTTCTATGACTGTATCTGAGTACGAGACTCCCTTTCACCAGCTTGCACCATATAGGGCCATGACTATCTGTACCGAGCCCGAAGATTTGTTTGGGGGTTGAGATTAAAGTTCAGATAGATAACTTAGGTGTTAGTCGCTATCGGTCGATTCTTTCAGGCTATAGTAGATAATGTCCGCACTATGGAGGATTTGCACCATTATAATCTAGGGGCCAGAGACAAGAGGCCACATCACCAGGGTAGCTACAGTGGTTCCCATTAAGGTGGTAGAGGTTCAGGAAAGTGGGGCTGAGGTTATCAGCCACAACAGCACTAGGGTCAGCCTAGTCAATCGATTTAGGCTTCTTTTCATGCTTTTGGTAGTTCTTAGTTTGAGCAGGGTCCGAGTAACTAGACGGGTTACGGTGGTCACACTCTAAGGGGTACAGTTTCTAGTGCATTAGGTTATGGTGGACACACCGGTGCAACTAGTTCATCCCGGCAGGGTAGGCCATCAAAGCCTTATTATGAATGTAGTGTTAATTGGCACTATGCTAGAAATCGCCCCCAGTGGGGTACAGTTAAGCCAGTCTCAGCCAGATCAACCTATCCGTGTAGTTTATCCACCAGCTATAGGAGGTGGTGGTTAGGGTAAAGGTGGTGCCCCGCGTGGCTGTACAGGTGGTAGGTATGACAATCGGTCAGTTGAAGGTCTCCATCCGTTTTACGCAGTCCCTGGGAGACCAGAGGCAGAGGGCTCGGATGTTGTGATCAAAGGTACGATCTCTGTATGCCATCAGTCAGCTTTGGCTTTTTTGATCCTAGATCTACTTGTCTATATGTTTCTGCCTACTTTATGCCTTATTTGGGGTTGGCTAGTGAGCCGTTATCGATGCTTGTATCTATTTCAACCCCAGTAAGAGATTCTTTAGTAGTGGATCAAATTATGAGATCCTGTACGATTTTTGTTGAAGATATTGAGACTTGGGATGATTTGATGGTTCTTGATATGTTAGACTTTGATGTGATTCTGGGCATGGACTGGTTATCCCTTTATCGAGCCATTTTTTATTGTTTTTCCAAGACCATTACCAAAGCCGTTCCCAGTGTATCCCTAGTTTTGTGGCAGGATTCTGTTAGATGCGCACCGTCTGGGATCATCTCTTGTCTTTGAGCTAGGAAGTTGATTTCTCGCAGGTGTTTGGCTTATCTAGCATATGTCTGAGATGTTAGTGCTGACCCTTCTTCCCCTAAAATGGTTCTTGTGGTTAGAGATTTCCTAGATGTGTTTCCTATCGACCTGCCAGGCCTTCCACCTGAGAGATATTGAATTTGCTATTGAGTTGGAGCTGGGCACTATGCCTATTTATATTTCTCCTTACCATGTGGCTCCAGCTGAGTTGAGGGAGCTTAAGGAGCAGCTTCATGATTCATGAGCTAAGGGTTTCATTAGGCTGAGTGTGTATCCTTAAGGTTCTCCAGTTCTATTTGTGAAGAAGAAAGATGGGTCGATGCGGATGTGCATTGATTATAGACTGCTGAATAAGGTGACTGTGAAGAATAGGTATCAGATGACGTGCATAGATGACTTATTTGATTAGCTTCAGGGTTTAGCCATGTTTTTAAAGATAGATTTGAGGTCTGGCTACCACCAATTGAGGATTAGGGCGGAGGACATCCCTAAGACAACATTCAAGACACGTTATAGCCACTATGAGTTCGTGGTAATGTCTTTTGTGTTGACAAATGCCCCTGTAACTTTCATGGACTTGATGCACAGGGTTCGTAAGCCCGTACTTGGACTTATTTGTGATAGTTTTTATAGACCACATCTTTATATACTCGCAGAGTAGAGATGATCATGAGCAACACATGAGGGTTGTACTCCAGACTTTGAGATACCATCTACTTTATGCCAAGTTCTCAAAGTATGAGTTTTTGCTTGAGTCAGTGGCATTTCAAGGACCCGTGGTGTCTAAATATGGAATTAGAGTGGACTCGAGGAAGATTTCAGCCATTTATGATTGGCCGAGACCGACTACTCCTATGGAGGTTCACAACTTTATTGTGTTAACAGGGTACTACAAGAGGTTCATCGAGGGGTTTTCTTTGATAGAAACACCTTTGACTAGGCTTACTAGGAAGGATGTCCCATTCTAGTGGTCGAATCAGTATGAGGATAGCTTTTAGAGGCTTAAGGCCTTCTTGACTTCAACTCCAGTGTTGACTTTGCTAGTTGAGGGTCAGAGATTCTTGGTATATTATTATGCTTCAGGGGTTGGTCTTAGTTGTGTATTAATGTAGCAAGGTTGAGTGATAGCTTATGCATCGAGATAGCTAAAGGTTCACGAGCATAACTACCTCAGTCATGACTTAGAGTTTGCGATAGTAGTCTTCGCGCTCGAGATTTAGAGGCACTAGTTATATGGGGTTTATTGTGAGATCTTCACTGATCACCATAGTCTTCAGTATATCACGAGTCAGTGAGAGCTAAACTCTAGGCAGAAGAGATAGATCGAGCTACTGAAGGACTATGATTTCACTATTCTATATCATCGGGGCAAGGCAAATGTGGTAGCGGATGACTTGAGTCGAAAGACAGTGAGTATGGGAAGCCTAGCTTCAGTTTATGTTTCAGAGTGACCATTAGCCATGGACATGTAGTCCTTGGCTAACCGTTTGGTTAGTCTTGACTTTTTGGATCCTAGCAAAGATCTTGCCAGTATTGAGGTTCGTTCCACCTTGGTTGATCAGATTTAGAGCCTTTGCGGATCATCATTTATGTGAGCTTCGTGATCAGGTCTTTTGGGGTGAGTCTAGCCAGGCTACTCGATATTCAGATGGTGTTCTGAGGTTTGATAGTCATCTTTGAGTTCGAAGAGTTGGTGATTTGATTCAGTTGATTCTCTGTGAGGCATTTTGTTTGAGATATTCCATCCATCGTAGTGCAACTAAGATGTACATAGATTTGATATAGCTTTACTGGTGGAGTGGTATGAAGTAGGACGTAGCAGAGTTTGTGTCTCAGTGCTTAAACTATCAGCAGGTTAAGTTTGAGCACATGAGACCTAGTGAATTGATGCATCGACTTCCCATTCTTGAGTGAAAGTGGGAAGGGATTACTATGGACTTCATAGTTAAGTTTCTATGTACTTCGCGAGGGTTTGACTCTATATGGGTCATTGTTGATAGGCTGACTAAATCAGTGCACTTCTTGCCAATCTATTCCACATAGAGTGCAGAGAGGTTAACTCAAATTTACCTTCATGAGATTGTTCATTTGCATGGGGTCCCAACTTCTATCATTTCAGACTGCAGCACTAAGTTCACATCTTATTTCTAGAGGGCTATTCAGTGAAATTTAGGTACAGAGGTTCATCTTAGCACCACATTCTACCCTTAGACAGATCGCCAGTCTGATAGGA
Source organism: Jaltomata sinuosa (assembly GCA_003996215.1). NCBI lineage: Eukaryota > Viridiplantae > Streptophyta > Magnoliopsida > Solanales > Solanaceae > Jaltomata > Jaltomata sinuosa. The sequence goes on along the minus strand of QJPP01003272.1, from coordinate 95,006 downwards.
CTATTCAAGTCCTGGAGGACATGCTATAGGCCTGTGTTCTTGACTTTGGAGGTTCTTGGGATCAGTTTGTGACTTTGTCAAAGTTTGCTTATAAAAATAGTTTTCATTCGAGCATTGTCATGGCACCTTTCGAGGCATTATATGGTAGGCATTGCAGATAGTGATTGATTGGTTTAATGGCTTGTAGTCTAGGCCGTAGAGTACAGATTTGCTTCGTTATTCACAAGATAGAGTCAGAGTGATTAAGGATAGACTTCATGCAACTCAGAGTAGGTAGAAGAGCTACGCTGATCGTAGACTTCGTGCCTTAGAGTTTGGTATTGGTGACTTAGTATTCTTTCGTGTATCACCAATGAAGGGCGTGATGAGATTTGGTAGGCGGAGCAAGCTTAACCCTAGGTATATTGGGTCATTTGAGATTCTTTAGAGAGTTGGTAGTGTTGCTTACATATTAGATTTTCCTCCAATGTTTTCAGCTAAGAACCAAGTTTTCCATGTATCAATGTTGTGACAGTATGTTCCAGATGAGTCTCATGTGTTGCAATGGAATTTAGTTCAGTTGGATGAGTGTTTGGGCCTTTGTTGAGTAGCCGGTAGGTATTCTGGCTAGAGATGTTAGGAGGTTAAGATCTAGAGAGATTTTGGCTATTAAGGTTCAGTGGAGGAACTGTCTAGTTTTGGAGGCTACCTGGGAGACAGAGAGAGATGTGGGCTCAATATCCGCAGTTATTTGAGCCTTTAGGTGCTCTCTTGTTCTTGACTTTCAATGATGAAATTCCTTTTTAGTAGTGGATGATGTAATGGCCCTTCTGGTCATTCCCGTGTTTATGTTTTCTTTGTACTATTAGAGCTTACCTGTAGTGGCCCTAAGTCATTTATGGCTTACTGGGACTGGTGTCTCGGTGCCCTGGCTGTTCGTTTGGTGTTTATGAATGTTTCCCTGTTTTAGAGCATTAACTTAGGAAATCATTGACTTTAGTCAACATTCTTAGCTAACGTGCTTGGAATCAAATTCTGACAGTTCCATTAGATCTGGAACATAGAGTTTGGTCTAGTTTGACCTTTAGTCGAGGTCTGAGAGTTTTAGTGTGGTTTTGTGTTGCTTTTTCTATTTTTAGGCTAGTCGGAGTAGGAAGTGTGACTTTGGTAAACTTTCAATGATCAGAGCATCAAATTCGAAATTCGACAATTCCATCAGCTCTAGAATATTTAATTTAGGATAGGTAGGAGGTTGGTTCAGGTCCTGGGTGAGCCAGGCTCATTTCGGGTGTTTGGTTGATTTTAGTTAGTGTTGACTTGGGTCAACATTCTTTCGAAACGACCTCGTATGGAAGTTTCACCAATTCCTTTGAGTCCGGAACATTGTTTCCAGTCTAACAACTTGTGTGGTTTTTAAGTATCTAGTTTCGATTCTGCCTGGAACAACCCATAGATGATTCAGCGCCGATGGCTCCTAGGAAGCACAATCGCGCTAGCTGATAAGTCTTTAATCTACTAACTTATTGAGCCTTTAATCATGAATTATTGCTATGTTTTGATGAGATTTAGAGGTTCTTATTGCCTTTATTGATGTGAATGTTGGTACTCTTAGTCAAATATAGAAAACAAGGAATTGGATGCAAAAGAGCTCAAAAGGAGTTAACATGTAAAGTAATCAAATGAGACAAAGATTTTTTTGAGAGGTGTGGCCGCCGTGTGACACGCACAACCCTTTGTGCGGTCTGCACCTCCCTCCGCATAAAGCCGCATGAAGCTTAAAAGAAAAGAGAAGAATCTATTAAGGGGTGCGACCACTGTGCGACACACACAAGGCCTAGTGCAAACTGCACCCTGCTTTGCATGACAACTGAAGATCGGCCAAGTCACTGGTTTGCTTGTATGGAGCTGTGCGACGCGCACAACATGACGTGCGAAACGCATGTCGAATCGCACATCTCTCGTGGGGCAATTTTGTCCACTTTTGTATGACGAATTGGGAACATTCAAAAATTTAATTTGGGCATAGTATTTCATAGTTTTTTTTGAAAGTTTTGAGTTTTTGAGCATGTTTTTCTCCCAAGGCAAGAAAGAGAATTTCACTCAATCTCTCAATCTTCAACCTTGGACTTGTAAATTTGAGCTTTGATATTGGATTTTTGCTACAATTAATGAAAAGAAATTTGAATTTCCCTATGGGTATACTTTCTTTTTCCTTTAGCATGAGTGGCTAAGTCTCCTTGTCTAGGGATGTGTAAATGATGGGTACTTGATAAAAGGGTATGGGTCTTGCTTATTTGTGTTTATAATTGCTAATATGACATGGGTCTAGTGATTTCACCATATTTCAACGGTAAAATTAGTGGTTGCAAACATTGATTTAATTTACTTTATTATGTTCTTGCTTGAGATAGAGGTTCATAATTTTGGATGTGAAATTGCTAGTGGGTACTTGGGATTCCACTTAGATTGAGGGTAGAAATAGCTCAATTCGCCGAAAACACCCATTTAAGGGTCTAAGCTAGAGATAGTGTGACCTCACCAAGCCTATATTGGCTGGTTTATGCCTAAACAATGGTTCTTGAACATAGACCGTTGGATAAGTGATTATGAGATCGAATGATTAACATTCATTCCTAAAACCAATGCTACCTTTGTTGTTTACTGAGAATTTACGCATTTGAGCAAGTACCTAGACCTGTGTTCGAGTATCATCGGAAGCACATCACTAGTCGTCCTCTCTCCTATTTACACCTCAAATATACATTAATGTTTGGCTTGGAATTACATTGTGACAGATTCCCAATTCCTCCCCACTATTTTTACATTATTTGATGATTGGACAATCTACTCTCATTGTGAGGTCCTTTCTAATAGCTCATTGGCTAATCTACCATTCCCTGTGGGATCGACCCTGAATCCCATCGGGTAATATAAATTTTATTTTGCTTAACGATCACTTTCACCTCCGTCATAGAGAGTGTCATTTGAGCGTTATCACTATCCTGCTGCTCGGCCATCTGCGTGATGGCGCCTTTCCAGCGCGATGGCACCTGGGTCTTGCCTACCCTTCAGCGCAATGGCGCTCCTCTAGCGCCAATGATGCCGCCCACCTATGCCAGCCTCCAGCACAATCGCGCCCCTTTAGCGGGATAGCACTGGCCTGCGCCTAGGCCTATAAACTTCTCCTTCTTCATTTTTCCAGCCTGTATTTTGTAATTTTCTCAACTCCAAACTCATTTTTCTCTCAACTCAAATTACTCCAAATCATTTCTTGACTAGGGGAATTCATCAAGTTGGCGGATTATGTTGCTCCCTCATCGTTTGGTAAGTTTCTCCTTCCCTAAATTTGCTTCTTCTCCATAAGAAAACTCCATTGTTGATTTCTTAAGGTTCGGAGAAATAACTCTGTGGGCTTGCTTCATCACATCTAGGTAGGTGAATTCTTACTTTAATTTCCGAATTTTACTCTTGAAATTCCCTCTTTAATTATTTAATTGAGCGGGATGTTTTGGGCCCCCTTTTCTTGGCTAATCTAGCTCAAATTTTGAGCATGTACTCTTGGGATTGTTGTGATCATCATGCGTCTTTCCATTTCAGGTTTTGGGTTATGGTCCCCGTGGGCCCGCTTTTGACCTAAATTTCGACCCAGCTATACTTTTAACAATATGGGTATCCTTAGCTTCATTTTAATGCATGGATTATGTTTTTGATAGTTTGATTTCTGTTCGGAGCTTCTAGGAGTGGTTCTAGCTTAGACATCATCATTTTAGCAGCTTGTCATAGGACGACAGGTAGGTTATGGTTAAACCTTTCTAGACTTTGCATATATAGGCTATAATTGTACTAATTAGCATCCTTCGATTGGATTTATTAGTTTGGCACCCCACACCTTGTCCGCTTCATTCATGTCCACCTTATTTCGCTTGTTTGATTGTAGTATTCAATGTAGTTGGTGTTATTACCCTTGTGGTGCTGTGTGGCCTTATATTAGACTCTGGACCATAAATGGTGGGAATGTCCGTGAGTCCTGGACATCGATATTCAATAATAAAGCTGGTTATCTATGTTGTAGAGCAATTGGAGCCTGTGCAGGGCCAATAGGTTGATTGTGAGCCGTTGGGCTACTGTTTGTGATTGAGCATGATATTATCTTGCATATAAATAGGTTTCCTACATGTTTTACTACTGTTTTGGCTTTGGACCGATTGTTAATGGTTTTCGAAACCTTGCATGGCCCCGAGGGCCTATTTTTGGTAAAAATAGTTATAAAAGGTTCGTAACTGATTTTCATGGATCTTCTTGGGGTAAGAGAGTTAAAAAGAGGATTTTATCATAGTTTTCACACTTGTACTAGACCCGGTTGCGCCGTGGTTCTAGATATGCTTTACTATTGATTTGAGATGATTCTAGATTCGAACGGGCTGAGCATATACTTGTTTTACTACTGTTTTAGACCCGGTTATGTCCGAGCACCCTTGTTGGGGTTTTTGAGATTTAATTCACTGATTTAGTCTTGGTTAGACTCGGGGCTCGTATTTTTGAGATTTGGTTAGTAGTTTGGGTCCGGACACTCTCCGTACGAGTATATTGAGGTTATGAGATTTAGTATATGGTCGAGGACCTCTATGGACCTTGTCAATCTGGACCAGGGGCTATGTGCTGAGTGTGCCAGAGGAGGGGTATATGGTGTAGTTGAAATATACGGGCCATGTCATTCCATAGTTCAAATATAGGCGCCGGAGGGGGTACATACAGGGTTACTGTTCCACCTGGTTTTCATATTGCATCATATCATTCATTTGCGTGAGGTTCCACCCTTGTCTGCTGTTTGCTGAGTGTACACTCCAGTAGTATAGGATGCCGGAGGATTTGTTTCACTTGTATTTGTTCCACCCTTGTATGCTTTTTGATGTGACGCCAATTTACGTCACTTTCGACTCCTTTTTACTAAGAACAATCGTACGTTTTCAAGCAACCGTTGTTGTTTTTGATGTTTTTATGTTGTATTTGTAGGAAATGGAAACAAACACGGAAACGGAAGGAAATACGAGAAAAAGAGGATTCTGCCTAAGAGTGACGGCCTGAGTGACAGCCCGTCACACATGTGACGGTCCGTCACAGTGACCGTCAACTTAAGGCAGTGGTGCTGCCTAGCAGTGACGGTCCAGGCGACGGTCCGTCACTGCCTTGACGGTCCGTCAAGCCTGGCCGTCAAGCTTAGGCAGTGGCGCGTCAACGGCTGCCCGCGTTTTGGGGATTCCTAGCCCGTTTTGGATTTGGTTTCTTTGACTCCTATAAATACCCTAGGATAGGTTTATTTTAAGGGGAATTCACCCATTAGTTTAAAACACGTTTTAGTTGTTTTTGTAATCAAACAACACGGTTCATTGGTATTGAACTCGTGTTCTTGATTCGTTCGTGAGTTCTTGGTTTTTCTTGTTCTTGGATATTGGAAGATTGATTGTTTCATTATATTGTAAGACTTTTCTTCCCTTTATTATGAATACAACTATTTTCTCTTCTTCTTCGAGAATGAGTAACTAAAACTTCCGCAACTAGGGTTGTGGGAGCCATGACAAACGTAGCGATTTAGATTCCGGGTAGCGTTGGGTTCAATTTACATGTAGTCACGTTGTTAATCATACTTTATGTCACGTTTTCTAGTGGTTGCAAACATTAGAACATGCCTAGGTTTAATTTGCTTGAGTAAAGAGATTAAAATCGGGAAACTTGATTAACAACATGGATTCGAGACTACTAACTCTCGTCTAATAATTAATGCCGTAACTGGATTAATCTACTTGATGTTAGGATTGAAAGCTAAAAAGCACATCTTTTCGAGGTCGAGAGAATAGAAAAGGAAATTTGTTTATTTGGTCGAGAGACGTTTAGACGATACCATTGACGCAATCACATCGTGACACACATATAGAAAGAACCCTGTTAAGCCTAGAATCAATTGTAACAACGCCATGGTGAACACATCCCTAGTTCGCATTCTCTCATATTGATTAAAACTCACACGTTTATTATTTGTTTTGTTCACGTTGATTACAAACCCACCCCTTTATTTACTGGAAACGATTGACGACTAGTCACATACTTCACTAAAGTCTTAATCTTCACCATATTCTCTGTGGGATTCGACCCCAACCTTTGTTGGGTTCTTTACTTGACTACGATCGCTTACGCTTCGTTAATTTGAGGTGTAGTTTGAGCGTTATCACTTTTGATAAATAAATGTGGGAGGGGGGTGTATTTATAGAGTTTAGTAACCTTTAGCACTAATAAAATCAATCCACATGGGGTTAGGAGAAGTAACCACTTTCGCCACTGCCCAAAAGCGGAGCAGTGGCGCAAGAAACAATGAAAACTTTAGAACACTGCTGATTTCCATGCCACCCCTTGATTTTGGGTGTGTGGCGCGATCCTATGCTGTAGGAGAACTTCAGAATCAGTCACAAATCCATGCCATTGCCCGTTTTGGGTCAGTGGCACAAGGCATAACAAGATTTGCACTTTTTTGCTCGTCTTGCGTCGCTTTGCGGCGTCGCTTCTTCCTTGGTTCCTTTTGATTCGTTAGTTCTCTTTTTCCTCTTGATTAAGCTCCAAATATCTCAAGATATTCCTACATAAATAAAACACAAAACATAAGTGTAATTCATAACATTTACGTTCAAGACAACACTAAAAAAAGGACAAATGAGAGGCGAATGACAGTATAAAATAGTTCTTTTACCCTCTTCTCAACACCCCACACTTAACCCTTGTTCATCCTCTAGTAATCTATACACTTGTAACACCCTAGAATTTGATTCAACTTTATAAGTTAAAATCTCTGAAAATTTTAAAACTTCCAGGAACTACAGGTCCAAACCACGGACTTTGGTTCGAACCACGAGCCGTGCAATGGAGTCGTGGTTTGCATCTGATGGTTCAGTCTCTGTCCTGAGAACTATGAGTTGGTTCTATGGACCCTGGTTCAATCTACCGTTCACTCTGTTAACTCAAGGAACTTGATTAGAGAACTGACATTTTCCCTCAGAGCTACAGATTAGGTCTACAGACCATAGTTTATTCAACGGCCCGTCATGTTGATCTGTAAAATTCCTTCTGCAGCTTAATTTCTGAACCAAAGATCACGACTGGGTCGATGGACCATAGAACTTTCTACGGCCTATACTGTTGACTCGTAAAGTACCTTTTGCAAGCTGACTCTGTGGCTAGGAACAACGAGTGGGAACCACGAGCTGTGGTTCAGTCTATGGCTTGTGGAATCAATCTGTGATTCCTGAAGCCGACCTTTTAACAGTTTTTTCTTAAATTAATCCTAGGGGTATTTTTTAATTACCCACCCTTTTAACAAATAAGTGCAGTCGTTTTGACCACTTTTAGTAGGGGTTCTACCCTTATTAGCCTAAGCCTTTCCATATTTCCTCATTCATCTACTAAAAGAGGAAAAGAGTTCCTCTTCTCCAAGTCTCAAGTTCCAAGTTCAAGCCCCATAGCTAGGGATTCAATTCCAAGTCTCCATTATTCTCATCCAAGGTTTAGAAAGATTTAATTAAGGTATGTGGGTATTCAACATGGGTTCCTTTCACCCTTGTGCCCAAAACACCAAACTTTTACTTTGAATTGTGGATTTATGAAATTAGGGTTCATATCCAATTTGGGAAAAACTCATTGGTTCAATTTTAAGGCATTAAATTATGGTTTCTCATTACTCAATTATGATTTATTTGGGGTTCCTTTATTGATTTCAAAAGCCTATGCATTAAAGATTATTTCTAGCATGATTCAATTGATTAGCATGTTTACAAGTGAAAATTTGGCATGTTTAGATAACATGGCCTTATGCATTTATGAAATTGCATGCCTAATTCCTCGAGTTATGAATTAAGAAAGAAAAGTATGTCTTGAATTATGGCTATGCTAAGCTTTAAGGACTTATGGTTTGAATTTGCATGACATTAGATATGTCCTTAGACATTTCAAACAAGATTTTGGTATTAGATAGGCATTTCAAACTGAGTTGGACTGGGTTTAGCGTACCCTTAGTACCAGAACTACATTTCCACCATAGGTTGCCCTCTGTGGCTTATGACAGGATCCGGATAGATATGATTCTAAATTTGGCCGGTTAGGACAACCTTTTTTGGTGTCGGTGTATGACACTGGAATCCATGTAGCTCATCATGGTTTATGTCGGTTAAGAGAAACTCCCGTATGAATGTTTTCGACTTGCTTAAGCTTATGATATCTATTTCGAAGTCTTGACTTTTATCTCATGCTTACCATTTTTATTATGATATTTACATTGATGACTTGTTATGCATGAACTAGGTTCATATTTATGTTTTAAGTATGTTTTCATCATATTCATGCATATCTCACATATTCAGTACATCCTATAGTACTGCCGCATACTTTGCGCTGTATCCTATTATAATGCAGATTCAGGCTCTATTCCTCAGGCACGTGGCTAGTCAGTGCCATCTATCCAGACTATCTATTAGTGAGTCTTCATCTTTCAAGGACCGGAGTGATGAGTAGTTTTCTTTATATTTCCTTTGTTGGATTCTTGAGTTAGTTAGGGTCTTGTGTAATCAACTCTTATTACAGATTTAGAAGTTTCAGACATAGTTAGATGTATTCTGAATTAGTATTTTGTAGACTTTATTCTATTTAAGTTTATGGATTTCTACCTTATCTATGTATTCTTCCGCTTTATTTTTCTTAAGTATCTCTGAGTATGCTCTGACAAAGGGTTAATCTAGGATACTTATGTCTCGTATTCTAGTTACGTCTAGGGGGTAGCCTGGGGGCGTGAAAAACATGATATCATATCCTCATGTTCAAGAGTCCTGAGGTGTCTGAAGCCGTATCTAGTAGAATATCTTTCATGTGTGTGAAGCGCGCCACACTTATGAGAGGAAAGCTATGAGATGTCTTAGGAAAAGTTCACTTCTCTCATGATCAGTATTGTGCAATATAGTTTAACTCTATTATTCCTCTAATCCTTTCCTTGTACATTTGAGATTATGCCTCAATGTTCTATGTCTCCCTGAGCCGCTCAAAATACTAACCCTTTGATTTCCAACCCTGAGGTCATAAATGTGGAGTTCCAAAATGCTATTCACTTATTGGCCAAGACTATGGCTTCCCAATCCAATCAGCAGGCTCCAGTCCCCGTTCACCCTCACGGTGGAGCAGTGGTCCGATTTCGAGATTTTATCCATATGAACCCATCAGAATTCTGGGGTTTGAAAGTTGGTGAGGACCCGCTTAGCTCTATGGATAAGGTGAAGAAAATCTTGAAGGTGATACAGGTTACTGGAGTTGAGAGTGTTGAGCTAGCGTCCTACCAACTAAAGGACATAGAACATATCTGGTTCACTCAATGGAAGGAGGCTAAAGCTAGGGATGTGATCCCTACAACATGGGAGTGTTTTGAGAGGGCTTTACTCGATCGGTTATTTCCCTGAGAGTTGAGGTAAGCTAAGGCTGAGTATTTTGTGAAATTGAGACAGGGGTCGATGTCAGTCCAAGAGTACAGTTTGAGGTTCACTCAGTTCTCTAGGTGTGCTTTGTCTATGGTAGCGGACCCACATGATCTGATGAGTAAGTTTATCTATAGAGTTTCAGATATGGTGAAGAAGGAGTGTAGGTCCACTATGCTATTGAGTGATATGAATATTTCCCAACTCATGACCCGTGACCATTAGATTGAGGGAGACAAGTTGAGGGAAATGTCAAGAGAGAACAAGAGGGTCAGATCTGAAAGCTTGGGTTTCCATCAGAGGTCTGGAGATGGACACTTCTCTTCATTTCAGAAGAGGTCATCAGCACCCGTACATTCAACATCCAGTACTCCTAATCAGGTCTCCAGGCCTCATCATTATCAGACAGGTAGAGGATCAGGTTCCTATTCACAGAGGAGTGTTACAAAGGGGACTCCTTACCCTTCTTGCAACAAGTGTGGAAAAAGTCATCTTTGTGAGTGCTTAGCTGGTTCTGGTGGTTGCTTCAGATGTGGTCAGTTTGGACATAAGATTAAGGATTGTCCTTCAGCTAACAAGGGACAGGGAGGTAGTAGGACTCAACATGCCCCAGCATCATCAGGAGGTCGACTGGCCCCGTAGGTACTACTTCTAGTTCTGGTGGTCAGCGCCAGAACCGCTTCTATGCTTTGTCCTCATACTAGGACCACGAGAGTTCATCGGATGTTGTTATTGGTATGTTGAAAGTCTTCTCTTTCGATGTGTACGCTTTATTGGACTTCGGTGCATCCTTATCTTTTGTGACCCCTTATGTTGCTTGTAAGTTTGAGATTTTTTCGGATCAACTTTTAGAACCTTTTTGTATTTCTAATCTTGTTGGTGAGTTAATCCTAGTCAAAAGAATCTATCAAAATTACCATATCTCAGTCCTTACTAGAGTCATTTCACCGGATCTTGTAGAGTTGGAGATGAATGATTTTGATGTTATTCTTGGTATGGATTGGTTGTATGCTTGTTATGCCTGGGTCTATTGTTGTACTCGAGTCATCAATTTCAAGTTTCCAAATGAACCTGTCCTAAAGTGGCAGGGTAGTCCTCCATCCTCGAAGGGTCCTTTCATATCTTATCTTAAGGCTAGGAAGATGATTTCTAAGGGTTATGTTTATCATAGAGTTTAGGTTATGGACACTGATTCCAGAACCCCATCCCTTCAGTTTGTCCCTATTGTGAATGAGTTCCTTGAAGTTTTTCCCGAAGATTTTTCCGGAGTCCCTCCCGAGCAGAAAATTGACTTTGGGATAGATTTTCTTCCAGATATGAATCCCATCTCTATTCCTCCATATAGAATGGCTCCCATGAAACTGAAAGAGTTAAAGGATCTTCTTTATAAGGGTTTTATCAGGCCTAACATTTCTCCCTGGGGTGCCCCAGTTTTGTTTGTGCGGAAGAAGGATTGTTCTCTTAGGATGTGCATTGACTACCGTCAGTTGAACAAGGTCACAATTAAGAATAAGTATCCCATTCCTAGGATTTATGACTTGTTCAATTAGCTTCAGGGTGCTAATTTCTTCTCCAAGATCGACCTTATATCCGGTTATCATCACATTCATGTTAGAGAGTGTGATATTCCAAAGATAGCATTCAGAACTCGGTATGGTCATTATGAATTTGTTGTTATTTCTTTTGGTCTGATGAATGCTCCTACAGCCTTTATGGATATAATGAACCATGTATTCAAATAGTATTTGGATATGTTTGTGATTGTTTTCATTGATGATATCCTTATCTAATATCGGAGTGAGGAGGAGTATGCAGACCATTTGAGTAGGATTCTATTTGGATGATTGTTGACCGGATGACTATGCCAGTCTCTACATTCGGGATATAGTCAGATTGCATGGTGTCCTATTGTTTATCATTTTATATAGGGGTACTCAATTTACATCCCTATTTTGGAAGTCTTTTCAAAAAGGTCTTGGTACTCAGGTTAAGCTAAGTATAGCTTGTCACCCTCAGATGGATCGCCAGGCAGAACGTACTGTTCAGAATTTGAAGGATATGTTGAGAGCTTACACAATTGATTTCAAAAGTAATTGGGATGATCACTTACCTCTTATCGAGTTTACCTACAATAACAACTTTTATTCTAGCATCCAGATGGCTCCTTATGAGGCACTTTATGGTTTGAGGTATAGATCTCCTATTGGTTGGTTTGAGGTAGGTGAAGAAACTTTGATTTGTCCAGATTCAGTTCATGATACTATGGAGAAAGTTCAAATCATTAGGGAGAGGTTGAAGACCACTCAAAGTCAACAAAAATCATATGCAGATGTAAGGAGAAGTGAGTGGGAGTTTGAAGTTGATGATTGGGTTTTTCTGAAGGTGTCACCCATGAAGGGTATGATGATATTTGGCAAGAAAGGGAAGCTTAGTCCCTGTTATGTAGGTGCTTATCGGATTTGGAGGAGAGTTTGTAGTGTTACTTATGAGTTGGATTTGCCAACAGATTTAGAAGCGGTTCATACGATTTTCCATGTTTTAATGTTGAAAAACTGTGTTGGTGATCCAACCTTGATTTTTCCTCTGGAAGATGTGAGTGTGAAGGATAACCTTACTTATGAAGAAGTTCCCGTGAAGATTCTTGATCGTCAGATTCGAAGGTTGAGAAATAATGAAGTTGCTTCGGTAAAGGTTGTTTGGAGGAATCAACTAGTTGAGGGAGCTACTTGGGAAGCAGAAGCAACCATGAAAGCCAAGTACCCTCATTTCTTTCCTTCCGATTCAGTTTCAGTTTGAGGTATTTGTTTCCTCCTTAGTATGGTCCCTCGATTCTATTCCATCAGTTGTCCTTATGATCCTAGCATGCATTCATGTTTTCCGAAGTTAGTTTAGTCATATTTTAAGTTGAAAAGATGAGTTTTCATGTTTATCATTGAGTTTTCATGTTTTGATGCTTGGTTGGGCTGTTTTCTCTCCAGTTTTCCTGGCTTAGTCTTCATTCTAGGGCGAATGATCCCTAGGGGAAGATATTGTAACACCCTAGAATTTGATTCAGTTTTTTAAGTTAAAATCTCTGAAAATTTTCAAACTTCCAGGAACTATGAGTCCAAACCATGGACCGTGGTTCAAACCACGAGCCGTGGAATGGAGTCGTGGTTTGAATCTGTTGGTTCAGTCTCTAGCCTGAGAACCACGAGTTGGTTCTATAGACCGTGGTTCAATCTACGGTTTGTCTTGTCAACTCATGGAATTTGATCAGAGAACAAACATTTTCCCTGAGAACTACGGATTGGGTCTACGGACCATAGTTTATTCTACAGCCCATCCTGTTGATCCGTAGAATTCCTTCTGCAACTTGATTTTTGAACCTAAGATCACGACCGAGTATACGAACCATAGAAATTTCTACGGCCCATAATGTTAACTCATAGAGTACCTTCTATAAGCTGACATTGTGTCCAGGAACCACGAGCCGTGGTTCAGTCTACGACTCATGGAACCCATCTGTGATTCCTGAAGAAGACCTTTTAATAGCTTTTTCTTAAATTAATCCTAACGGTATTTTGTAATTAACCACTATTTTAACTCGTAAGTGAGGTAGTTTTGACCACTTTTAGTAGGGTTTCTACCCTTATTGGCTTAAGCCTTTCCTTATTTCCTCATTCATCTACCAAAATAGGAAAATAGTTCCTCTTCTCTAAGTCTCAAGCTCCAAAGTCAAGCCCCATATCAAGGGATTCAATTCCAATCTCCATTCTTCTCACCCAAGGTTTAGAAAGCTTCAATTAAGGTATGTGGGTATTCAACATGAGTTCCTTTCACCCTTGTGCCCCAAACCCCAAACTTCTACTTTGAATTGTGGATTTATGAAATTAGGGTTCATATCCAATTTGGAGAAAACTCATGGGTTTAGTTTTAAAGCATTAAATTATGGTTTCTCATTACTCAATTATGATTTATTTGGGATTTCTTTATTTATTTCAAAAGCCCATGCATTAAAGATGATTTCTAGCATGATTCAATTGATTAGCATATTTACAAGTGAAAATTTGACATGTTTAGATAACATGGCCTTATGTATTTATAAAATTGCATGCCTAATTCTTCGAGTTATGAATTTAGAAAGAAACGTATGTTTTAAATTATGTCTATGCTAAGCTTTAAGGACTTATGGTTTGAATTTTCTTGACATTAGATATGTCCTTAGGCATTTTAAACAAGATTTTGGCATTAGATATGTCACAAGTATATGCTGAGTTATATGTATGTTTTAGGAGTAGTATTTAGCACCGAGTTAGACTGGGTTTAGCGTACCCTAAGTCCCAGAACTACGTTGCCACCATAGGTTGCCCTATGTGGCTTATGGCAGGATTCTGATAGATATGGTTCTAACCTTGGCCAGTTAGGACAACTTTTTTTGTTGTAGGTGTATGACACTGGACTCCATGTAGCTCATCATGGTTTATGTGGATTAAGAGAAACTCCCATATGAATGTTTTTGATTTGTTTAAGCTTATGATATCTATTTTGAAGTCTTGACTTTTATCTCATGCTTACCATTTATATTATGATATTTATATTGATGACTCGTTATGCATAAACTAGGTTCATATTTACATTTTAAGTATGTTTTCATCATATTCATGTATATCTCATATATTCAGTACATCCTATAGTACTGACGCATACTTTACGCTGCATCCTATTATAATGTAGATTCACGCTCTATTCCTCAGGCGCATGGCTATTCAGTCCCACCTATCCAGACTATCTGTAGGTGAGTCTGCATCCTTCTAGGATCAAAGTTATGAGTAGTTTTCTTTATGTTTCCTTTGTTGGATTCTTGAGTTTGTTAGGGTATTGTACCATCAACTCTTATTTCAGATTTAGAGGCTTCAAACATAGTTAGATGTATTCTAAATTGGTATTTTGCAGACTTTATTCTATTTCAGTTTATGGATTTCTACCTTGTTATGTATGCTTTCGCTTTATTTTTCTCAACTTTCTCTGAATATGCTATGACCAAGGGTTAGTCTAGGATCCCGTGCTATGTCTAGGAGGTAGCCTGGGGGTGTGACAAACTTGGTATCGGAGCCTCAGGTTCAAGATTCCTAGGGTGTATGAAGCCGCATCGAATATAATCTCTTTCATGTGTGTGAAGCGCGCCACACTTATGAGAGGGAAGCTATGAGATGTCTTAGGAAAAGTTCACTTCTCTCATGATCAGTATTCTGCGATAGAGTTTAACTCTAATATCCCTCTAATCCTTTCCTTGTACATTTCAGATTATGCCTCGACGTGCTATGCCTCCTCGAGTCACTTGAAATGCTAACCCTCCGATTCCCGACATTGAGGTTACGAATGTGAAGTTTTGGAATGCTATTCACTTGTTGGCCCAGACTATGGCTGCCGAAAGCCAATCAGCAAGCTCCAGTCCCCATTCACCATTACACTGGAGCAGCAGCCTGATTTTGAGAATTTATCCGTATGAACCCACTGGAATTCTAGGGTTCAAAAGTTGGTGAGGACCCACTTAGCTTTATGGATGTGGTGAAGAAAATCTTGGAAGTGATGCAGGTAGCCAGAGTTGAAAGTGCTGAGCTAGCATCCTACTAGCTAAAGGACATAGCACATATCTGGTTCACTTAGTGGAATGAGGATAGAGCTTGGGACGTGATCCCTACGATATGGGAGTGTTTTGATAGGGATTTCCTCGACTGTTTATTTCTATGAGAGTTGAGGCAAGCTAAGGCTGGGTAGTTTGTGAACTTGAGACAGGGGTCAATGTCAGTTCAGGAGTACAATTTGAGGTTAACTCAGTTGTTTAGGTATGCTCCATCTATGGTAGCGGACCCACATGATCAGATGAGTAAGTTTATCTATGGAGTTTCAGATATGGTTAAGAATGAGTGTAGGTCCACTATGCTGTTGAGTGTTATAAATAATTCCCGACTCATGACCCATGCCCATCATGTTAAGAGAGACAAGTTGAGGGAAACGGCTAGAGAGAACAAAATGGTCAGATCTGAGAGTTTCGGTTTCCATCAGAGTTCCAGAGGTGGACACCACTCTTCATTTCAAAAGAGGTCATCAAGACCCGTACATTCATCAGCCAGTACTCCTACTCAGCCCCCACGCCTCGTCATGATCAGACAGGTAGAGGATCAGGTTCATATTCGCAGGGGAGTGTTGTGAAGGGGACTCCTTACACTTCTTGCAACAAGTGTGGAAAAAGTCATCTTTATAAGTACTTAGTTGGTTCAGGTGGTTACTTTGGATATGGTCAGGTTGGATACAAGATTAAGGATTTTCCTTCATCTAAAAAAGGATAGGGAGGTAGTAGGACTCAGTCTGCCTCAGCAGCATCAGGAGATCGACCAACCCCATAGGGCACTTCTTCTAGTTCTGGTGGTCAACTCTAGAACTGCCTCTATGCTATGTCCTCATGCTAGGACCAGGAGAGTTCTCTAGATGTTGTTACTGGTATGTTGAAAGTCTTCTCTTTCGATGTGTATGCTTTATTAGACCCCGGTGCATTCTTATCTTTTGTGACCCCTTATGTTGCTTGTAAGTTTGAGATTTTTCCGAATCAGCTTTTAGAGCCTTTTTGTGTTTCTACTCCTGTTGGTGAGTCATTCATAGCCAAAATAATCTACAAAAAATACCCTATCTCAGTCCTTCATAGAGTCACTTTAGTGGATCTAGTAGATTTGGATATGACTGATTTTGATGTTATTCTTGGTATGGATTGGTTGTACGCTTGTTATGCCTCGATCGGTTGTCATACTCGAGTCATCAATTTCAAGTTTCCAAAAATGAACCTATCTTAGAGTGGCAGGGTAGTCCTCCATCCTTGAAGGTTCGTTTCATATCTTATCTTACGGCTACGAAGATAATTTCTTAGGGCTATGTTTATCATATAGTTCAGGTTATGGACACGAATTACAGAACCCCATCCCTTCAATCTGTCCCTATTGTGAATGAGTTCCCAGAATTGTTTCTCGAAGATTTGTCTGGAGCCCCTCCCGAGCGGGAAATAGACGCTGGGATAGATTTTGTTCCAGATATGAATCCTATCTCTATTCCTCCCTATAGAATGGCTCCCATGGAACTTAAGGAGTTAAAGGATCAGTTGAAGGATCTTCTTGATAAGGGTTTCATCAGGCCTAGCATTTCTCCATGGGGTGCCCCAGTTTTATTTGTACAGAAGAAGGATGGTTCCCTTAGGATGTGTATTGACTACTGTCAGTTGAACAAAGTCACAATTAATAATAAGTATCCCATTCCTAGGATTGATGACTTGTTTGATCAGCTTCAGGGTGCTAGTTTCTTCTCCGAGATCGATCTTAGATTCGGTTATCATCAGCTTCGTGTTAGAGAATGTGATATTCCAAAGACAACCTTCAGAACTCGGTATGGTTATTATGAATTTGTGGTTATGTCCTTTGGTCTTATGAATGCTTATGTAGCCTTTATGGATTTGATGAACCATGTGTTCAAACAATATTTGGATATGTTTGTGATTGTTTTCATTAATGATATCCTTATCTACTTTAGGAGTGAGGAGGAGCATGCAGACCATTTGAGGGTTGTGTTGCAAACTCTCAAGGATCGGCAGTTGTTTGCTAAGTTTAGCAAATGTGAGTTTTTGATGCAGTCTGTTGCTTTTCTAGGTCATATTGTGACTAGGGATGGTATTCGAGTTGATTCTCAAAAGATTGAGGCAGTAAAGAACTGTCCTAGACCCACTCCCCCATTTGATATTAGGAGCTTTTTTGATTTGGCTGGTTACTATAGGAAATTTATGAAGGGATTTTCTTCCATTGCTGCCTCTTTGACTCGATTGACTCAGAAGAAGGTTAAGTTTCAGTGGTCTGACCTTTGTCAGAAGAACTTTTAGGAATTGAAGACTAAATTAACCGCTGCTCCAGTGTTGGCTATACCCGAGGGCTTAGATGACTTTGTTGTATATTGCGATGCTTCTAGGGATGGTTTAAGTTATGTTTTGATGCAGCATGGTAAAGTGATTTCTTATGCTTCTAGACATCTTAAGATTCATGAGAAGAACTACCCTACTCATGATCTTAAGTTAGCAGCCGTGGTCTTTACTTTGAAGATTTGGAGACACTACTTGTATGGTGTCCATGTGGATGTATTCACCGATCACAAGAGTCTTCAGTAAGTGTTTACTCAAAAGGAATTAAATCTGCATCAAAGGAGATGGCTTGAGCTCCTTATAGATTATGATATGAGTATACTTTACCATCTGGGTAAGTCCAATGTAGTGGAGGATGCACTTAGTAGATTGTCCATGGGTAGTGTGTCTTCAGTTGAAGATGAAAAGAAGGAATTGGTTACAGAGGTTCATAGGCTTGCTCGGTTGGGAGTTCACCTTATGGATTCGACAGAAGGTGGTGTTATTGTTCAGAATGGTTCTGAATTATCTTTGGTAGATGAAGTAAAGGTAAAGCAAAATAGTGATCCTATTTTGCTTCAGCTAAAGGGTGCAGTCCATCAACAAAGATTTGAGGTTTTCTCCCAAGGGGGACATGGTGTGCTTTGTTATTCGGGTCGATTGTGTGTGCCATATTTAGATGGGTTGAGACAACATATTTTGACTGAGGCTACTAGCTCCAGATATTCTATTCACCCCGGTGCCACCAAGATGTACCGTGATCTATGGGAAGTCTATTAGTGTAATGGCATGAAGAGGGACATATCAGGTTTCATTGCTAAGTGGCCCAATTGTCAAGAAGTGAAGGTAGAGCACCTGCGCCTGGGTGGTATGACTCAGGATAGTGACCTTCCTACTTAGAAGTGGGAAGCTATCAACATGAATTTCATTACTGGTTTGCCTCGTACTCAAAGGCAACATGATTCTATTAGGGTGATTGTCGACCAGATGACTAAGTCATCCCACTTTTTGGCTTTAAGACTACCGATTCAGCAAATGATTATGCCAGACTCTACATTAGGGAGATAGTCAGATTGCAAGGTGTTCCATTGTCTATCATTTCAGATAGGGGTACTCAATTTACATCCCAGTTTTTGAAGTCTTTTCAAAAAGGTCTTGGTACTCAGGTTAAGCTTAGTACAACTTTTCACCCTAAGTCGGATAGCCAGGAAGAGCGTACTATTCAGACTTTGGAGAATATGTTGAGAGCTTGCGTGATTGATTTCAAATGTAAATGGGATGATCACTTACCTATTATCAAGTTTTCATACAACAACAACTTTCATTTTAGCATCCAGATGGCTCCTTATGAGGCACTTTATGGTCGGAGGTGTAGATCTCCTATTAGTTGGTTTGAGGTAGGTGAGGCAACTTTGATTGGTCCAAATTCAGTTCATGAGACTATGGATAAAGTTCAAATGATTAGGGAGAGTTTTAAGACTGCTCAGAGTCGACAAAAATCATATGCAGATGTGAGGAGAAGAGAGTTGGAGTTTGAAGTTGATGATTGGGTTTTTCTGAAGGTGTCACCCATGAAGGGTGTGATGAGAGTTGGCAAGAAAGGGAAGCTTAGTCCCCGTTATGTAGGTCCTTATCGAATTCTAAGGAGAGTTGGTAGTGTTGCTTATGAGTTTGATTTGCCAATAGATTTAGAAATGGTTCATGCGGTTTTCCATGTTGAAAAAGTGTGTTGGTGATCCGACCTTAATTGTTCCTTTGGAAAATATGAGTGTGAAGTATAACCTTACTTATGACTAAGTTCCCGTGGATATTCTTAATCGTCAGATTTAATGGTTGACAAACAATGAAGTCTCTTCGGTAAAGGTCCTTTGGAGTAATCAGCTAGTTGAGGGAGCTACTTGGGAAGCAGAAGCAGCCATGAAAGCAAGTACCCTCATCTCTTTCCTTCCGATTCAGTTTCAGCTTGAGGCATTAGTTTCCTCCTTAGTATGTTCCCCCGATTCTATTCCATAAGTTGTCCTCATGATCTTAGCATGCATTCATATTTTCCGAAGTTAGTTCAGTCATGTTTTAATTTGAAAAGTGCAGTTTTCATGTTTTGATGCTTGGTTGGGCTATTTTCTCTCAAGTTTTCTTGGCTTAGTCTTCATTCGAGGGAGAATGATTGTAATACCCCAGAATTTGATTTATCTTTTTAAGTTAAAATCTCTGAAAATTTTCAAACTTCCAGGAACTACGGGTCCAAACCACAGACCGTGGTTCGAACCACGGGCCGTGGAATTGAGTCATGGTTTGCATCTGCTGGTTTAGACTCTGGCCTGAGAGTACGGTCCGTCCTGTCAACTCATGGAACTTGATAAGAAAACTGACATTTTCCCTGAGAACTATGAATTGGGTCTATTGACTTTAGTTTATTCTACGGCCCATCCTGTTGATACGTAAAATTCCTTATGTAGGTTGATTTCTGAACCTAAGATCATGACTGAGTCTACGGATCATAGAACTTTCTACGGCCCATACTGTTGACTAGTATAGTACATTATGCAAGTTGACTATGTGTCCAGGAACCACGAGTGGGAACCATGCACTGTGGTTCAGTCTACGACTCGTGGAACCCATCCGTGATTCCTGAAACCGACCTTTTAACAACCTTTTCTTATATTAATCCTAGGGGTATTTTGTAATTACCCACTCTTTTAACTCCTAAGTGAGGTCGTTTTGACCAATTTTAGTAGGGTTTCTACCCTTATTAGCCTAAGCCTTTCCTTACTTCCTCATTCATATACCAAAAGAGGAAAATAGTTCCTCTTCTCCAAGTCTCAAGCTCCAAGTTCAAGCCCCATAGCAAGGATTCAATTCCAAGTCTCCATTCTTCTCACCCAAGGTTTAGAAATCTTTAATTAAGGTATGTGGGTATTCAACATGGGTTCCTTTCACCCTTGTGCCCAAAACCCCAAACTTTTACATTGAATTGTGGATTTATGAAATCAGGGTTCATATCCAATTTAGGGAAAACTCATGGGTTCACTTTTAAAGCATTAAATTATGGTTTCTCATTACTCAATTATGATTTATTTGGGATGTCTTTATTGATTTCAAAATCCCATGCATTAAAGATGATTTTTAGCGTGATTAAATTGATTAGCATGTTTACAAGTGAAAATTCGACATGTTTAGATAACAACATGGCCTTATGTATTTATGAAATTCCATGACTAATTCTTCGAGTTATGAATTTAGAAAGAAAAGTATGTTTTGAATTATGGCTATGCTAAGATTTAAGGACTTATGGTTTGAATTTGCATGATATTAGATATGTCCTTTTTCATTTAAAACTAGATTTTGGCATTAGATATATCACAAGTATATGTTGAGCTATATGTATGTTTTGGGAGTAGTGTTTAGCACCGAATTAAACTGGGTTTAGCATACCCTAAGTCCCAGAACTACGTTGCCACCTAGGTTTCCCTCTGTGTCTTATGACAGGATCCTGATAGATATGATTCTAACCTTGGCCGGTTAGGACAACCTTTTTCGCTGTGGGTGTATGACACTTGACTCCATGTAGCTCATCATGGTTTATGTCGGTTAAGAAAAACTCCCGTATGATTGTTTTTGATTTGTTTAAGCTTATGATATCTATTTCGAAGTCTTGACTTTTATCTCATGCTTACCATTTTTACTATGATATTTACGTTGATGACTTGTTATG
The DNA here is from genome assembly GCA_003996215.1 of Jaltomata sinuosa. NCBI lineage: Eukaryota > Viridiplantae > Streptophyta > Magnoliopsida > Solanales > Solanaceae > Jaltomata > Jaltomata sinuosa. The sequence goes on along the minus strand of QJPP01003272.1, from coordinate 73,900 downwards.
CATGAACTAGGTTCATATTTACGTTTTAAGTAAGTTTTCTTTATATTCATGCATATCTCACATATTCAGTACATCCTATAGTACTAACACATACTTTACGCTGCATCCTATTATGATGCATATTCAGGATCTATTCCTCAGGCGCGTGGCTAGTCAGTGCCAACTATCTAGGCTATCTGTTGGTGAATCCTCATCCTTCGAGGACCGGAGTTATGAGTAGTTTTCTTTATGTTTCCTTTGTTGGATTCTTGAGTTTGTTGGGGATTTGTCCCATCAACTCATATTTCATATTTAGAGGCTTCAGAAATAGTTAGATGTATTCTGAATTGGTATTTTGTAGTTTTCATTCTATTTTAGTTTATGGATTTCTATCTTGTCTATGTATGCTTCCGCTTTATTTTTCTTAAGTATCTCTGAGTATGCTATGACCAAGGGTTAATCTAGGGACTCGTGTCCAGGATCCTGTGTTACATGTATGGGTAGCCTCGGGGCATGACAACACTCATGACCTAGACTCTACTACAAACAACACCAATTGAATACAAAAACACTCGAGCTAAGACTTTAACTACCAGATGGAAAGCTCTTAGCACAACATGCTTCATTCATCCAAACCTCATAAATAGCTACTTTAAGACCTCCTAGCCTCAAGAATTGAATCTGTGATCATAGTAAACATTCATAACTTATCCGATCAAGAAATCAAGCATTTCACCTATATATCTTTAAACATGTTCCCTCACCACAAGAGAGTTACCCATATTCACTCACAAGAATACAATTTATCACATGAATGGGTACAAATAGAATTACTCTCACTCTCACAAAGAAGTTCATATGAAACATACGATGAACCATAGGCTTGCCCTTAGTGTACTACTCCACTAATATAAGAACATTAAACTCAACATCAAGTAGGACTTTTCAAGGTTGTAATGTAGACTAAGGCACGGGTAAAAATTATTTTTGCTAAAATAGTGACTATCTTCCCTAAGCGCTTTTATACATCGCATTTGTTCACTAAGCACCTTTCTCAATCAACAAACTTCTTTCTTCTACTCTTCTTGACCATAAATTTTTTTGTTTTCTCATATCTTTAAGAACGTTCACACACCACTAGTAAGGAGTACTCAATTATCAAATAATTTTTTTTTCTTTTTTCTACTCCTTACTATAGTATATGAAATTTTCTTGCACTCTTAAACTTTTCCACAGGTTTCTATCCTCAACTATTTCCCTTTTTTCTTTCTTACTCCCTTAGACTCTTATTTTTCAATTAAAGCTCTTAGAAGTTTGGATCAAATTCACTGTCAATTGAAACAAAAGGATTAAGCTTTAGATGTGTCTACAAAAAAAATAGGCTAAAGGCTCAACGGGACTAACTAGGGACATCTTTTGGGTAGGTAAAGCAAAGGATAAAAATTGGCTAATCAAAGAGACATCTATATCATCTTCTAAACTTAACATTCTTCATTTTCTTTCGCAAACATACAAGGCTAGTTTTACACATCAATATGAAAGCACATAATATCACAAAATTCTAACATACATGGCACATGTTTGAATCAAGAAGAATCCATACAGACTCTAGATCTAGCAACCAACAAGAGTCAAGTAAAAAGCCTAAGTGACTCAAAAGATTTTTTTCAATTTCTCACACAACATGCTTTTGAATCCGAAACTAACTTACATCATTCAGTCAATTATAGTTTCTAACAAGAGTACCTAGCATTCAATTGGTCCTAAAGACACTCTAACTCCTAATGACTAACTCTTCCCTAAAGACGATCGTCAATTATCCATGGTTGGGAAGAGTCATTCTACCTTAAAAGAACTACTCCTCAAATTAAAAATAAAAAGGATACTCAGTTCAAAGGGCTCTCCCTTGGAAAAGAACCAAAAAAAAACCAAGGAGTGGATGAAGTATGCAATTAAAAAGAAACTAAAATCTAAAAACTTTCCTAACTATCGAATGAAAGAAAATCTTTTTGTATTTTTAGACCTTTTCAAAAAAAAACCAGTTTTTCATCTAGCTTAGAAAAATAAAAAAAGAAAACTTAATAACCTATGGCATACTTCACCCTTAACAAATAACGAAAGATATCCCACCCCACACTTAAAGTCATGCTTTATCCCCATAGAGATAAATAAGATAAAAACCGGGTTAGAAATACTTCCTGAGGCCCTCTAGGGCCTAGTTAGCAACATGTTTATTCACAATGAATCAAAGGGGTGAATGACCCCACACCTAAGCTTAAACCATGCTCCTTAGCTTCCTAATGTGGGTACTCAGACTTTTCTAAACCTGTATAAAATAACAAACAAAAACAAAAAGTGAACACTATATATAAGAAAATTAAACTATTACAAAATTGGGTTGCCTCCCAATAATCTCTTGATTTAACGTCACCGCACGACGCATATATTAGATCAACAAATTTCTCTTAATATCTTCCTCCCCCTATGATTGAGCTTTTGCCTCTTTTTCACTCTTGGAGGATCACATTCTTCTTTCACTTTCCTCTTTGTGTTAATATCCCTTTTTGGGTCACTGCCCAACCATCTAAACACATGCTTATGGTCCCTCAATAAATTGAGAAATTCTTTTTGAGGAACCTCAAACAATTCAGTAGCAATATTCAAAGTTTAAATTTTTTCAAACCCACTCTCTTCCACCCCACACTTATTTTTGACCACCTCCGTGATAATGCACAAATCTCTATAGTGTGAAGGAGTGGAGAGTAACTTATATACCTTGAATATCACCTCCTCATCATGAACTCTCATATTTATTTTTTCTTTCCGCACATCTATCAAAGCTCCATCAGTTGCAAGGAACAGGCTTCCTAAGATAACCGATACTTGCTCATTTGCTTCATAATTCAAAATCATAAAGTTGGTAGGAATCAAAAACTTACCCACCTTGATGAGCACATCCTTAATTATTCCCTTCGGATATAGACAAGACTTGTCTTCTAGTTGGAAACAAATAGTAAAGGGGCATTTCTCCCAAGCTTACTGTCTTGAAAATAGATAGAGGCATCAAGTTAATACTCACCCCAAGATCACAAAATGCATGCCCAACTTCATCTTCACAAATTTGTATGGGGAGGGTGAAACTCCCAGGGTCTTTGATCTTTTAAGGGAGTTTGCTCAATACTCTCAAACTACACTCTTCAGTGAGTGCAACTGTCTCGAACTCTCCCAGCCTTCTCTTTCTAGCCACCACATCTCGTAAGTACTTAGCATACTTTGGTATGTCTGTCAAAGAATCAATAAAAGGAATATTGATGTGCAGGTGCTTGAAGATATCAAGGAACTTCTTATGGTTATCATCTTCCTTGCTTTCTTGGAACCTTTGAGAGAACGGTGGTGGAGGTCTCTCTCTTACAATATTAGGCTACTCAACAGTCTCTTCTTCAACTACCTTTCCTGGGTCACTCTCAAACTCTAGCTCAGGTGTTGATGATAGAGTTGGTGCAGGAATCAACACTCGTGGAAATGGAGGTGGATGCTTAACATTGTCAAAGTTAATTACGTTTCTCTTTGGAGGCTCTTCTTGCAATTCACGCCCATTTCTCAAAGTAACAGCCATAACCTGCTTGGGCATATATGTATCGCTAGGCAAGGTACCTTAAAGCCTATCATAAAGTGTGGTGGCAAGTGGCCCCATCTGAGTTCGAAATTCTATGATAGCCTTCTTGGTTTCAGCATTAACATGTGCTTGTGCCAGCTGAACTTGCTACTGTTGGGTCATAAACTGCTTTAGAATTTCCTCCAATGAGCTGCTCACTTGTTGACCTTTTTGTACATATTGATGTCTGTGGCCCTGCTGAACTCCACCCCAAGAGAAGTTTGGGTGGTTTCCAAAATTCTGCTACCCCACATAGAAAATAGACTCAGGATTTAATGGGCATTCCGAATAAGCATGGTTCTCACCACACTTTTCACAAACAATGCTGGTGCTTGAACCTACTATACTTGTTGAACCTGGCTCACAATTGGGTTGGTGACCGATTTGTTTACCGTGTTGACCAACTGACTAATTTTGGACCGTATGGAAGATACATCATCAAATTCAAGCTTACCCAGTATCTTCTGAGTCACGGTGAATATTCTGCTAGATTCTGTATAATATGTGTGCCTTGCAAACATAAGGTTGAGTAAAGCCTCTATTTCATAATAGCTCTTGGACAAGATTTTCCCTTGAACTGTACCATCAAAAAGTGATTTTGAGTCTGGCCTCAGCGATTCAATAAAATTATGCCCAATGTTCTCCTTGGGCTAATGATGGTGTGGATAATCTCTCAAATATACCTTGTATCTTTCCCAAGCATAGGGAAGGGATTCAACATCTTTTTTAACAAATACGACAATTCTACCTCTAAGCTCTATTGTCCTTCTAGATGAGAAGAACCTGTTGAGGAACCTTTCAGACAATATATCCCATGAAGTGATAGAACTGGCAGGTTCACTCTGCAACCACCGCTTCACCTCTCTAATCAATGAGAAAGGGAACAATGTCAACTTCACATACTCATCACTCACATTCTGGTAGGGGAAGTTATAACTCAAGTTAACGAACTCTTGCAGGTGCTTGTGTTGGTCTTCATGTGGTTTACCCTCAAATTGAGAAGTGTTTTGCACTAGTCGCACCATGCCTTCTCTTAGCTCGAAGTTCCCTGTGATGGTTGGATTGAAAATAGCTTTAGAGGCATTTTCCCTATTCGTCCCTGCCAAGTTAAGCACAAGGGCATATGGTGGAAGAGCGGGCTGGACTGCATCCCTATTTCCATCATTATTTGGGTCAATTGGGTCATTCACATGATAACCCATAGCTCTAAGACCTCTGAGAGTGCGTTCAAACTCGTGATCAATGGGAATCAAGGGATTTCCTTGACTCCGAGTGTTTAGCATAAACTAACCTGTGACCTGAAGTAAACAAAAACAACAACAAAAGTGAAATCTAAATAGTTTAACCAATCCGAAATAGTATCAATTACAAATCAAATCCTCAGCAATGGCGCCAAAAACTTGTTGCATCCTTACGCACACCCAAGTGTTTGTAGCCGTAGAAGTAATATAGGATGCGAGTCTAGATATTGTACCCAAAAGATTTCATGAATTGATTTCTAGTTTGAGTCCTTATATGAGCTATTTAGTAGGTAAACGACAATAAAATATGATTTGTGGCATTTGAAAGTAAACAAATAACAAATTGTAGACAAGATTTGATTTAATGGGTTATAATTCGGATTTGGGAAAAGTTCAAGGGTTATGGTAGTTTGACAATCATGTTGAGTTATCAAACCATACGTTTAGCTGATTTTCTGAGTTACAAGTTGCGAGTTGATTTTAACCATGTTGAGCATTTTGCCAACAACTCTAGGGCTCCTCGACTATCACTAACGCCTATATTCCTATGGTCGTCTGTTAAAAGTGAAAGACATATGATTTCTCTTCCATATAAATCGGGCAAGGCTAACGGGTTTATTCCTATACACATTAGCGAATCATTCCCCCTTCCCTATAGAGTTCAAAACCAAGCCCTACCTTTCCTTATTGCATACATATAAACCCTATTACTAGTCAAATTTATGCACCATAGATAGTGTTTGCTAGGTGACAAGTTAACAAACTACTAAGAGCAAATGTCAAGACCCAGACCATCGTGAGTGGCACCCACCCAACTCCCGGATGAGCGAACCAGTAGAGTTCAACCCTTAGCCTAAACTAACAGCCTAAAACCAGTGCATATAAGTAAACTAGCAATTCAATAATAAATAAGACACTTCATTAAGTTAACCTGCAGAAATTTCCCCCTAGAATCTGAAAGTCATCGTACCAAACAATTACACCAACATCTAGAGTACGGGAATGCAACCCCAAAACTTAAACAATAAAAGGGATAGTCTAAGCCCAAAACAATTGGGCTATAACTCAACAGATATGCATCAAGGCGGCTTGGTAGAATGGCTCACCCTTGATATCTTAGAACAATCCGGCCTACAGTTGAGGTCGTCCGTCAACCTCCAAAAGATTTCCTGTACTAACAACAAAAATAAGCAAGTGCAGTATCAGTACACAACCACCGGGTATTGGTAGGATCATCAACCAGTTTACAAATAAATAGTTTATAAGTAGTACAACAAATCAAGTAATTAGTATGGAAGACATGCAACAAGTCAACAGACCCTAAACTACAAGTATCTACCTAGCTTGTTCCCGCATGAAATCTATCTCTTATAACTCTAAACCACAATCATATACCAATAAATATACCTTTCCGTCTAGCCCGTACCCACCCTGGGATCCCCTCTAAACAACACCTAAGTGTCAAAGAACAACCCGGACTACTCCAAGACCAACTCAACAATTATAACCAAAATTTCCCGGTCACTCAAGGACCACCAAAACAAGTATCACATTTCAGTGAAACAGCCAAGTCCACTCACGGAACCAACAACAGTCAATGCAATACAACAACAATAATACAAAGATGCAGTAAAATAAACCCGTACCAGGCATGGTACCCAAGCCAACCGTTAGTATCCCGTACTAGGCGTGGTACCCGAGCCAACCGTTAGTATTCACGTACCAGGCGTGGTACCCAAGCCAACTGAATGTCAACAACACACAGTCAATAGATGAACAAACAACTTGTAAACCAACAAGCAACACACCGTTCAGTTCACAGACTGCAAAACAAGACCCTTAGACATTCTACACAATTCCTCTAAGCAATGTAATTCATACAAGCACTTAGATAATAGTACAAACATATACCATATTCACAGGAATCGTAAGCCATCACCTATCTCGAAATGATCCAAGCTCTACTCAACCCGAGCTTTCCCGTGTTCCAGATTCCTTTCTCATTCTTGGTCTAAAATAACATAAAAGTACATGAAATTAACAAACAAGGCCTGCACAATACCCGAATTATACCAAATCTCAGAGCCCAAGGCCACCCATGATCAATACACCCTTTTCTCGCGCTTTTCCACCGTTAATTTCCCTAGTTCTATCATTTTCACGGATAAAAATAGAGAATTTAACAACATATGATCATTATATTTCACTTTTAACAATACCCAAGAACTTTCATGTTTAGAATCCCCTTTCTTCCCCGGATTCCACCATTCCTAAGTTATTCCAACCTTCCCCCAAGTTCCTTCCTAGCAATTCTACCACATAGGAAAAGTAGTACGAAGTTTGGAGAGTAGAAACCTTACCTTAGAGAAAAAAAACGATGAAGAACGGAGGAAAAACGCCTGAAATCACCCTAGTTCTTCTCCCAAACGAATTGTAGAAAACTGAACTATTTTGGGGAAGTTTCTTCATTAAAATCCCATTGGCCCGCTATAGCTGTCCCCGCTCCGCTATAGCCGTACGACTTCCGCTATAGCGGTCTTAAGCGGCGTTGACCTTCCTTGACCACCGCTATAGCAGTATTTTCCACTGCTATAGTGGAGATCGCTACGGCGGAGACATTGCGCTTATCATGGATAGAATATCTGGAAATCTCCAAAATTTGTTCATTTTACAACACACTTGCTTCCCTCGATGACCCGAAACAACCCCTCCACGTCTAACGCAATTCTGGGAGTTCTACTTACCCAAATTCAATTCCAAAAAGTCCCCCGGACTCTTTTATGTCTTGGCTATGCGTAAAACTAGCTCAAAACAAAACACCTAACCCAATCCTTACCCAGATTTCCCTAGACTCCACCTCACTCCAAATCCTACCGAGGCTAGCCTAGCCCAGAATTTCAAACTCCCCATCCCGGAGTTTTCTAACTCTAAAACTTGGCACGATTGGACTACCCGTAACGACGGACCCGGTTATTACAAAAGATACCAATTTACCCATTGTTCATCCCCAAATAATCAAACCCGAATTTATGGAAATATAGGAGAGTAAGTGTAGTACCTGAATCCTCAAACAACTGAGGGTACTGTCCTGTATGTCCTTCTCGGTTTCCCAAGTGGCTTCCTCAAACGGATGATGCTTCCACTGAACTTCTACCATATCAATTACCTTTTTCCTCAACCTCCGGACATCCCAAGCAAGAATCAAGACTGGTTCCTCTTTGTAAGGATGATCCTTGTCGAAAAGTACCTCGTCCCACTTGATGATGCAATCCCCGTCCCCATGGTATCACTTAAGCATGGATACATGGAATACCGGATGGACGCCTGACAAACTGGGTGGTAGTGCTAACTTGTAAGCCACTGGCCCAACAAATTTCAAGAACCTCAAATAGACCAATGAACCGAGGGATGCTTGCCCTTCTTAACAAACCGCATAACTCTCTTCATTGGTAACACCTTAAGTAATACCCGTTCACCAACCTGAAACTCCATGTCGCAGACCTTGTGATCTGCATACTCCTTCTGCCTGCTTTGGGCAGCCAGCAATTTGGCCTGAATACCGCTTACCTTTTCCTGTGCTTCCTTTACTAAGTCCACGCCAAGGGGCTTTACATCGCCTTCCTCAAACCACCGAATCAGTGATATGCAGTTCCTCCCATACAATGCCTCGAATGGTGCCATATCAATACTGGAGTGGTAGCTATTATTGTACTAGAATTCACACAATGGTAGAAACTGGTCCCAATGGCCCCCAAAGTCTATCACACACACTTTCAGCATGTCCTCCAATACCTGGATCGGCCTCTCCGACTGACCATCAGTCTGAGGATGGAAGGTTGTGCTAAAGGTGAGTTATGTACCCAAATCTTCATGTAACTTGCCCCAAAACTTAGAGGTAAATTGCGTACCCCAATCTGAAATGATGGACACTGGTACCCCATGTAATCTCATAATCTCCTTCACGTAGATCTTGGCCAATTGCTACGAATTGTAATCCACCCTGATCGGAATGAAATGAGCCAGACTTGGTCAGCCTGTCAACAATGACCCAAATTGAGTCATACTTCCCCAATGTCTTGGGAAGACCCACCACGAAGTCCATGGCTATCCTTTCCCACTTCCACTCTGGAATTGGCATTCTCTGAAGTAGTCCTGCTAGTCTCTGATGTTCATACTTTATCTGATGGCAGTTCTAACAATTGGACAAAAAATCAACTATATCCTTTTTCATCCTGGGCCACCAGTAATGCTGCCCTAAGTTTCTGTATATTTTATTCATACCCGGATGAATTGAGTACCGCGAACCATGAGCTTCTGCCAAGATTTTCTGAATTATATCATCAACCTAATTAAAACAAATCCTTTCCCTGAAATGTAACACTCCATCGGAGTCTAACGTGACGTCTCTGGACTCCCCAGATATCACTTTACCTCGTAGCTTACTTGGTTTCGTATCCTGAAACTGTTTGGCCTTTATTTCCTCTATGAAGGTCGCTTTGACTTCAATGCTGGCCAATAACCCACCTTGATCTGAAACACCCAAGTGCATGAACTTGGCCTCCAAAGCGCGAATTTGCTTTGCTAGTGGTCCTTTGGACACCCCCAAACAAGCCAAGCTACCCATGCTAACTATTTTCTGGCTCAATGCGTCTACCACCACATTAGCCTTACTCGGATGGTACTGAATGGTCACATCATAGTCCTTCAATAGCTCCATCCACCTTCTCTACCTAAAATTCAAATCCTTTTGCGTGAATACATGCTGTAGACTGTGATAATCTGTGAATACCTCGCACTTGACACCATAAAGATAGTGTCTCCAAATCTTTAGTGCAAAAACCACCGCTGCCAACTCTAGGTCATGAGTCGGGTAGTTCCTCCCATACACCATCAACTGCCTGGATGCATAGGCTATCATATTCCTATCCTACCTCAACACAACACCCAAACCATAATGTGAAGCATCACAGTAAACAATAAAGTCTTTACCTTCAATCGGCAAGGACAATATTGGAGCCGTGGTCAGAAGTGTCTTGAGCTTTTGGAAGCTTTCCTTGCACTTGTCTAACCTCATGAATGGTACATCCTTGTTTGTCAGCCTGGTCAAGTGAGTAGCAATAGAAGCAAAATTCTTAACAAACCTCTGGTAGTACCCCGCGAGCCCAACAAAACTCTTCACTTCTGTCACAGAGCTAGGCCGAACCCAACTCTTGACTGCCTCAATTTTCTGGGGATCCACCATCACTCCTTTTTCTGACAATAGATGCCCAAGAACGCAACCAAAGTCAACCAAAATTCACACTTGGAGAACTTTGCGTAAAGATTTTGATGTTTTAATATATCTAACACAATACAAAGATGATTAGCATGCTCCTCCCTACTCTTGGAGTAGATCAAAATATCATCGATAAATACAATCACGAAGGAATCAAAATACGATTTAAATACCCTATTCATCAAACTCATGAATGTTGTCGGCGCATTGGTCAAACCAAATGACATTACTAGGAACTCGTAATGCTCATATCGAGTCCAAAAAGAGGTTTTCGGAATGTCCTCAAGTCTGATCTTTAACTGATAGTACCCCAACCTCAAAGTCGATTTTCAAAAACACCGATGCACCCTGAATTTGGTCAAACAAGTCATCTATACAGGGTAGAGGGTACTTATTATGGATGGTCACCTTGTTCAAATTCCTATAATCTATGCATATCCGCAAACTACCATCCTTCTTCCTTATAAATAAAACTGAAGCACCCCAAAGTGAAACACTAGGACGTATAAATCCTTTATCTAGGAGTTCCTGCAGCTGAGTCTTAAGTTCACTTAACTCTGTCGGAGCCATAAGATACGGAGGAATGGAAATGGGATGAGTGACTAGCTCGAAATCAATACAGAAATCTATATTCCTGTCCGGAGGTATGCCGGGAAAATCTGCTGGAAACACCTCCGAACTCAGAAACCACGGGAACTGACTCAATAGAGGGGGCCTCCACACTATCATCTGGAGATGATCCAAGAAGGCTAGACACCCCCTCCCCACTAGCTTCCTACCCCGAACAAATGATATTATTTTAACTGGCTTAGACATGTACACACCTTCCCACTCTATTCTATCCTTACCCAGAATCTCTAGAGCCACAGTCTTGGTGTTACAATTCAACACCGCATGATAAGAGTATAGCCAGGTCATACCTAAGTTAATATCAAAATCAACCATATCCAGAATTACCAAGTCTACCCAAGAATGCAACCCCACAAACACAACATAACAGTCACCATAAACATGAGTCACAATCAGAGATCTCTAACCGAGGTAGAAACATGGATAGGGAAATCAAGAATATCACAAATTAAGTCTAGACCTAACGCAAAACTCACAAACACATAAGAATATGTAGAACCTAGGTCAAATAATACCGAAGCCATTTTATCGCATACAAGAATGGTACCTATGATCACCACATCTGTGGCTTCCACCTCGGTCCTCCCTGGAAAAGTATAGCAATGAGCCCGATCATCAATCCGGGCAACTTCCCGAGCTGGCTACGCTGCACCCCTTCCTACGCCGCCATTCCCCCTGTCTCCCCAGTCTCCCTGAAAGTTACCTCGCCCATCCTGTGGATGACCTCGAGCATTACCACATCTACCTATCGGGACCACTGCTCTATACTACTGCTGACCCTGCTTACCTGTCTGCCTATATGGGCGCTCCCTCTTAAAGTGGCCCAGATCACCAAAATGGAAGCAACCACGGTCAAGTGTAGGCCTGCTACCTAATGTCTAAGATGCTCCCTGGACTCTAGGAGATAAGAATGAGCTTCCTGACGACCACCTATAGTAGATGGCAGAGCTAACTGAATAGGACGGGCCGAGTAAGCCTGCTGATTCTTTCCCCTGGAGTATAAACCACCAAAATTTCCCTCATTTCGGGGATTCTTTGCTAAAGCCTTAGCCTGCCCCGCCTGCTTGAGTCTCTCAAGTTTCTTCACATAATCTACCACATAATTAAAGCCCTTCCCTGAAGAAGTCATATACACTGACAGTACCTGTAGCTCAGTATTCAACCCTTTCACAAACAAACGGACTCGTTCCTCCTCGGAACCCAACATTTGTCTGGCAAAATGAGACAAGGTGTGGAACTTAGCCTCGTAAGAAGATAATGACATGCCACCCTTCTCTAAGTTCAAGAACTCATCTTTATTCTGGTCCCTCAAAGTACGGGGTACGTACTTCTCTAAAAACAAAGCGTGGAACTGTTCCCAAGTCAGTGGGGGTAGAACAGAATACCAACACTCCACATGAGACCTCCACCACTGCTTAGCATCACCCTGCAGCTCAAATGTGAAAAACTAAACCCTATGATGACGTACAATACCCAACTTGTGCAACCTCTCATAGCAATCCAAGATGAACTCATAGGCATCCTCCTTGTCGGTACCCTGAAAAGTAGGAGGTTTCAGCTTGAGAAACTTGGTCAGCATCACATGCTCAGTCCATGTCATCACTAGACCTAGCATTAGCCTGAAGAAATCATTCATGCCTGAAGCTGCATCCATCCTAGGCGTTGTAGTAACCGCTGGCTGACTATCCAACGCCTAATTCGCAAAAGCTGCAGGTATGGATCCAGTATCAACCAACCCACCCAAAATATTCCAAGCCTGTTGAAAGGCTTTCGGTGTCATAGTAGGAAGGCCTGCACCCCCAACCAGTGCCGCCTCCGCCTACGCCCCTTCGTCCTACACAACAACTTCTACATCTTCAGCAACATGTTCCTGAGGTAGGAGAGGTGTTGCTTCACGCTCTCCAGCAGCCGCTTGAGCTCTACCCCTGGCATGTGCGGCTCTACCTCATCCCCTTCCCCTTCCCCTACCTCTGCCATGAGCTGTCGGGCCCGCTACCGGGACCGTTAGCCTCACTCCATTGTTCCTTGTAGTAACCATCTGCGGACAGAAGAGTTAATGAGTTTATATACCAATTTTTATCACCAAATACCAATTGGAATCAAGTTATAGTACGAAGGAAATAAGGAAGAGATAGTTTTTTCCTAAAGCCCCATAGCCTCTCAAAGAAAAGTACGAATGTCTCTGTACCGTTTCGCAAGACTCAACTAGACCTATTTGGTACGATGAGATAAATAAACCTAGGGCTCTGATACCATATTTGTCACGACCCATACCATCGTGAGTGGCACCCACCCAACCCCCGGATGAGCGAACCAGTAGAGTTCAACCCTTAGCCTAGACTAACAACCTAAAACCAGTGCATAAAAGTAAACTAGCAATTCAATAATAATTAAGCCACTTCATTGAGTTAACATGCGGAAATTTCCCCCTAAAATATAAAAGTAATCGAACCAAACAATTCTACCAACGTCTAGAGTACGAGAATGCAACCCCAAAACTTAAAACAATAAAACAAATAGTCTAAGCCCAAAACAATTGGGATATAATTCAAAAGATAAGCATTAAGGAATCTTGGTGGAATGGCTCACCCTTGATATCTTGGAATAGTCCGGCCTACAGGTGAGGTCGTGCGTCAACCTCTGGAAGATTTCTTGTACTCACAAAAAAAATAAGCAAGTGCAGTATCAATACACAACTACCGTGTACTGGTAGGATCATCAACCAGTTTACAAATAAATAGTGTATAAGTAGTACAACAAATCAAGTAATTAGTATGGAAGACATGCAACAAGTCAACAGACCCTAGACTACAAGTATCTACCTAGCTTGTTCCCACATGAAATCTATCTCTTATAACTCTAAACCACAATCATATGCCAATAACTATATCTTTCCGTCTAGCCCAGACCTACCCTGGGATCCCGTCTAAACAACACGTAAGTGTCAAAGAAAAACCGGCCTACTCCAAGACCAACTCAATAATTATAACCAAAATTTCCCGATCACTCAAGGACCACCTAAACTAGTATCACATTTCAGTGAAACAGCCCAGTCCACTCACGAAACCAATAACAGTCAATGCAATGATGAAGTGAAATAAACTCGTACCATGCGTGGTACCTAAGCCAACCATTAGTATCCTGTACCAGGCGTGGTACCCAAGCCAACTATTAGTATTCCCGTACCAGGAGTGGTACTCGAGCCAACCGAATGTCAACAACCCACAGTCAATAGATGAACAAACAACTTGTAAACCAACAAGCAACACACCGTTCAATTCACAGACTGTAAAACAGGACCCTTAAACATTCTACACAATTCCTGAAAGCAATGGAATCCATACAAGCACTTAGATATGAGTACAAATATATACCACATTCACAGGAATCATAAGCCATCACCTATCTCGAAATGATCCAAGCTCTACTCAACCTGAGCTTTCCCGTGTTCCGGATTCCTTTGTTGTCCTTGGTCTAAAATAACATATAAGTACATTAAATTAACAAATAAGGCATGCACACTACCCGGATTACACCAAATCCCAGAACCCCAGACCACCCATGATCATTTCACCCTTTTCCCGGGCTTTCCCACTGTTAATTTCCCTAGTTCTATCCTTTTCACAGATAAAAATAGAGAATTTAACAACATATGATCATTATATTTCAGTTTTAACAATACCCAAGAACTTTCATGTTTAGAATCCCCTTTATTCCCCGGATTCCACCATTCCTAGGTTATTTCAACCTCCCCGAAGTTCCCTCCTAGCAATTCTACCACATAGGGGAAGTAGTACGGATTTTGGGGAGTAGAAACCTTACCTTAGAGAAGAAAAACGATGAAGAATGGAGGAAAAATGCCTGAAATCACCGTAGTTCTTCTCCCAAACGAATTGTAGAAAACTGAACTATTTTGGGGAAGTTTCTGCATTAAAATCCCGTCGGCCCGCTATAGTGTACGACTTCCTCTATAGCGGGCCCTCTATAGTGTACGACTTCCTCTATAGCGGTCTTAAGCAGCGTTGACCGCCGTGACCACCGCTATAGCGGTATTTTCCACCGCTATAGCAGAGATCGCTACGGTGGAGCCGTTACGCTCGTCACAGACAGAATGTATGGAAATCTTTAAAATTTGGTTATTTTACAACACACTTGCTTCACTCGATGACCCAAAACGACCCCTCCACGTCAAACTTGATTCCGGGAGTTCTACTTACCCAAATTCGATTCCGAAAAGTCCCTCGAACTCCTTTATGTCTTGGATAGGTGGAAAACAGCTAACCCAATCCTTACCCAGATTTCCCTAGACTCCACCTCGCTCCAAATCCAGCCTGGTTAGCCTAGCCCAGAATTTCAAACTCCCCAACCCGGAGTTTTCTAACTCTAAAACATGGCACGATTGGACTACCAGTAATGATGAATCCTGTCATTACAGTAAAGGAAGATAAATTACCCAATAATGCAAATTCAAACTAAATAATATGATAATTAAAAGTCAATATTCATGTATTTAACTATAACCCTACATACTAATGGTTTAGCTACTCATGAATCTCTTTGGAAGAAGAGATTTCATGAGTTTACAAGAAAAGAATCGAAATATAAAATAAAAATAAGACTAGACCTTGTTCTTGAGCTTTGCTGTGGGTTTTACCTTTCCCAAATCAGTTATTTTTGATAAAATAAATATTGGAGAGGGTATTTATAGAGTTTAGGAACCCTTAGGACTAAGAAAACCAATTCACATCGGGTTAGGAGAAGTAACCGCTCGCGCCACTGCCCAAAAGTGGAGCAATGTCGCAAGGAACAATAGAAACTTCAAAACACTACTGATTTCTGTGCCACCTCTTGATTTTGGGTGTGTGGCGCGATCCTATGCTTCAGGAGAACTTCAGAAATAGTCACAAATCCGCACCACTGCCCGCTTTGGGCCAGTGGCGGAAGGCACAACAAGATATGCACTTTTTTGCTCGTTTTGCGTCGCTTTGCGGCGTCGCTTCATCCTTGATTCCTTTTGATTTCTTAGTGCTCTTTTCCTCTTGTTTAATCTCCAAATACCTCAAGATACTCCTACATAAAAAAAACATCAAGCATAAGTATAATTCATAATATTTACGCTCAGGACGATACGAAAAAAGGACAAACGGGAGGCGAATGATAGTATAAAAGAGTACATTTAGCTTTTCATCAACTCTCTATCCTCTTCTCCTTTTATTCTTACAATAGAGGTTCTGTCAAGAATCTTGAATAATCTCATTAAGCATGATAAGTTCATTCCTTTTTTATGTCATGTAGTTGTCATGTTATTAATAAATTGGTATATAAAAATGACATTGTTATTTTTAATAGTGATAAATATTTTTCTACGGATATCATCAATGATTATGAAAATTATTTTGTTCAAATGATTAATAGTGCTAAAATTTTCTTTTTTCTGCTCCTAAAATATCAACTTATAGAATTTATAAAACTAGAAGATGCACTGGCTTCATGAATAAAAAAATTCTTTCACTTATCTTGATAGTTCGTTATATGTGGGCCGCAAAAATATTTGAGTATTTGATTACATGATTGGCAAGATGATAGAAAGATTAAATCGTTGGAATGATAAGATCCTCTCTTCTAGTGATAAAATTATCTTTATTAAATATGTCTTTCAATCTTTGCTTATTTATATTCTCTGTATTTTGTGCCTCCTCACCCGAAAGGTACCCTTAAATTAATTGAGAAATATTTGTCTAACTTCTTTTGAGGTAGTAGCACAAAGCTATAAAAATATCACTGGAGCTCTTGGCTCAAATTATGTGCTTCTTGTAAAGAAGGAGGTAGACGGGCTAGAAGCATGAAAAATTTTAGTAATACTTTTTTTATGAAAATAAGGTGTAAATATAGAACCTCTAACTCCCTTTCACCAATATGTTCAAAAGCAATTGTATCACATCTCATATAATTGAAAAAAACAAGCATCTACAAACTCTCATAACTGAATACACTTAACATATTTTTGAGAGGAAACATAGAATCATTTTTTTAAAAGATACTCAGGATTCAATTCTTTTTGGGGGGACAAATAAATAGGTATGGGTCAATTGGCTCATCAAATTTCAAAAGCAACTAAAAGCTCAAAACAACCATTCAAGAATTTTATTATAAATGATAAATAAAATATATAAAAGCTCAAAAGATCCACCCAAGTCATATATGTGTGTCTATCCATACTATTGAGATAGAAAAATAAAAAATGATCAAGTTTTTGAGATCTCACAGAAATTAAAAAAATACTCAAATAAGACTATTTGAAATCTGCTAAGAACTTATAGATCTAAACAACCTCTAATTAATAAGGTATGGCATAACTTTATTTTTCTTAAGATATCTTTTCTTAATTGGAGAATCTGAAAGGAAAATCTTTTTTTTCTAGGATGACATCATAAAATTTGGTAAATAATTGAATTTCAAATGTTATTGTTGCACAGTGACCAATGATAATCAAAACTTAAACTATATCTCTAGCCAAGGTAAAACAACAAGTAAGATTTGAAATCTATTTAGTGATCTTCTTGGCATTAAACACTCACACTTGCTTATTAGGCATGTTCACTAACTCTTGATGGAAAGAGAATCTAATGAATGATGTTCACAAACTAATCTTATAAATGATCCCCAGAGTCATTTGTGAGGGCTATCTGAAAAGAAACTTGTGCTTAGATGAATGATAATCAGAAAAAAAAATTACAGGTACAAGATGAAATAATAACTGAAGTGAATTCTACAAGTATTAATCATCAAAACCTTCTTAGAATACAATCTTACATTGTCTTAGAAATATTTCTCTCAAAATTGACTAAGCTTAAATGCACTACAAAGTTAATGATAGTTTACAAGATAAAATTCAAAGTAGAATATTTCAAATTTAATACAGATGAAAGTTTCTTCTCAAAAAACCTATTTTAAAAATTCATTATAAGCTTTCTGAATGTCAACTTTTATCATACACTTAGGTGAAACTTGTTTTCTGTAATTACTCTTTTGGTCATTTACGTGTTTTCGCCTTCGTTGTATTATTAGAGCTTGCTTGTAGTGGCCCCAAGTCATTTATGATTTGCAGAGACCGGTAATTTGGTGCTCGGGCCGTTTGTTTGGTCTTTATAGCTGTTGCTTATTTTAGAGCTTTAAATTTTGAAAATCGTTGACTTTAGTTAACATTCTTAGCTATCATTCTTGGAATAGAATTTGACAGTTCCTTAAGCTCTGGAGCATGGACTTTCGTCTAGGTGGACCTTCGGTCAGGATCCAGGAGGTTTTCAGCTTGGAATTCTCTCTCGTTTTGTGTTTTCAGGCCAGTTGGGTTTATTTGGTTGACTTTTGGTCAACATTTGGAGAGGACAACATCATATGAAAATTCCATCAGTACTGTTAGCTCCGAAATGTCTAGTTTAGGCTAGAGGGACCATTAGTTTGGGTCTCAAGGCTTCTGGACTTGATTTTTATTTTAGAATTGTCGGCCTAAAGGTTAATTTTGGGCGCAGGGCTCACTTTTCATTAAATCGACCTTTGACGAGATTTTCGTCAATTCCATTGGATCAAAAATTCTGTTTCTAGTGTAATAGATCATGTCGTTTATGTTTGCGAGACCCCAAATGCTTTTCCAAGGGTCCGTCAGATTTATATTCTAGGTTGGCATGGCTGATGTCAGTTGGCTGCTGTCATGGCACCAGCAGGCCTATGCCTACGCATGGGCATAACCGCCTAAGCGAAGCATCATGACCAGCCTCCCCATTTCTTGTCCATCGCCTAGGAAGCGCCTGGGCCACATGCGCGATACCATGTACGGAGTGGCCTGGACGCGTGCGCGCTGGGCAAGCGTTTGGCCTAACCAGTGCCTTGCCTATGCGTGGCCTCGGCTGGCAGCATCTTTAAAATCCATCTTCTCCAATTCATTTTCAACTTCTCTTAGATGATATTTCCACCATTTTTGCTCCAAATTCCTCCATTTCTTCATCAGCTCACTCCCATATCTTGGAGGAATATTTATTGATGATCCGGGTGTGTTCTTTGGCTCTTGAATAAGTATGTTCTCTCGTTTACTTCCATTGATTTCTATAAATTTCTCTTCTTTAAATTTTTGATTTGTGGACTATTTTGAGCCCCAATTGTTGTCCATTTCTGCTCAAATTTTGAGCATTTTCTCCCGATATTATGAGGAATACTGTGGTATTTTTCATTTCCATCATTGGGTCACGAGGCCCACGGTCCCACTTGTGACCCATATTTCAACCCGGTTATGCTTATAGTACTATGGGTATTGTTGGTTTCATTTTGATGCCTAGATTATTATGTTGATAGTATTTTCACAATTTGGATCTTCTTGGAGTAGTTCGATCTTGGATGACATCGTCCCCTATAACGACCTGGTCCTTCGTTATGAGTAAACCTTTTGTTCCAAGTTTTGCGTCAAAATTTTTTTGGGTTTGGGAGTTGGAAATTTCAGGCTAGGCTAGTCTCAGATGGTTTTTGAGCAAGGTATGGTCTAGGGAAATTTGGGTGAGTATTGGGTAATGTGTCTTATAGTGTACTAGTTTTTCCGTTATATAAGTCATAAAGGAGTCCCAGGGATATTTTGGAAATGAATTCGGGTAAGTAGAACTCCCGGTATCGAGGTTAATGTGAAGGGGATGTTTTGAAACATCGGGGTTTTAATGTGTGTTGTAAAATAGGCACTTTTGGGGAACTTTATGACTTTCTATCCCATGTCAACTTCCATAGCAGGTGACACAGTGTGGTAGCGACCACTGCTATAGCAGAATAATTTCGGCTATAACGAAAGACAACTTTGATCAGCACCACCATAGCGGTCAGTTCCTCTATGGAGGCGGCACTATGGTAGTGTATGGACTGCTATAGCAGACTGAGTAATGTTTTAATGCAAAAACTTCCCCAAAACATTCAGTTTTTCCTCAAGAACGTTTTGGAGAAGGGAAAGGAGGATTTTGGCAAACTTTACTTCATCTTTCGCAATTTTTTGTCCCAAGGGTAAGGATTTTGCTCTCCTAACTTAATGCTATCTTTCCTATGTTGTAGAATTGCTAATTATGGACTTAGGGGAAGGTTTGGATTGACCTTGAAATGGTAGAATCTAGGGAAAAAAGGGATTCTAGGGCATAAAAGTTCTTGGGTCTTGACTATTATTGTTGGGTTATGATCAATTAGCCATAATTCTCTAAATGTATCCATATAAATGATAGACTTAGGTGAATTAATGGTGGGAAAGCCCGGAAATCGGTGGAATTACCTTAGTTTGGCCTGGGTATTAGTATTTTGCATAATCTAGGGTAATGTGTAGGCCGTATGGACTGATGTTAGTATCTTGTAATTATTCTTAGACCAAAAACAAGCAAAGGCTTCGGAACACGGGAAGGCTCCGGTCTAGTAGAGCTTTTGTGTAAATCGAGATAGATAATGGTTATTGTTTTCCCAATATGCAATATGTTTTCATGTACTATCGCTTAGTATTGTTTGAATTGCATGCTTAGGGAAGGGATTATGAATGTCTAAATGTCCAATTATTCATTCTTGTGAAATGAACTTAGTTTTATTGTTTGTTGGTTTACAAGTGTGTTTTTGTTCATTGGTTGTTGACTGTTGGATTTTTATGTGACATTCGGTTGGCTCGGGCATCATGCCTGGTACAGGTTACTTATTGGTTGGATGGGGTACCACACCTCGTACGGGAATTATAATGGTTGGGTCGGGTATCACTCCTGGTATGGGATTCATAATGGTTGGCTCGGGTACCACGCCTTGTACGGGTTTAATTTACCTGCATTGATTGTATTTTATCAATGGTTCTATGAGTGGACTGAGTTGTATTCTTGAATTGTGATTATTGCATATGGTTCATGAGAGGCCGAGTGATTATATTTAAATATGAGGTTGGTCTTAGTGTAGACCGGGATTGCATGTTGAACACATAGGTGGTGTCCTAGGGATTCTTGGTGGGTCCGAGTTGTAAGAAAATGATATATGTTTATTGTTACTGGGTTTGTCAGTGGTTGTTAAATTATTACAGGTGGTTGATAAGTTAAGGAAGAGAATTGTAGTCTATTTATATTGTTGACTTGTATTACATGTTTACTTCACTTTACTCAGCTTTGGTTTACTATTCATATCTTGTTTATTGGAGGTGGCCGATGATCCTACCAATACACGATGGTTGTTTACTGATTCTGCACTTCCTTTTCTTTTTGTGACTAGAAGACATCTTCTGATGGCTGACACGCAACCTCACTTATAGATTTGGCAAATTCAGGATTCAAGGGTGAGTTGTTCTTCCGAGCTAGCTTATTTTCGTCCATGACTAGTTATAGCCCCCTTGGTTTGGGCTTAAACTCTTGCTTTCTCTTTTTGGGGTTGCATCCCCATTCTAGAAGTTGGTAGAATGTTTTGGTACGTTGACTTTTAGGTTCTAGGGAGGTTTTTCTCAGATTCTAATTATAGTAGTATTTGAGATTGTGAATGATAGTTTATTTTATTGCAAAGTAGTTTTGAGCTGTTAGAAAGGTTATGTGTTGGGTTCGCTCATCCGAGGTTTTTGGGTGGGTGCCACTCATGATGGATTGGGTCGTGACAAAGCGGGTATCATAGCCCTAGTTTCGTTGATCTTGTCGTACCAAAATGAGTATAGTAGAGTCTTGCAGAATATCCTTTTTCTTCACAAACAAGACTAGAGCACCCCAAGGCAAAGCAGTGGGATAGATGAATCCCTTGTCTAGGAGTTCCTGAAGCTATGACTTAAGTTCCCTTAACTCTGCTGGAGCCATACGATATGAAGGAATTGAAATTGGGTGAGTGCCCAGCTCCAATTCCATACAAAAAATGATATCCCTGTTCGGAGGCATACCAGAAAAATCCGCCGGGAACACCTCTTGAAACTCTGAAACAACTGGAACTGAATCAATAGATAGGGAATCCACACTGACATCCCAGCGATGAGCTAAAAATGCCAGACACCCTCTCCCTACTACCTTCCTAGCCCTAACAAACAATATTATCTTGGACGACTTAGGCCTATACACACCTTCCCACTCTAGTCTATCCTTACTCGGAATCTAAAAGCCACGCTCTTGGTGTTACAATTCAACACGGCATGATAAGGGGATAACCAGGTCATGCCCAAAATGACATCAAAGTCTACCATATACAGAATTACCAAGTCTACCCAAGTATGCAACCCCACAAATACAACAGAACAATTATGATAAATATGAGTCACAATCAAGGACTCCCCAATCGGGGTGCAAACATGGATAGGGGAATCAAGGATATCACAAATCAAATCCAGACCCAAATAAAAATTCACAAACACATAAGAATATGTAGAACCTGGGTCAAAAATCATGGAAGCCATCCTATCACAGACTAGAATAGTACCTGTGATCACTGCTTCTGATGCCTCAGCCTCAGACCTTCTGGGAAATACATAACACTGAGCTCGGTCATCAATCTGAGCTACTTCTTTGGCTGGCTGTGCCACACCCCTGCTCGCGCCATCGTTCACTCTGCCTCTCTGGCTTCCCTGAAAGTTACCTCGCCCACCCTGTGGATGAACTCCAGCATAACCACATCTACATGTCGGGACCACAGCCTTAGATTGCTACTGAACCTGATTACCAGTCTGCCTGTGAGGCCACTCCCTCTTAAAGTGGCCCAGATCACCACAATAGAAACAACAACGATCAAGTGTAGGCCTGCTGGTGAATGTCTAAGAAGATCCCTGGCCTCTAGGAGATGAAAACTGCTGATTAGCTCTCAGACGACCACCTGTAGCAGCTGGCAGAGCTGACTGAATGGGACAGGCTAAATATACCTGCTGATTATAGCCTCTAAAGTGCGAGCCACCGAAGTTTCCATCATTTCGGGGCTTCTTGGCTAACACTTTAGCCTGCCCCATTTTCTTGACCCCTTCTAACTTCTTAACATAATCTGTTACCTCATTGAACACCTTCCCTACTTAAGTCATGTGCACATATAATACTTGCGAATCGGTGTTCAAGCCCTTCAAAAATAGTCGAATCCTCTCCTCCTCAGACCCCAACAACTGCGTAGCAAAATGAGACAAGGTATGAAACTTAGCCTCATAAGCAGAGACCGACATGCTACCCTATTCCAGATTAAAGAACTCATGCTTTTTCCTATCCCTCAAAGTACGGGGTACATACTTATCTAAGAAGAGAGCATGAAACTCCTCTCAAGTCAATGAAGGAAAGGTCGATGGTCGACATTCCACCAGATACCTCCACCATTGTTTAGCTCATCACCATGCAGCTGAAATATGATGAACTCAACCCCATGTTGTCGCATAATACCCAGCTTGTGTAACCTTTCAAAGCAATCCAAGATGAACTCATATGAATCTTCCTTATTAGTACCCTGAAACGTAGGAGGTTTCAAATTGAGGAACTTAGTCAACATCTCATGTTCATTCCCTGTCATTACCGGGCCTAGCATTGGCCTGAAGAAGTCACCAGTGCCTGAAGCTGCATCCATCCTAGGAGCCGTAGTAACTGCTGGCTGAGTGCCCAGAGACTGATCTACAACACCCATGGGGGTGGTTTTGGCACCAACCAAATAACTCATGAAGTTTCAAACCTGCTGAAATGCTTCGGGTGTCATAAGGGGAAGGCCCGCACCTCCAGTCAGTGCTGCCTCCTCCTGTGCCCCTCTATCCTCAATAGCAACTTCCACTTCTTCGACAACCTGTTCCTGAGGTGAGGGAGGGGTTGCTTCTCACTCTACTACTGCCGCTTGAGCTCCACCCATGGCGGGTGTGGATCTATCCTGACCTTTGCCCTTACCCCTGCCTCTACCACTGACCATCGGGCCCGCGGCTGGGACCACTGATCTTGTTCCATTGTTCTTTGTGTTAACCATCTGCACACAGAAGAGTGAAAGAGTCAGATACCAATTTGTATAGCTAGATACCAATTGTAATCAAGTTATAGCATAAAGGAAGAAAGAAGTGATAGTTTTCCTAAAGTTCTATAGCTTCTCGAAGAAAAGTACGGACGTCTTTGCACCATTCCGCAAGAATCTACTAGACCTGTTTTGGTACGATGAGATCAATGAACCTAGGGCTCTGATACCATCTTTGTCATGACCCAAACCACCGTGAGTGGAACCCACCCAACCCCTAGGCGAGCGAACCATCAATGACCCAGAACTTAACCATTCTAACAGCTCAAAACTAGAGTCCAATAAGTAAAACTAGCAATAATTAACTAAATCAACACTAATATAAATAACCTGCCAAAATCCCTCCCTAGAACCTGAAAGTCATCGTACCAAAACACTACTAAAAATCTAGAATGCGGGGATACAACCCTAAAATAAGCAAGAGTCTAAGTTCGAAACAAGTGGGATATACATAAAACAAAATAGACCAAGGTAGCTCGACCAAAATAACTCACCCTTGATGTCTGGAAGCGCTGGGACTACAAGTGAGGTCACGTGTCAGCCGCTGGAATATTTCCTGTACTCATAAAAATAAACGCAAGTGAAGAATCAGTACACAACCACCGTGTACTAGTAGGATCATCAGCCAGTTCCATATAAGCAATATATAAACGGTACAATAGCCAAGTAAAAGTATAGGAAACATGTAAACAAACCAACAGGTATCCCTAGCATACAAGTCTCTTACTAGCTTGTTCCCACATGTAACCCACCCTTATAACCATGATCAACAATCAATAATAAATATTAAATATACCATTTTACATATCTCGGACCTACCCTGGGATCCCCCTAAACAACACCTAAGTGTTAAACATGCAACCCGGTCCACACCAAGACAAAACAAACAAATCAATACAATAACAAACTGGCCTTTCAAGGAACATATGCAATATCACAATCATAAACACAACCCGGTCCACTCATGGAACCATTATTAAAATTGAACAATACAATAAAGTTAACCCGTAAAAAGTGTGGTACCCAAGCCAACCAGTTAGTTATCCTTCACCAGGCATGGTACCCAAGCCAACCATTTTTTATCACGTACCAGTCTTAGTACCCGAGCCAACCGAATGTCACACAAAATCCACAGTCACAAACAATGAACAATCAACACTTGTAAACCAACAAGAAATAACACCTAGTTTATTGCACAAGATTGATAACAGGACCCTTAGACATTCCTAATCATTCCCTAAGCATGCAACTCATACAATACTTAGACAAAAGTACACAAATATACAATGCATATGGGAATAAATAACCATCACCTACCTCGAATTATTCCAAGCTCTATTAAACCAGAGCTTTTCCCTTTTCAGGATCCCTTGCTTGTTCTTGGTCTAGAAACAAATATGCAAGAACTATAATCAATTACTGACCCAAAAGTACCCAAATTATACAAAATTCCAATCCCCAGGCCAGCCTATGATCATTCCACCCATTTCCGAGCCTTCCCACCATTAATTAACCTAAATTCATCATTTGTACAGATACCTTTAGAGATTTATGGCTAAGTGATCATCACCCATCATCAATGATCAAGACCCAAGAACTCTAGCACCCTAGAATCCCCTTTTCCCCATATTCTACCATTTCTAGGTCATTCAAAACCTTTCCCAAAGTCCACCCCTATCAATTCTATAGCGTAGGAAAGATAGCACAGAGTTTGGGGAGTAGAAACCTTACTTTTGGGACAAAAATGATGGAAAATGGAGGAAAATCACCCAAAAATGCCTTACCCTTCTCCCAAAACATATTTGTTGAAAACTGACCATTTTGGGGAAGTTTCTGCATTTAATCCCATCACGCTCTACTATAGCAGTCTGCTCCACTATAGCGGTATTGCCGTAGTAGAGTCGACTACTATGGCGAAGCCTGACCGATATTGACTTTTGCTATAGTGGTATTTTATCTACTACGGGGGAGGTCACTATGGCAGTGTGTCAATCGCTATGGCGGTTGACACGAGACAGAAAGTCATAAAGTACCTAAAATAGACCCATTTTATAACACACTTGATTTCTTGATGTTCCGGAATAACTCTTTCATGTCAATGTTGATACCGAGAGTTCTACTTACCCGAATTTGATTCTCAAAAGTCCGCTTAACTCCTTTATGTCTTATCTAAAAGTAAAACTAGCTGAAGTCAAAACACGTTACCCCATCCTTACCTGGATTCACTAGACCATACCTCGCTCCAAAACCGGTCGAGACTAGCCTAGCCCAAAATTTTCAACTCCCAATTCTGGAAGTTTTCTAACATAAACATGGCATAAAGGTTTACCCATAATGACAAACCTGGTCGTTACACTCTGGTACCATGCCTGCTACAGGTTATTTTATGGTTAGCTCGGGTACCACGCCTGGTATGGGTTTGCTTATCTGTTATTAATGTTGCTAATATGTTGGTTCTTTGAGTGAACCCGACTTATCAATTATTGATGTTCTTTACATATTGGTTCCTTGAGTAAACCGAACTTATCTAATATTGATATTCTTTACATGTTAGTTTCTTGAGTGAACCGGACTTATCTGTTATTGATGTTCTTTACATGTTTGTTTCTAGACTGAATCGAGCTTATCCGTTATTGATGTTCTTTACATGTTGGTTCTTTAAGTAAATCGGGCTTATCTGTTATTGATATTCTTTACATGTTGGTTCCTTGAGTGAACCGAGCTTATCTATTATTGATATTCATTGCATGTTGGTTCTTTGAGAGGACAAGGATTTATTATTAGTTGACATACATATTGTCCCTTGAGTGGCCGGGTTGATGTGCTTAAGAGATTAGGTGGTTTCTCCTATAAATCAAGGTTTTCATGTTAAATGTCATAGACGATGTCCTACAGATCCTTGGGTGGTCCAGGTAACTTGCAAGCTTTGACATAACAATATGTGGTCTAGTTACTTGCATAGTTGAGCATGATTGATCCGGTTGTTGTGTCTGATTATTAACTAGGATTATTATTGGCAGTCATATGAACTTGGTTGATTCATGTTGTCTGATTACATTCTGTTACCATTGTACAGTCGCAATTCCTATTTTGGCAAGCGTGGCAGGTCATCTAGCGATGTTCTACTGTTGATACCAAGTGTAAGCCACTTCCTTCAACTGAGAGGCGGGAAAATCTGCACTCTCGATTGGAGTAACACCCATAATATCTATTACCTTCTGAATGTCATCAAGAAACCCCTGTGGATTCTCCTCTGACTTTGACCCATAAAATTCTAGAGGGTTCATCCGAGTGAAGTCTCGGATTCTAGCTACATCAGTATTAGTCTGAGGTGGATCTCGTGCCACAACCCGCTGATTGACCTGAGCTATCATGGCCTGGGCAAGCACTTGAAATGCAGCCCTGAATTTCACATTCATGACTTTCTCATTCAATGGGTCTGCTGGAGCTACTGGTGCTGGCTGATTCCTAGTGATAGCTCTTCTGGGAGGCATTTTCTGAAATGCGAAGAGCATGATTTAGAAGTAGATTAAATAGAGTTCATACTCTATAGCATGATCTAAAAAATAAAGAAGGGGAGTTATTCCTAATGACATCTCATAGCTCCTCCCCCATAAGTGTGGCGCGCTTCATACCAATGAAGAAGACTCTACTTGACGCGACTTTCAGACACCCTAGGACATTTAAACCTTATGCTCTGATAACATGCTTATCACGCCCCAAGGCTACCCCCTTGATGTAACACGGTTCTTAGTGTCACAAGTGACGCCAAGCTAACCCATGGTCTGGGATATCTAGACAATTTCAGTTAAAAATATATATTTTGCAAAAGCTGAAAACAATTTAATATTTGAAGTGGGAAAGACCCCAAAACATGTCTGAATATAAAAATATATATAGAATATAGTGATGACTGAAAACAACACTAACAACTCAATAGGTGAATCTAGTCTATGTATAAAATCCTCTAACTGATGTGAGTTGTTAGGACATGCCCCCAACTAACTCTAATAATTTGAAACTGGAAAGGAAAGACTGAAAGATAAAGCATGTCTATCATCCTCGAACTATAAGGACTCACCACTGAAGCTGATGAGTAAGGACTGGATTTCAATCTAAGCGCGGTATAGATGTTGAGTGCTTAAACCTTTATCATAAAATGATATAGCACAAACGTATTTATTCGTACTTAGAATGTACTGAGCATGCGGGATATATGCTAAGATGAATAACATAATAGATGAACATGAAAATATATACTGCAACATAGATTGATAGTAAGCTGAATGCAATGATCAAATAAATATCATGAGTACATATAACATGTTGATATGACTGACTGAATGTAAGGTCAATGCAATATGAATCAGACTATGGGAGATACTACTGACCGACATACCCCAAGCTGAGCTAACCATAGGGCTAACCTGTAACCCTGGATGGGAGGGTGTTCATACCTTTCCATGGGTACAAACAAAGCTGACGTGGATCCACTAAACTGATGTCCACAAGGAACAAGGGTGTCAAGCCTAGTCTGACGGGTGACCCCTTAAGAACCTATGGTGGCACCGTAGTTCTTTTACTCAGGGACCATTACTAAAGGTCTCATCCTAAACTTGCGGGTGAGCCTTCATCCCTTTGTCCGCTCGGTGCGAATTCTACTCCCAACTGAATACATAAGCAATAAAATGCAGGCTAAAATGCTGGATAGCTCAAATACTGGTAATTATCTAAGAATGCAACATACATATACTAAAAGTGATGACATTCTTAATTTTGAAGCATGATTATTTAATTTATGTGCCTAGCAAGTATAAATTATGAATACTAAATTTAAGACAAGCTAGGGATACTCAGTTCTGTACATGGGACTATGTTAATTCTCTAAGAAACATGTCATTAATACCACATAAACTATTGAATTAAGTTACAATAAATCCCTAAGATTTAGGAACCGTAGGTCTGAATAATTCATGGACAAGCTGAAGAACTGACTAAATTCTAGGGACCTAATGGGTGAAAGTAACCCACTAGTGAAATCCCACATACCTGGAGAAGGAACTACGGAGAAATCCTTTGTATTTTGGGGCTGAACTAGAAGAACCTTCTGCCTGTTCTTGAGAGAAAATTATTGCCTCTTTTCTCCTATTTTCTTTCTAAGTCTAATGATTTTAGGAGAATAGGTGGTTTAGGTAGTTTTTGACTAATAAACTAGGCTTAGGATAAACAAAATATCGTATCTTAGGCTTTAAAAGAGGTAGGAATAGTCTGGAATTCCCCTGGAAATTTTAAAAGAAAACTACTAAAATTCACGACTCAGGTTCCACAGATGGGTTCCATGACACCTGGAAACTTCCACGGCTCGTGGAACCCTATCGTGGTTCCTGAGCCTTTTTGTTAAGCTACAGGTCTGAGTTCCACGACTTTGGTTCATGACCCGTGGAACCATCCATGGTTCGTGGAAACCTTTCATGGTTCTCTGTGCAGGAAGTCTGGGTTGCTTGATGTGGGTTCCACGAGTGTGGTCCATAACTCATTGAAACTTCCATGAATCATGGATCCCACTCGTGGATCATGGGAGTTCGACTATAAGAAGTTTTCATGGGCAATTTCTACGAACCGTGGAAACTTCTATGGTCCGTGATTCCTATCCGTAGTCCTGACCTCAGAGGGTTGGCCTCTGTTCTGAGTTCCACGAGTACAGTCCATGACTCATGGACTATCCACGGCTCGTGGATCTGACTCGGTGAATGAGTGACCATTGAAAATTTTATTTCTTTTCTGGTTTTCTGATCCGAGTTTTGGCTTGGAAGTTCTGGGGTGTTACAGGTCACCTTATGGTTTTGTAGTTCACACTATCTAAATTTTTACTCTTTTTCCTGAGCATATCCAGAAACTGTAACTTTAAGAACTACCACAAAGAGGCACATCAAAATTTCTCATCTAACTATTATGCATGAATGATCCTCGCCCCGCAATTCATCCACACCTAGAAGCTAAGGTGGAATAAGTATACCAAAAGGGAACATCTACTACTTCATATCTAAGCTACTACATAGCTTCCTCCACTAACAGCTATGATAACATGAGCCAAAATTGCTGAAGCAGTAGAGTGGGAGCATGAGTGTCATGAATGAAGAAATATTGATCGGTCCTGACTTACACTTAGCTTGATCTAGCCACTCAAGGTAAGGTATAAGAAGTCGAGTGAAAGGGCATGAGTATCTCACATCCTGGACTTACAAAGCATGGTTAGAGTAAGGAAATCACAAGCACGAATTATTCAAGAAATTTGGTATGAGCACATACATGGCGTAGCATTATTTTATTAGTCATTAGGGCATGTATGAAGAATGAACTGAGTAAATAGGACTGACCATACCGCGAGACCGGAGTTTACATAAGTAACGAGACTCAGGGCATGAAGAAGGGATTTTTTGAATTATAGAGTAAGAGTAGGGTTGTTGTCTGAAGTAATCATTGTCATTCTAGGAGCTGAATATGAGTGTGAATCTGAATGAAGTGCGTAAATTTGAAATAGGACCATGGCACCGACACACAAGGCAAGCAAAAGGTATTGTGATGACAGAAGTATACTTATAATGCTAGGATGGAAATAAGCTTTTGATCCCCCATAACTATGTTCTAACCATCCTTAGCACCACTACCTGAGCCTAAAAAATCTAACAGATTCTACATCCCACCATCTCCCCCTTAGATTCATGCTACCTTTCTATGTCTGTGAATTTCTCTCCAATCTCTAAATAGAACTATGATTACATTACCCTAATAGAACATGCACTACTCCAGAATCTAGTATGAATATCCATTTCATTCTACAGTCTAGGCTCTCCCTAGCCTCAAGGTCTAGGCCTCAACCTTTCTATCTCATATAGGGGCTGTACGCTTCACATTCATTAACTTCCAACCTATCCCTAGCAAATACATGTCAAGCTTACATGGTTCTAACAACCAGTAACTCTCTTTTCTACTACCCATCGTGATGCTATACTCCTCTATCACTGCTTGTTCTAAGCTAAGACAACTCACAACCATACAAGAATAGGGGTCTGGGGACTATGGATGCATAATGGAAGAAATTTAGTGACATACCTGATTCAGCTTCTAAAGGAATACTCTGACCCGGCTGGCTAGGCAGTGAAAGGAATTGGTTTTGGAGTTGAACATCATTATTGCTCTACTTAGCTGAGGGGCAATCCCTGATCCTATGACCTAACTGACCACACCTAAAACACCCCCCTTTGCCAGTAAGGTACTCATCTAAATGAAACTTACCACAACTACTACAACGAGGGTACCTCAAGGTCTTCGGAGCCTTACTATGAAAATATTGAGAATCGAGTGCAGGTGTACTAACTGAACGCGGGGTTGGTCTGAATGACCTCTATTGAAAAGATGACCGGTTCCTACTACCAGTTTTCTGCTGACTAGAGTCGTGGTTCCATGTTCTGGTTTTCTTTTTCTTCCTCTTTCTCTTCTTCAGTTTCTAATTCAACTGAGCTGTCATGGCTTGAGCCAACATACATATAGCTTTACGAAATTACATATTCGTAACCTCATGGTCAGGAACAGGAGGATTAGAATCCCTCTTAGGGTTTCTTTGCGGAGGCATTATCTAAAATGTGTAAGGAATGGATTGGAAGGGTAAAAAGAGTTAAACTCTATCGCACAATACTAAATACAAAAGAAGTGAAGTTTTTCCTAAGACACCTCATAGCCTCCCTCTCATAAGTGTGGCGTTCTTCACACCCATGAAAGAGACTCTACTTAATGCGACTTTCATACACCCTAGGACTCTTTAACCTGATGCTATGATACCATATTTGTCGCACCCCAAGGCTATCCCGTGGATGTAACACAAGACCCAAGATCACAAGTGACCTCAAGATAACCCTCTGTCATTAGCATAACTTAAAAACTAAATTAAATAAAAGAACGGAAGATTAACTGAAGTAATGAGCAACTCAATATGTTTATAGAATCTAAGTCTAAAAGTGACAATTTGAATTAAGCTGAATATATGACTCTATGTCTGAAAGCCTCTACTACTGATGAGCTACTAGGACAAGCCCCTAACTAACTCCAAATACTGAAAACTTAATGAAATAACTAATAGTCTAAAATGAAGCTAAACTTGAAGTCCTCGAATGACGAGGCCTCACCAAGCTGGTTGGATGTGCTATTGATATACTACCATCGAATCTGGAAACAGACTATAGAACCTACATCATAATAGGATGCAGCACAAAGAGGTATACAATCAGTACTATAGAATGTACTGAGTATGTGAGATATGCATATGTCGTGATAAAATATACTTTAAATCATGCTTAAAACTGAGTTCAGGCATAAAATAGAAGGAATTATAAGTAAATATCAAAGTTTGAATGTAAGTCATAAAACAATAAGCCAAGCTTCAAAATAGAATATCATATAACTTAAAAGCTTGAAAACATTCATATGGGAGTTTCTCTTAACCTACATAAACCATGATGAGCTACATAGAGTCCAGTGTCATACACCCACACCAAAAAAGGTTGTCCTAACCGGCCAAGGTTAGAACCATATTTATCAGGATACTGTCATAAGCCTCAGAGGGCACTTACGATGGCACGTAGTTCTGGGACCAAGGGTACTCTCACCCTATCCAACTCAGTGCTAAACAGTACTCCCAAAACATATACATATAGCTCACATATGCTTGTGATATATTTAATGCCAAATCTATTTGAAAATCATAAGGGTATATCTAATACCATGCAATTCACATAGCTTAGGTAGACATATCTAGATGCCAAACCTTTCATAAAACATAGGGACATATCTAATGTCATGTAATTCATACTTCAAAATCCTTAAAACTTAACATAACCATAATTCAAAACATACTTTTCTTTCTAAATTCATAACTTGAAGAATTAGGCATGCAGTTTCATAATAATAGAGGCCATGTTATCTAAACATGCTAATTTTGCTTGAAAATATGCAATTCAATAGTATCATGCTAGAATTCATCATCAAACATATGGGATTTTGAAATTATCCAAGGAATCTTAATGAAAACATGGGTAATGAATGGGAAATCATGAATTAATTTGTTATAACAAAACCCATAACTTTTCCCCAATTTGCGTAAGAAGCCTAATTTCATAAATTCATAATTCAAAGTAAAACTTGAGGATTTTGGGCATAAGGGTAAAAAGAATCCCTTATTGAATGACCATATACCTGAACTTGAAGCTTTCCTAACTTGAGAATTGAGGATGGAGAATTGGGATGAAACCCTAGGCCTTGGAGCTTGAGAGAAGAATCCCTTTTCTTTCTTCTTGAGGTTAGATTGAAGGAATGAGGAGAAAAATAAGTTAGTATGGATAATAACCCTTGAACAGGACTAAAATGAATTAGTATAGGAGTTAAAAAGTGGGGGAAAGGATTAATTTACCCCCGACGAATGAATTATAAAAACTGAAATCGAAGGTTCTACTGATAGATTGACGGGTCATGGAATGGGTTGATGGGTCATCAACCCACTCAGGGAATTTAGAGGACTTGGTACCTCTATGAAGGTGATTCCATGAGTTACAGTATGGACCATCATTCAAAATGATGACCCATCAAGTCACTCATAAAATCTAGGGAAGAAAAGCTGAATTTTTACAAACCACGGTCACTTTACGAACTGTGGTTCTGGTCTATGGGTCATGAACCAACCAATGGTTTTGATGAAGAAAATTTTATTGTCAGGTCTATTTTCACGAGTCAAAGTATGGACCATGGTTCCATTCCATGGGTCGTCATCTCGTCCGTAGTCAATGATAGTGTTGTAGTAAAATACCCATAACTTTTTACTCTAGACTTGAATTAATGCACGGTCTATGGAGTTTGAAAGAAAACTCAAAAACCTTTAATTTGGTGTGTAATAGGACATCTAACTCTTTATATTCTAGGAGGAATAATCAATTAAAGTTGACCCTAGTTTAGTCTTACATGAAATCTCATTTGGTTGAGGTGCTTTCAACTTAACTTGATGTTAGGAGTTTCTTATGAACATGATTAACATTAAAATAACTCACCACACTAGTAAAATGATCATTACACTTATGGAAAAGTTTCGGGTATTAGCTTAGGATTTTTGCGATGTTACAGGCACAGTACCCTAGGTGACCAGATCAGTTAGTTCAGGCCCCCAAGGCTCCAGCACCTCTAGCTAGAGGTAGTTCACAGGGTAGTAAGGCTGTTCTCCAGGGTACTAGAGGTTGTCTTCAGTCTTGTAGGTCAGGTGGTTGTGGTGGCTGGAACCACGTGTACATAATTTTAGGCCAGATAGAGACCGAGGCTTCAGATGCTTGATTACAGGTGCGATCTCCATTTTTCATCAGTCTACTTCTGCTTCGTTTGATCCAGGGTATACATTTTCATATGTATCTGCTTATTATGCTACTCATCTGGAGTGTGCTTGTGAGTCTTTGCCTTCACCTTTGCATGTATCTACCCCAATAGTAGATTCTTTAGTAATAGATCAGGTGTATCGCACTTGTGTCATGACTATCTTGGGGTACGACATGCGAGTAGACTTGGTTGTACTTGATATGGTTGATTTCGATGTGATCTCGGACATGGATTGGCTGTCTTCTTATCATGCAGTCTTGGATTGCTTCTCCAAGACTATTACTCTTCGGATGCCTGGTATCACTCGTATTATATGGAAGGGTGTTGATAGCCACATTCCGAGGGGAGTTATATCTTTCTTGAGCACCCAACAGTTGGTTGGGAAGGGGTGCTTAGCCTATCTTGCCTATGTCCATGATACTAGTGCAACCACACCTCTTCTTGAGTCAGTTCTGGTTGTTTGAGAGTATTCAGATGTGTTTCCTTCTGATCTTCTGGGTCTTCCTCCTGATCGTGGCATTGATTTTGGTATTGATGTCCAGTTGGGCACCAATCCCATTTGTATTCCTCCATATCAGATAGCACCTGCTGAGTTGAGAGAGCTTAAGGATCAGCTCCAGGATCTGTTGAGTAGAGGGTTCACTCGCCTAGTGTGTCTCCTTGGGGTGCTCCGATTTTGTTTGTGAATAAGAATGACAGTTCTATGTGTATGTGTATAGACTATAAAAAGTTGAATAAGGTGAGAGTTAAGAACATATATTCGATGTCGCGTATTGATGATTTGGTTGACCAGCTATAGGGTGTAGTGGTATTCTATAAGATAGACCTGAGGTCCAGTTATCACCAGTTGAGTATTAGGGCTGAAGACATTCCAAATACTGCATTTAGAACTCGATACAACTATTATGAGTTCCTAGTCATGTCTTTTGGGTTGGCTAATGCCCCAACAACATTTATGGAGTTGATGAACTATGTGTTCAGTTCCTTCTTGGACTCATTTGTGATTTTGTTCATCAATAACATTCTGATTTATTCGAGGAGTAGAGAGGAGCATGAGCAGTATCTAAGAGTTGTACTTCAAACCTTATGAGACCATCAGTTGTATGCCAAATTCACTAAGTATGAGTTTTGGCTTGAGTATGTGTCATTTATGGGGCACGTGGTGTCCAAGGATAGGATTATGATAGATCCGGCAAAGATTACAACAGTTCGTGATTGGGCTAGGCCTACTTCTCCTAGTGAGGTTTGCAGTTTCATCAGGTTGGTAGGTTATTACAGACAGTTTGTGGAGGGGTTTTCTTCGATAGCAATTTTATTGACTAAATTGACTCAGAAGAATGTTCCCTTCCAATGGTCAGATGAGTGTGAGGTGAGCTTTCTGAAGCTCAAGGCCTTGTTGACTTCAGCCCTGATTCTTACTATTCTGGCGTAGGGTCATGGTTTCACCGTGTACTGTGATACTTTAAGTATTGTTTTGGGTTGTGTGTGATGCAGCATGTCCGAGTTATTGCATATGATTTCAGACAGTTGAAGTTTCACGAGAGGAACTACCCCACACATGACTTAGAGTTGGCAGCAGTAGTCTTCGCGTTGAAGATTTAGAGGCATTATCTTTATGGCATGCATTGTGATATCTTCATAGAACATCATAGTCTTCAGTATATTTTCAGCCAGAAGGATCTAAATTTGAGTCAGCGTAGGTTGTTAGAGTTACTAAAGGACTATGACATCTCTATTCTTTATCATCCGAGCAAGGCAAGCGTGGTAGCGGATGCCTTGAGCCAGAAGGCAGTGAGTATGTGTAGCTTGGATTTTCTAGCAACAAAGGAGCAACCTTTTGCTTGGGACATCTAGTCCTTGGCTAACAGGTTGGTTAGACGTGATATTTTTGAGCCAGGTCGTATACTTTCTTGTGTTGAGGATAGATCTTCCTTGTAGGAGCAGATTCAGACATAATAGTTTCATGATGCGAGGTTAAGGATCATTCGTGATAAGGTATTGAAAAGTGAGGCTAGGAAGGCGATCTTGGATTGAGAGGGCATTCTTAGGATCAAGGGTCGTATTTGCATTCCCAGAGTTAGTGACTAGGTTAGATTGATCTTGGAGGAGGCTTATTGTTTTAGATATTCCATTCATCTCAGGGCTGCTTAGATGTATCGTGACTTGAGGCAGCACTACTGGTGGTGTGGGATGAAGAGGGATATTTCAGCTTTCGTGTCTAGGTGCTTAAACTGTCAAGATGTGAAGTTTGAGTACCAGAGGCCAGGTTATTTGTCTCAGAGGCTACCTATTCTGGAGTGGAAATGGGAGCAGATAGATATGGACTTTGTTGTTCGTTTACCATATACTTTACAGCGATTCAATGTTATTTGGGTTATTATAGATAGGTTGACAAAGTCTGCTCACTTTCTCCCAGTTCAGACTTCCTACAGTTCTGAGAGGTTAGCCCAGATCTATATTCGAGAGATTATCTATTTGCATAGTGTGCCAGTTTCTATCATCTCTGACGGGGGTACTCAATTCACTTTGCATTTCTGGAGGTCTATTCAGAGAGAGTTGGGTACTAGAGTTGAGCTTAGCACCACTTTTCATCGACAGACAGACGGTCAGTCAGTGCGTACAATTCAGGTTTTGGAGGATATATTGCTAGCCTATGTTATTAATTTTGGGTGTCAGCAGGCCCAGTGTTTAGCCTTGGCAGAGTTTGCATATAATAATAGTTACCATTCCAGCTTTCAAATGGCTCCGTTTGAGGCTTTGTATGGTACGCAGTGCAAATCTTCGGCGGGTTTGTTTGATACTTTCGAGGTTAGGCCTTGGGGACTTGCTTCGTCATTCTATGGATAAAGTTTGGGTTATTAAGGAGAGACTTTGCACTGCCCATATTAGGCAGAAGAGTTATGTTGACTGTAGAGTTCGAGATATAGAGTTCATGGTTGGTGACCATGTGTTCCTTTAGGTATCCTCTATGAAGAGCGTGATGAGGTTCGAGAGAAAGGGTAATCTCAGTCTTAGGTTCATTGAGACATTCGAGATCTTTTGTTGTATTGGGGAGGTTGCTTTTGAGTTGGCCTTGCCTCCTGCTCTTTCCAGTGTGCATCCTATTTTTCACGTCTCAATATTGCGGCGGTATATGCTGGATGAGTCTCATATGCTTCAGTTGGGGTCGGTTCAGTTGGATGAGTCCTTAGCTTTTGAGGAGGAGCCTGTTGCTATTTTGGACATGCAGGTTAGGAAGTTGAGGTCCAAGGAGATTTCATCAGTTAAGGTTTAGTGGCAGTATCATACTGTTGAGGAGGCTACTTGGGATATCAAGTCTGACATGTGGACCCGCTATCCTCGTCTTTTCGAGTCTTTAGGTACTATCATTTTTCTAACTTTTGCAAACAAAAGTTCTTTTAGTAGTGGATATTGTAATGATCCTCCAGGTGATTTTCTATTTTTCGTGCTTTTTTGGGTTTCGAGCTTTCCCTCAGCGGCTAGAGGTCATTTATGACTTGCCGGGACTGACAATTTGGTGCCTGATCTGTTCGTTAGGTTGTTATGGCTATTTCCTTATTTTAGAACTTGAACTTAGAAAATCTTTCACTTAGGTCAACTTTCTTAGTAAACATGCACAAAATAAAATTTTGACAGTTCCGTCGACTTCGGAACGGGGATTTTGGTCTAATGGAACCCTTGGTCTGGGTCTGGGTTTTTTTTATTTGATTCTGTGTTATTTTGTGTGTTTTTAGGTTAGTTTAGATTATTGGGTTGACTTTGGTCAACACTAAGAGAAGACGGTCTCAGATGGAAATTCTGTCAGCGTTGAAAGCTCTAGAATGTTGACTTTTTTCTAGTGGGACCTTTGGTTCAGTTCCCAAGGCATCTGGACTTATTTTTGGCCCTTGGGTTCAATTTTAGAAAAGTTGGCCAAAAGTTGGTTTTGGGCGTGGGGCCTACTTTTGGTTAAATCAACCTCCGTTGAGAATTTTGTCAATTCTGTTGAGTCTAAAATTCCATTTTTAGTCAAATAGCTCAGTTTGGTTTTTTTTTGCGGGACACCAGATGCATTCTCGGGGGTCCATCCATTCCTAAGTTGGAAAAAATCTTTGCTATTGCAGCAGATGTTGCGGGTATGGCACCTCCAAATCTGACGATCAAGGATCTCTACGGGAACCTCCTCATATGTGAGACTATCCATCACACCCACAACCTTTAAAGGGACAATCAAGCTCGGATCACCAACACACTTCTTCAATAGGGAAACATGGAAAACTGGATGAACTACTTCCAAATATGATGGCAAATCCAACTCATAAGCAACCTTACCAACCTTCCTTAGAATCCGATAAGGACCTACAAAACAGGGACTAAGCTTCCATTTCTTGCCAAATCTCATCACATCCTTCATGGGTGACACCTTTAGTAAAACTCAATCATTAACTTCAAATTCCAATTCCCTTCTCCTCACATCCGCATAAGATTCCGGTCAACTCTGAGCGGTTTTCAACCTTCCCCTAATAAGCTGAACCTTCTCTATAGTCTCATGAACCGTATCTAGACACCTCAAACCAACCAATAGGAGATCTACATCTCCGACCATAAAGTGCCTCATACGGAGCCATCTAGATGCTATAGTGAAAGTTGTTTTTGTAGGCAAACTCGATAAGAGGTAAGTGATCATCCCAATTACCATTGAAATCAACACACATGCTCTCAACATATCCTCCAAAGTCTGAATAGCATGCTCTGCCTGGCCGTCTATCTGAGGGTGAAAAGTTGTGCTAAGCTTCACTTGGGTACCAAGACCTTTCTGAAAGGATCTCCAAAACTCAGAGCCTCTATCTGAGATTATGGACAAAGGAACACCATGCAATCGGACTATCTTCTAGATGTAGAGTCTGGAATAGTCGTCTGCTGAATCAGTAGTCTTAACAGCCAAGAAGTGGGATGACTTGGTCATCCGATCGATAATCACCCAAATGGAATCATGCTGCCTTCGAGTACGAGGCAAACCCGTAATGAAGTCCATATTGATCGCTTCCTATTTCCAAGTAGGAAGGTCAATATCCTGAATCATGCCACCTGGCCTTTGATGCTCCACTTTTACTTGTTGATAGATGGGGCACTTTGCCAAAAACTCAGCTATGTCGCTCTTCATACCAGTCCACCAAAAGAATTCCCGTAGGTTACGGTACATCTTGGTGGCACCCGAATGAATGGAATATCTAGAACTGTGAGCCTTGGTCAGAATCTTCTATCTCACCCCATCTACATATGGCACACATAAGCGACCCTGATAACGAAGCACACTATCTCCCCCTTGGTAGAAAACCTCAACCCGCTGCTAATTAACTACACACTTAAGCTGGAGTAAAATGGGATCCTTGTCTTGCTTTACCTTAACCTCAGCTACCGAAGATGATTCAGCACAATTTTGTACAATCATACCACCTTTGGTCGAGTCCATAAGGCGAACTACCAACCGAGCAAGCCTATGAACCTCTTTAACCAATTCCTTCTTCCCATCTTCAACAGAAGTCACACTTCCCATGGACAGTCTACTCAAAGCATCCGCCACGACATTGGCCTTACCCGGATGGTAAAGCACACTCATATCATAATCCTTAAGGATCTCAAGCCATCTCCTTTGTCATAAATTCAATTCCTTTTGAGTGAACATATATTGAAGACTCTTATGATCGGTGAATACATCCAGATGCACCCCATACAAATAATTTGTCCAAATCTTCAAAGCAAAGACCACGGCTGCCAACTCAAGATCATGAGTAGGATAGTTCTTCTCATGAGTCTTAAGCTGTCTCAAAGCATAAGAAATCATCCTACCACGCTGCATTAAAACACAACCCAAACCAGTCCTAGAAGTATCACAATACACAACAAAATCATCTAGGCCCTCGGGTAGAGCTAACACTGGAGTTGTGGTCAATCTAGTCTTCAATTCCTTAAAGTTCTTCTCACACAAGTTGGACCACTGAAACTTTACCTTCTTCTGAGTCAATCGGGTCAAAGGGGCAGCAATGGAAGAAAATCCTTCCACAAACCTCCTATACTAACCAGCCAAACCCAAAAAACTCCTAATATCTGATGGGAAAGTGGGTCTAGGCCAGTTCTTTACTGCCTCAATCTTTTGAGAATCAACTTGAATACCTTCCTTAGTCACAATATGACCCAGAAAAGCAACAGACTGCATCCAAAACTCACACTTGCTAAACTTAGAAAATAATTGTCGATCCTTGAGAGTTTGCAATATGACTCTCAAATAGTCCGCATGCTCCTCCTCACTTCAAGAGTAGATGAGGATATCGTCAATGAAAACAATCATAAACATATCCAGGTACTGTTTGAACACATGATTCATCAAATCCATTAAGGCTGCAGAGGCATTCGTTAGACCAAAAGACATTACAACAAATTCATAATGACCATATCGAGTTCTGAAAGCTGTGTTTGGAATATCATACTCTCTAACTCAAAGCTGATAATAACCAAATCTAAGGTCGATTTTGGTGAAGAAACTAGCACCCTGAAGCTGATCGAACAAGTCATCAATCCTAGGAATGGGATATTTATTCTTGATTGTGACCTTATTCAACTGACGGTAGTCAATACACATTCTAAGAGAGCCATCTTTCTTTTGAACAAATAAAACTGGGGCACCCCATGGAGAAATGCTAGGCCTGATGAAACCTTTATCAAGAATATCCTTCAACTGATCCTTTAACTCCTTAAGCTCCGCAGGAGCCATTCTATAGGGAGGAATAAAGATAGGATTCGTATATGGGAGAAGATCTATCCCAAAGTCAATCTCCCGCTCGGGAGGGACTATGGGCAAATCCTCGAGAAACACTTCTGGAAACTCATTCAAAACACGAACAGACTGAAGGGATAGGGTTTTGAACTCCGTGTCCATAACCTGCACTATGTGATAAACATACCCCTTTGAAATCATCTTTCTAGCCTTAAGATAAGATATGAAATGACTTTTCGAGGAAGGGGGACTACCTTGCTAATCTAAAATAGGTTCATTTGGAAACTTGAAACTGACCACACGAGTATGGAAATCGACAGAGGCATAACATGCATACAACCAATCCATACCAAGAATGATATCAAAATCAGTCATCTCTAACTCTACTAGATCCACTAAAGTAACTCTATGAAGGACTGAGATAGGGTAATTTCAATAGATTCTTTTGGCTAGGACTGACTCACCAACAAGAGTAGATACACAAAAATATTCTACAAGCTAATCCAGACAAATCTCAAACTTACAAGCAACATAAGGGGTTACAAAAGGAGGCATCGGGATCCAACAAAGCATACGCATCAAGAGAGAAGACTTTCAACATACCAGTAACCACATCTGGGTTGGTCGATCTCCTGGGGCTACTGGAGCAGACTGAGCCCTACTACCTCGCTGCCCCTTCTAAGCTAAATGACAATATCTGATATTATGTCCAGCCTAACCACATCCAAAGCAACCACCTGAACAGGCCAAATACTCACCAGAATGACTCTTCCTAAACTTTCCACAAGCTGGGTAGGAAGATCCCTTAGCAACACTACCCTGAGACTGGGAATAGGAACCAGATCCTCTAATACCCTGATCATGACGAGGCCTCTGGGCCTGGGTAGGAGCACTAGCAAAAGAATAAACGGGGCCTGATGACTTCTTC
The DNA here is from genome assembly GCA_003996215.1 of Jaltomata sinuosa. NCBI lineage: Eukaryota > Viridiplantae > Streptophyta > Magnoliopsida > Solanales > Solanaceae > Jaltomata > Jaltomata sinuosa. The sequence goes on along the minus strand of QJPP01003272.1, from coordinate 32,056 downwards.
TAGAATGAGGAGCGATGTACACCGCCAGACCTTTGATGACCAAAACCTGATCCCTCGGATCTAGCTTTATTGTTCTCCCCTGCCATCTCCCTAAGCTTGTCACCTTCAATCTGATGGGCATGAATCATGAGTCGGGAAATGTTCATATCACTCATCAATAAGGCAGACCTACACTCCTTCTTCACCATATTAAAAACTCCATATATAAAATTTCTCATTCGATTATGCGGGTCTGCTACCATGGAGGGAGCATATCTAGACAACTGAGTAAACTTCAGAATATACTATTGAACTGACATCAATCCCTGTCTCAAGTTCACAAATTCCTCGACCTTCACTTGCCTCAACTCTCGAGGAAAGAACCTTTCAAGGAAGGCCTTCTCAAAACACTCCCAAGTCATGGGGACCGCGTCCCTCACCCTAGCCTCCTTCCATTACATGAACCAAATATTAGCTACATCCTTGAGTTGATAGGATGGAAGCTCAACACAATCGACCCCAACCACTTGCATAACTTCAAAGATCTTCTTCACTTCATCAATAAAGTTGAGCGGGTCCTCACTCACTTTCGAACCCCAAAATTTGTGTGGGTTTAATCAGATGAAGTGACGAACTCAGGCTGCTACCCCATCTTGAGGGTGGATGGGGGCAGGAGCCTACTGATTGGCCTGAGTGTCCAAAGTCTGGGCTAGCAAATGGATGGCATTTCTGAACTCCTCATTCATGACATCGGGGACCAAAATGGGAGAAGCATCATTTCGAGCAGCTCGGGGAGGCATATCACATCGATGAGGCATAATATGAAACATACAAGATAAGGATTAGAGGAACATTAGAGTTAAGCTCTATCTCACAATGTGATCATGAAAGAAGTGAAGTTTTCTAAGACACCTCATAGCTTCCTTCTCATATATGTGGCAGGCTTCACACACATTAAAGAGACTCTACTCGATGCAGCTTTCAGAAATCCTAGGACTCTTGAACCTAAGGCTCTGATACCAAGTTTATCACGCCCCGAGGTTACCTTCTAGATGTAACACGGGACTTGGGACCAAAAGTTCCCCAAGCTAACCCTTGGTCATAGCATTCTCAAGCATAACAAAAGATAAGCGAAAGCGTAATAGATAAAGTTGGAATAGCATAAGTGGATAATCAAGTCAAATAGGAAAACAAGATCCATAAGAAGACTCAAATACTGTCTATTTCTGAAAAGCCTCTACTCATATCATAAGAAGTTGCTAGGAAAAGACCCTAGCTAACTCAATGTATGGAAAAAAGAAGCTAATACAAGTTAAAAATATAACTAGTCCTCGACATAAAAGGACTCACCAACAACTGTCTGGGAGTGGCGGAAAAGCTCTAGCCACGAGCCTGAGGAGGTACACCTGAATCTGCATCATCAAAGGATGCAACACAAGATATGCATCAGTACTATAGGATGTACTGAGTATGCGGATTATGCATAAATATGATGGAAACATGCTTTAACTGTACTTAGACAAAGTTAATATATAATAGGGTATCATAAGCAAATATCACAATGGAAGGGTAAAGAATGAGGTAAAAGTCAATTTCAAAGTAGGACTTCATAAAGCTTAGAAAAACTTTAAAAAAATATTCATATGGGAGTTTCTTATAACCAATAATAGACCATGCGAGCTACATGGAATCTAACTATATAACCCTAGTTAGCAAAGCTAGCCCGAACGTTGCCAAAGTACAGGCCACAATACCCAACTATATAACCCTAGTTAGCAAAGTTGTCCTATGCCCCGCTAAGGCAAGGACACCATTACTCAAGATGTGGATCCACTCTCATAAGCCCATAGGGCACTTCATTTCATAACATACATTGGTAACGTAGTTTCAAACTTGGGTAATCGAACCCTCATCGCTCGGTGCTAAATTCTACTCCCAAAATATGTACATATAGCTCATAAATTCATAGTGGCACAATCCCATGCCAAATCTTGTTGAAAAGCATGAAAACACATCGGGTATCATGCAATTCTCGTATCATAGGTTCTTGAAGCTTAGCATAGATATAATTCAAAACATACTTTTCCTTCTTAAATTCATGCTTGAAGAATTAGGCATGCAATTACATAAATACATAATGATATGTTATCTAAATATGTAAACCTTTTACTTGAAAACATGCAGTTCAAGGGAATCATACTAGAAATAAACTTTAATGCATGGGCTTTTGAAATCAAATAAGAAATCTTAATCAAATCATAAATAAATCATAAGAAACCATGAATTGATGCTTAGAAATTGATTTCATAAGTTTTTCCCTAATTTAGATCAAACCCTAATTTCACAAGTTCATAATTCAAAATAAGAATTGGGGGTTTTGGGAACAAGGGTGAAAGAAACGCATTATTGGATACCCACATACCTTGATTGAAGCAAACCCACTTGAATTGAAAAGACTTAGGAGACTTGAACTTCGATCTTGAGGCTTGGAGCTTGGAGAAGAACTTTTCATTTTTCGGAGAAGAATGAATATTTGAGAAGGAACATAGCCTAATGAGGGTGGAAACCCTTCTTGAAATAGTCAAAACGACATCATTTAGGAATTAAAAGAGTGGGTAATGACTAAAATACCCCTGGGACTTAATTAGGAAAAAGCTTATTTAAATCTCAGTTTCAGGTTCCACGGGTGGAGTCTATGACTCGTAGACCTAACCACGACTTGTGATTCCCTCTCGTGAAAACTGCCCAAGATTTCAGGCTGCTGAAGGTTCCCTACAACTCAACAGGACGACTCGTGGAAGCTTCCATGAGTCATAGGACCAAGTCGTTGGAATCAAGGGACTTGACCACTCTCTGTCTGAGTTCCACGGGTTGGTTCCATGACCCGTGGAAACTTCCACGAACCATGAACCTGACTCATGGTTCTCAGACCTGAAGATGGTCTGCAGGATTGGAATCACAAGTCACTTCCACGACTCATGGAACCAGCCACGACTCATTGACTTGACCCGTGATCCCTGGAAGTTCAAAAAATTCTTTAAGTTCTTAGTTGAAAAGCTGGCTCGATTTCTGGGGTGTTACAAAGATGATTATTGAAGGTGTTTATTCCTTTCCTTTCTATTGATGATTCGGTGACTTATGAAGTTGAGATTGGTATGTTTGGATTGACTTGAAAAAACTACTTGTTGAGTGATTATTTGCTAAGTGTTGAAGTCCTTTTACTTGTTATATATTTTGCTACATTCATGTTTTATATTGGGCCAGCCTTTGATACATACCAATACATTATGTTTTGCACTGATATTACCTTATGCTCTTCTTTTATTGAGTGCAGATCATGTTCCTGAGGCTGAGAAGCGACCTCGGTTAGAGTAGCAACATTACCCACAGATCCGGAGGGTGAGCACTACTTCCCAGGTACCATGGATCCTCCACGGGTCATTGTCCCTCTTCCGGATAATGGAACTCTCTTACTTTACTGTTTTTTAGTCCTTATAGGATATCTTAGACTATGTTGGTTTACAGTTAAGGATGATGACTTTCAGTTTCAGGGGATGTTTTAGTTAATTGTTCCACATCTCATTTTCATTTATATTAAGAAATGTCTACTTTATGACTTATGTGAATTGTTATCTATTTCTTTTGAAATTGGTTAAGTCTGAGAGTTGGGTTTGGGTTAGTTGGTTCTCCCACTGGAGGGTTAGTGTGGATGTCACTCACGCCCTGGCTTGGTCATGACACCTAAATATTAAAATAATAATTAAATGATAATTACTTGAGAAGAATAGCAAATAATAATTACTTGAGAAAAATAGTAAATGACAATTTTTGTCTAGGGTAGAGTCTTTAAATGAAAGGTAAAAAGTTCAATCAATATTTTTAAGAGTCTTCATCGTTTAATGTTGTAGAGATGTGGATTAACTTAAAATAGAACACTTGCATTTCTTGATTTAATAGAGTTAGGAAAGTAATGTATCTTGTACTATCACCTTATAAGTAGGTCTTTTTGATAATTTTCCTTATTGTTTTAATTCATTTTCAATTTTAGATGTGTTATTAGTTTGTTATTGAAAATTTAGGAATTAAAATTTACCCGATATATATATATTCATTTGTTAGATTTTTGAACTGTAAGATATCATTTTTGGAAACCATAATAACAACAACATTTTCAATAACGACAATAGCAAGAACAACAATAGTGAAGGCACAAAAAAATATAAAGTATTTAGTGAACATTAAAAAAAATTAAGCATAGATTTAATAACTGAGTAAAATAACAGACGTTAAAAAATAAAACACAATAGATGGACACATAAAATTAGGACAAAGAAAAAGAGGTGTGGAGAGTCCTACAGAAATACTTACACATGCAAAATAGAAAAAGAAATAAACAATCCATGGGACAACATGGACATACAAAACATCACTAATTAAAAGAGACAAACATTGGTCCGAGGTCCTTAAAAAATATTTTTGTGGTTTGGATCTTGAATATCAATATTGTTGAAATATTAATCATCAAATAAAGACTTTATGCTATCATCATTCTAGTCTATCCAATCAGATAATGTTGTACTCTGGGGTAAGCCAGCAAAGTAGTTTTGATAGTTATTCGTTGGCACTGATGCACCCATTGGGGGGATATTGGCTGAAGGGTCCACTTGTGGTGTCACTGGATGAAACACTAGATCATACATAGGAGAAGCTACCATTGGTGAAGTCATTGAAAAATCCATTGGTGTTGGAGGTATTGAAGGGGCTATTACAGAATCCCTTCTAAGATCCATTTGTTGGAAAGTTGAAGAATACATTTGTGGAACCATTGGAGAAAACATTTGCGAAGTAAATGATGAAAAAAGAGGAATCCTCGAGGGATCCACAAGAGGAACCATTTGAGGAGGAGTGCTCAAAGGATCTGCTTGATGAAGCAATTGTTGGGAAACTTTAGTAATAGAGGATGAATGAACTATTGGTAGAGCCACTGTAGGAAGCTCCCACATTGGAGCAACATCAGGGACAAATAGAGGAGCTCTTGGACCTTCGAAGTTGGTCCCACCAAAATTTATTGTTGGATCCATATGAGAAATAATCAATGTCGGACCACCATCAGGGGCCAACAGAAGAGCCATTGGACCCTCTGAGTTAGTCTCACCAAATGCCATCTGTCCAGAAATGGGTTGAGAGGCATTCAATGTAGAACCCTCACTGTCAATATTTTTTTTCATCACCTCACATATTTGTTTGATATGTTGCTCCATCACATACATCAGATCATTGACATTTGTAGGGTTCATGTCAATAGTAACTTCTTTTCCTTTAAACACTTCATGCATCAGATTCGTGATTTCCTTGAAAGTATTTTCCTTCCTTAACTTCTCTAGTTTTTTCTTCATCTAGTCAATTCTTTTTTTGGTGAAATCATCTGTTGTCATCATATTTTTTGATTGAAGCATCATTGGAGCTCCCTAAATTTTGTAAAAGTATAGACTGCATCTTCATGATTTGGATACACAATAGGTTCTTTGTGAAAAGGACTATACCTGACGCTAGCCACTTTAACAACACAAAGTGTGCTGAGTTCCTTAGCCTTATTCAAAAACTCATCCTGTCTTTTTTTGTCTGTTACTCTCCTCTTATAATTCTTTTCAATAAAATCAAGCTTCACTTTTGGTCTAGTCATGGTTAGAGGAAGAGTAGGAGAAATGTGTTTGTTTGGATGGGGATCAAATGATTTTCTTATTATTGTGTGTGTGTTTCTTTGACTAGGATAGACTCCTATTTATAGGGAAATTTAGATATTGTAAATTTTTTAATAGTTTGAATTAAAATATTCTTATTTATCAATACCAACTATTTTGGCATGAATCTAAATTAGCGTGTATTAGATACGAAGTTAGATGTTATCATCTTAAAATGTATGTAGTTTATGGCTCCGATCTTATCCTAACCAATTTTTCTAGTCAAAGTTTTCTTATTAAGAGAATAACTTAGTGTGGTTTAAAGATGAATAAGTAGTATTTACAAAAGATGGTCATTGAGTAATAAAAATGTATTTGCTTACTCATTTCAGTCATCAAAAACGTAAAAAAAAAATATTTTTTAATTTATGTATGTACCAAGTTATAAATTGAAATAAGAAAACATTTTAAAGGATTAAGAATTTTGATATATCAATTTTCAATAATATTTGAATGTGCATACAATCAATCAATTTAATTATTTTTTTAAAAAAAATATACATATAAATATTAAAATAATTCTAAATGGTGATATGTGTATGATTATAGTTGTTGCAATGCTTATAGAAGCACATTAGAATTTTTCCAATTTGGACAAAAATCATATTTGGTAGAAATTTTATTTTGCTTTCAAATAAATTAAAATTAAATCATGCTTAAATTTATTTCTGTTATTGTCTAATACTGATCAACATATCACTCAATCACATTGAAAAATTCTCTAAATTAGTTTTGAGGTAAATAAATATAAAATGATTGCACAAAAGACTTATCAAAATAATGTATTTAAATATACCAGGGAAGACAAACATAAATTTTATTTATTTTAAGAAAAGTTCTCAAGAAGAAGAGGAATAATTAGCTATAGATTGTCTTACTATTTCTAGTTAAATGAAATAAGATATTTTACTCTGATGAGATTTCTCTTCAAATGGCAATTAACTTAAATATTAATCATCTGGTGATTTATATTTATGTTCATTTGGTCTGTTCTAACTTATTGTCTATAATATCTATCTGTATCAATCAAAGAAGAAGAAGGAACAACGAATTCATTGAGTTTAAATTATAGTTGCATTAAGTTTAACAGTTAAAAGGTCACAATTTAAACTTAATCAGTGAATTTTCATTCTCAGAATCAATTTAGAGGGAATTTGGATTGACTTTTTAAAACTAGCTTATAAGCTAAAAGCTAAAAGCCATAAGTTGGGTACCCAACTTTTAAATTTTAGCTTATTTTTGTACTTTTTAGACTAAAAGTAAGTTCTTAAAAATACTTTTTGTCTTTCCCAAACACCTCAAAAAGTTTGGGTATGGTTGGACTGAGAATGATGAGATTGTAAAGACCATAGGTACGAGAGTCTAGTATGGACGAGATCCATAGTTGTGATATGGTTACTCATACATGCAGTGTATTGAGATGACTTTATATATATATATGTAATGACCCTTCCGGTTATTTAAGCGTATTTGCCTTTCTTATACCATTAGAGCTTGCCTGTAGCGGCTCCAAGTCATTTATGGCTTGCGAGGACTGGTAGTTCGGTGCCTGGGCTGTTAGTTTGGCCTTTTTAGTCGTTCCTTGTTTTAGAACTTTAAACTTTTGAAATTGTTGACTTCAGTCAACATTTTTTGTGAACGTGCTCTAAATCAAATTCCGACAATTTTGTTAGATCCGGAGCATGGACTTTGGTAGAGAAGAGAACCTCAAATGAAAATTTTGTTAGCGCTATTAGCTCTGGAATGTCAAGTTTAGGCTAGAGGGACCATTGGTTTGGGTCCTAAGGCTTCCAGACTTGATTTCGGCTACTGGGTTCCGTTTTGGAGATTGTTGGCCGAAAGGTTGATTTTGGGCGTGGGGGCCACTTTTAATAAAATCGACCTCCGATGGGATTTTTATCAATTCCATTGGATCTGGAATGTTGTTTCTAGTTGAATAGCTCAGGTCATATGTGTTTAGGGGACCCCAGATGCGTTCTCGGGGACCAAAAGTGTGAAAATCTGCCCTTGACTGCTGGTTGCTGTCATAGCCCATTTTGTTCATCACGAACACGGGGAGTTGGCCGCATTAGCATAGGGAAATTTCCTGCTGCCCCAAGTTTGTTCTTCGCATTCGCAGGCCTTGGCTGCATTCGCGAAGGGCATTTGGCCAGCCTCCCATTTTGTTCTTCGCGAAGGTGACGCCTTGGCCGCATTCGCGAAGGCCAAGGCAGTAAGCTTTAAGTTTGCTTTTTCTTGCTTTCTCCTTCATTCTCCAACATATCAAATCCGAACCTCCAAAAACTCCCAAATACTTCATTTTTCACCATTGATCAGCCTACCAGTTGGAGGATAATATTTCCTCGATCCTAGCTCGGTTGTTGGCTTCGAACAGGGGTAAGTCCTCTCTTTAATTCCCGTTTTCTCTATTTAATTTCTCTTAATTCCTTAAATGGGTGAGATGTTTTGGAGCCCCATTTCATGTCCTTTTCCGCTCAAATTTTGAGCATGTGCTCTCGGGATGGTAAGGAACACGTGTGTATTTTTCATTTCTGGTTTCAGGTTGCGAGGCCCACGGGCCCATTTGTGGCTCAGATTTTGACCCAGTTATGTTTATACCCTTATAGGTATCGTTAGTATCGTATTAATGTGTAGATTATTATATTGATAGTGGTTTCACGAATTGGATCTTCCCAAAGAAGTTCAAGCCTGGACAACGCCATTCCCGCAACTAGTCATTGGATGAGAGGTAGGTTATGTCTTTCCCTACCTAGACTCTGCATATATAGGCTATAACGGCATTAATTATCATCCTTGGGTGGGTTGTTATAGGTTGCTACCGTAGACCTTGTCCGCCTTTTCTGTCTGTTTACTTCATATATTGGTTGTAGTATTCGTGTAGTATTTTAAATTACCCTTTTGGTCCTGTGTGGCCTTGTATTGACTTTGGAACATAGATGGTGGGTTATTTGGGAATGTCCATGAGTCCCGGACATAGAGATATCCTTCTCGGATGGTTATGACTGTTGTAGAGCTGTTGAGCCTGTGCATGTCCGATAGAAAATATTTGTGAGCCATTTTGGGCTACTCTATTGTTTGCGAGTATATCATACATGAAAAAAGTTTTCCCTGTATGTTTTACTACTGATTTAGCTTCGGGCATACAATAATTGATTTCCTAAATTTTGCATGGCCCTGAGGTCCCATTTTCGGTACATGACTTGGAAAGGAATTTTACATTGACTTTTACGAAACCTCTCGGAGTGGAGGGGAGATTAAGATGATTTGATTATTGAACTTCATTCTGATACTAGGCTCGGCTGGACCGTAGCGCTAGATATTGTTTCCTACGAATTAAGACCCGAATATGAGCCGGGCATCCTGTTTAGGGATTTTAATACTGATTTTTGTTTTAGGCCTGAATACACTGCGGGCACCCTCGATGACGGTTATTGAGACATGATTACTGATTTATACCCGAATACACTTCGAGCACCCTTTGATGGGGTTTATGAGATTACTAATACTGATTTAGACTCGGATAGAATTTGAGCACTTACTACTAGATCCTGAGTGTTAAGATATTTGAGTTTCGTGTTAGTATGTGGTCTTCAAGTAGACCTCCATAGACCTTACTATTCCATACCAAGTGCAATGGGCTGACGGTGATCGAAGGGAGGGGTGTACGGTGTAGTAGAGGTACTCGGGAGAATTCCTTCCATGGATCCTGCCTTTATTGGACCTTTGGGGCATCGTAGGGGGTAACATACAACACTGCGATCACACTTGGTTCCAGATTCACAATATCATATCGTCATGCATATTTCACTTGGATTCCACCCTTATTTGCTGTATGTTCAGTATACGCTCTCGTTGTATTGGCGGCTGGAGGGTTTTTTTCACTTTATTGCATTCTTCAGTTTTATGGGAAGCCATTGGGACTATAGGTAGATTATATTACTCCTGTTATCTCATAGACCTAGTTGTGGTCCTTGGTTCTTGTGGATTGGTATGTTTTTAGCATGTTGAGGCTCCGAGTTTGGGCTTGACTATTGAGATGGGCTAGTGAGTCCTATATTATTGAAGCACTATTGAGTGGTCTTCTGAGTGGATTGTGGGTCCTTGATTATATTCTTTAGCATGATTTTGAGTGGTAATTGTTGGTTCTTGTTGCTTAGTTATTCCATCTTAGGTTTGTACTTGTAAGGTTGATCTCCGTCTTTGCTTCTGGAAGTTGAATTTGTAATATGATTTCCTTATGTATGCTGATCCTATCTTGAGTATGTTGGATTGCTTTCCTTCCTTCCCCTTTACTTGAGGTTATCGATATACCACCATGCTTCCAAACTCTCTCACTTTATTTATATACTATTGCTACAAGGATTCCAGGAGCATTCTTCTTTCTTACACATGTGCTTCTGTGTATATATATATACTTTTTATGCTGGCATGTTATACTTATAAATCTTGTTTGATTACTCTTTGTGATAGTTCCTTGTGCTTCCTCCTTATTTTCCATGACTGTTTTCTTGTATTCTACTTATTACTGCTTTTATATCTTATATGTGCTCAATAGGCCGATGATGCCTCTTGGGTACCCGTTGCTTAGCAGTTAGTGCTCATAGTACACTTCTACATCTTTTTGGTGTAGATATTATTTGATCTTTTACCGTTGATCGTGTTGGATACTCGTACAGCTTTTGGATCTGCGAGACAAGGGTGAGAGTCTGATGACCGGGGCTTGACCATATCTCATCTTTTGTACTGTTACTCTTTGTATATTTGGAGACAGTTGTACCTATCTTTTGTTACTTCTAGCATTTGTATTCTATTAGAAGCTTTTTTACTATCGATACCAAGTCTTGGGGTTGGTGTAGTTTCATTATGTATATATTCAGGTTTTTGCTTCTGCGTTATCCATCTCTATATTTTGCTTCCGCTTATTTTTACTTATGGTGCGTATTGATTATGTAGTAGCACATTACTAACCATTCTAGGCTATGGGAAATTGTTAATCTATTGTTACTTATTGTTCTTCACATGTTGGGTTCCTTAGAGCGCCGGAATTTATTATTACTTGGCATATAGTTGGTCCCTAGAGGGTCGGGTTAGTGTGTTTAAGTAACAAGGTGTTTGTTCTGCGAATCAGGGTCGCATATTATTGGCATAGATGATGTCCTAGGGATCCTTGTTTGGTCCAGGTTGTGTAAAAACGGTATATGTTTGTTGTCACTGAGAATTGTCAATGTTGGTTACACTTGTTACGTACGGTTGATAAGCTAAGGAAGAGAGTTGTGGTCTTGTTGTAATGTTGGTTTATGTTACTTATTGAGTATGGACCTGAGGGTCATAAGGGCGATTTTGTACTAGTAGGTGGCAGCACGATGGGTGTGGTCTACATCACTAAGTAGTGGGGTTTACTATGGGATGTTGAGTCATATCGGTTAAATGGGGTAAGGGAATGGTAGTCCAAGTATGGGCATAAATGTTGGGTAATGACAAGTGTGACCTGGGGAGTCTAGGTGTCAAGGTGACGTAGGAAGTCCAGGTGATAAGTTTACTTGGGAAGTCTAAGGGTTAAGGTGAATTGGGAATGTCCTAGGAGTCAGAGGATAGCATCTCATAGTGGTGGAGTTGGCAGCGGAAGAGATAGGCAGGCTTGGGTTGATATTGGGCTTTGGTAAGGTGAATGTTGAAGGGTCGAGTATTTTAATTAATTATGCATTTCCCTTGATTTCTTTAATGATGGTATGGAATGGATTTGGGTCAATCGATGATGCCTACCAGTAGATGTGTTTGTACTGATTCTACTCTTGTTATACCTTTTGGGTATAGTCTGGTTGCAGGTTCGATGATGTTTCATTGGTACATAATGACACTGATCTTAAGAAGCTTCTATTCTTGTTTCCATGGTGGGAGTTGTGTTCTCTTACATTTCTATTTTGCTCTTGTAGTAGCTCTTGTACCGGCTTATACTAGATCCTAGGGAGGGTGTGTATTTTAAAAGAGGTTTTTTTATATTAAATTGTAAGCATTTTCATGTATGAAAGGAGTTATTTATGATTTTACTTATTTTCTGCAATACTTGTTGGATCGGCTGGTAAGGGTTATGCTATCTAGATGGATAGAATAGGTGCCCACACGGCCCAGTAGCTGGGTCGTGATAGATGGTATCAGACCCTAGGTTACCGGTCTCCCAGTACAAGAGCAAAATGTCGTAATAGCGTACTGCAGATTTGTGTGTTGACTTCCACATCTAATCTTTTGGAAGTTATGAAACATTCTAGGGAAAATCTCTCTGCTTTTATTTCTTTCGTATGATTTTTAACTTGCTTGTATGGGTTTGGTCCAATTGGTATCTCTCGATTCCAATTGGCATATCGACAAGGAAAAAGATGTCATTTAACTCTGATTGAGATGACACAAGCAAGGGAAATTGGGACCAGGAAGGTTCCAATTGGTATCTGACCAGAGAGACTATGTAAAGGTATGGATGGATAGGCTACCAGTCATCCATGAGGCAAATAAAAGGTAATGAAGCTGATTTGATTGAGTGTTAAAGCTTGAGACTAGAGATTGTGCTTATGTGTATTGATGTTGTTTGAATGACTGCGATGGTGTGATGTGTAATTACTTGAGTTACTTTGAAATTTGTGATTAGTGAAGAGTCTTAACCTGGATATGTGTTAATGATTGAACGTATTCTTGTTTTGTGATTTCAAGTTTAAAACGATATGCTAAATGTTGGGCAGAGACTTATCATTGGTAAAATGATAAGGGAAAATGATATATATACTTGTGGAAACTTATGTTCCAAGTGGTTGGTATGTGAATAAGTACCAGGGACAAGGGCTAATATTGCTTAATAGCAGAAATTGCGGTAAGAAAAGTTTGTGGTAACTCATGATTGTGACTTAAGGAAAATTTATTTCGGCTTTAAAATCTATGATTGTGTTAATTATAAATTGCGGTATGCCTTAGATGGAATGATTTGCAATACATTTGGCTATAGACTTACTATTGATATAGATGGTAAGGGAACAAAAAAAGATTGATGACTTTGGGGAAGCTCTGGTTTCTGGACAGTCAGGATTGGTTGGGAACCATAGGAAGGAAAAATGGGGACTAGTAGTGTATGATAGCGGGAATGTATTATTGTATGTGGTTATGGCGTGTTTCGTAACTGATCTTATGATAATGTGTTGTTAAATTCTAAACTATGCATAGTTGAGGTTGGTATTGAGGTTATGTTTTAAGACACTAACGTTATCGCATGTGTTAATATTGAAAAAAAGGAAGGGGAATGAGAGAATTTTGCAGAGAATGGTAAATATTCTGGGCTGCAACTGTTGGGGGTCTCCATAGCAGTGTGCAAGCCGTTATTGCTGGATGGGCAAGGCATAATCCCTGTCTTGTTTTCCCTTGTTGTGTTTTTCAATCCTGGGTCATTTCTTTTAAAATTGTCAATCGAGCTGTGAGCTACTGCATGAATTATTTAGAATCCATATGCGATAAAAGGAAAGGGTAGATATAGTAGCTCAGGGTATTGGTAAAATTATGATCGACCATTGGTGGGAATAATCACCCATGTAGAATTTGGCAAAATGACCCGTAATTGACTGAGTTGTGTTGGACACTGCTCATAGGCTTATTTTATGAGGGTGATTATTGGCTGGTTAATTATTGATGATCCTTAATGGTAGGGTTAGTTGAGGGAGTGAGGTTATTAAATGGATTCTTTAACATTGTTATCTCTCTTGACGTAAGGATAATATCTGGTGTTATTGCTCATTAAGTGATGAGGGTGTTCTTGCTATAGCATTGGTTATGGTGTAAGTCCCAGGTAGAATCCCCCCTAAGACGAGAGTTGACAAAAACCTCAACCTAGGATGAATTCCAATAGAATTTTGGTGTTGTGTGGTTTAGATATATTTTGTGTCTTAGGGAGTAGTTTTGATAGAAACAAAGTGATACCATGAGATGCAAGGGGCATAGTACCTCGTAGAAGCTTCCGAAGCGGATTTCGGGTTAGTAGAACTCTGGGTATAGCGGAAAAGGGGTCGCCATGGTGGGATCTAGTCCCCTTGGCATGGAAAAATTATTTTTGTTTGTTAGTTGAGATTATTTAACTCCGATGTTTCGATGAGGCCTCAAATTTTTTGGGCACTCGAGAAGGGGTAATCTAGTTAACCTTGTGCAGCTCAAAGGAAGGAATTCCTTGATAGAGTAAGAGTGAAGTAAATTTTGATTGAGTTGGGTACACCATGGGGTTTGAAGGTTAGGTGGCTTGCGTAAGACTATATTCACATTGTCATGGTAGAGCGTTAAGGTTCAGGAGGCGGGGTCCTTCTTCTCCTTCCGCCTTAGAGATTATTCGGGGATAAATAATGGGTCAATTGGTATCTATTATAACGACATATTAAGTCGTTACTAAGAATGCACCTCGTTATAGGTGAGCTACTCGTGTGAAGAAGCGGGTTAGAAAACTTCTGGGTTATGGAGTTGGAAATTGTAGGCTAGGATAGTCTCAGTTGAATTCTGATCAAGGTAAGGTCTAAGGAAATTCAGGAAGGGATAGAGTAAAATGTCTAAGTTTGAGCTAGATTTTTTATTAGTTAAGACGTTAAGGAGTTCGTAGGACTTTTTGGAAGTGAATTCGGGTGAGTAGAACTCCCGATATCAAAGTTAACGTGAAAGGGATGGTTCAGAATGTCAAGATTTGAAGTGTATTGTGAAATGGGCCATTTTGGGGGATTTTCTAATGTTCTATTCTGTGTATATAATGGTTGATACTGCGCTACAGAGATGATCACTATAGCGGAGAAATTCCCGCTATAGCAGAAATCAAAGGCAGTCAACCCGCTAGCGGGTGGCTTCCGCTATGGCAGTTTTACTATAGTGGTATTTAGGCTACTATTGTGGAAGGACGCTACCAGAAAACTTAGAAACGGGTTTATAATTTCATTCTCTCCCCTTCAGCCCCCAAAACAGATGAGGGTTACTCCAAGAACCCTCCTAGGCTGGCCTAAGGCATTGGAACCATGAGGAGTGGAGATTTTGGCTAAAAGGATGTGAAACCATGAATTTTGAGCTTTTTATCCGTTAAGAAACGCCTTCACAGAGCTAGAATATGTGTGGTACAGCTGCTTGGCATCCAGGTAGGCTTGGTTCTTTCTATTGAGTAGATTAACTTGTTTTCATTCTTATATTATTTTATAGACGGAAATGAGAATTCATATTTAGGCCTTCAGGAACGGAGTGTAAAGGAACATTGTATGGTTTGGTTGGTTTATTGATAATATTAGCGTGATATGTTTTTATTCCAGATTTTTTATGATTATTATGTGTTTTATGATGATAGAATCCCGAGAGTAGGGTGTCAGGAAGGTTCCGGGAATCGGAAATGCTTTGGATAGTTAAATGGCTAGTAAAAAGGGATTCTTCAAAAATGATTTGGTATAAAAGAGTAGAATAACCAGAATAGTTGAATTAACAAGGTTAGGGGAGGTCTTCCCTAAGTTGTATCTGTCTTAGGAGTAGTCCGTAATTGATGTAGCTACTGGTTATGTGTCAAAAGGGGGTGAACGGGGATTTAGTCTTCGGACAGGATTCAAGATTGAGTTATGTACCTAGGGTTGGGGTAGGTGATAGTTATTGTTTTCCCAAATATGCAATATGTGTTCATGTACTATCACATAGTATCGTGTGAGTTTGCATGCTTAGGAAATGAGATGACGAATGTCTAATCATCCGGTTATCAGTCTTGTGAAATGAACTTGGTTTTGGTACTTGTTCGTCTACAAGTATGCTTTTGTTCATTTATTGTTGATTGTTGGATTTTTTTGACATTCGGTTGGCTCGGGTTCCATGTCTTGTACAGGTTACATATTGGTTGCTCATTTTTTAAGTTGGTTTTTGAACTTGTTCCATGTGGTTGAAAAGTTTAGAAGGAAGACTGAGAGTCTGGAATTATATTGTTACGTGTCTAATTGTTACTTATTGTTCTTCACATATTGGGTTCCTGAGAGGGACAGAATGTATTATTACTTTGCGAATAGTTGGTCCCTAGAGGCTCGGGTTAGTGAGTTTAACTAACAAGGTGGTTCTTCTATGAACTGGGGTCACATGTTATTGGCATAGATGATGTCCTAGGGATCCTTGTTTGGTCTGGGTTGTGTAAAAATGATATATGTTTGTTGTCACTGAGAATTGTCAATGTTGGTTAGAATTGTTACGTACGGTTGATAAGCTAAGGAAGAGACTTATGGTCTGATTATAATGTTGGCTGTTGTTACTTGTCGAGTATGGACCTGGGGGTCATTGGGGAAGTCTTGTACTAGTAGGTGGCGGTACGAAGGGTGCCGTCTATGTCACTAAGTAGTGGGGTTTACTGTGAGATGTTTAGTCATAGCGGTTGACTGGGGTAAGGGAATGGTAGTGCAGGTATGGGCATAAATGACGAGTAATGACAAGTGTGACTTGGGGAGTCTAGGTGTAAAGGTGACTTGGGAAGTCTAGGTGACAAGGTGACTTACGAATTCTAAGGGTTAAGGTGACTTGGGAATGTCTTAGAAGTCAGAGGATAGCGTCTAGTGGTGGAGTTGGCATCGTAAGGGATATGTAGGTTTGGGTTGATATTGGGCTTTGGTAAGGTAAATGTTAAAGGGTCGAGTATTATAATTAATTATGCATTTCCCTTGATTTCTTATTTGATGATATGGAATGGATTCGGGTCGACCGATGATGCCTACCAGTAGGTGTGTTTGTATTGATTCTGCTCTTGCTATACCTTTTGGGTATAGTATGGTTGCATGGTCGGTGATGTTTCATAGGTACATGATGATGGTGATCTTCAACAACTTCTATTCTTGTTTCATTGGTGGGAGTTGTGTCCTCTTACATTTCTATTTTGCTCGTGTAGTAGCTCTTGTGCCGGCTTAGACTAGATTCTAGGGAGGGTGTTTGTAATTTTTTTTTTAAAAATCCGCATTAAATCGTAAACATTTTCATGTATTAAAGGAGTTATTTATGATTTTACTTGTTTTCGACATTACCTGTTGGATCGGTCGGTAGCTGGGTCGTTACAGATGTATCAGACCCTAGGTTACTGGTCTCCTACTACAATAGAAAAATGTCGAATATAGTCTTACGGATTGGTGTGTTAAAGTCCACATCTAATCTTTGGGAAGCTATGAAACATTCTAGGAAACATCTCTCTTCTTTCATTTCTTTCATGCGGTTTGTTACTTGCTGGTATAGGTTGAGTCCAATTGGTATCTCTAGATTTCAATTGGTATTTCGACAAGGAAAAAGGATGTCGTTTGACTCCGATTGAGATGACACAAGCAAGGGAAATTAGAACCAGGAAGGTTCCAATTGGTATCTGGCTGGGGAGGCTATGTAAAGATATGGATGGAGCAACTATCGGTCATCTATGAGATGAATAAAAGGTAATGAAGCTGATTTGGTTGAATGTTGAAGCTTGATACTTGAGATTGTGCTTATGTGTATTGATGTTATTTGAATGATTGCGATGGTGTGATGTGTAATTGCTTGAGTTACTTTGAAATTTGTGATTAATGAAGTGTTTTAACTTGGATATGTGTTAATGACTGAAGAAATTCTTGTTTTGTGATTTCAAGTGGAAAATAGTGTGCTGAATGCTGGGCAGAAACTTACTATTTGTAAAATGATAAGGGAAAAATGATATATATACTTGTGGAAACTTATGTTCCATTTGGTTGGTATGTGAATAAGTACCGGGGACAAGGGTTATTATTCCTTAATAGTGTAAATTGCGGCAATAAAAGTTTATGGTAACTCATGATTGTGGCTTAAGGAAAATTTATTCTGACTTTGAAATCTGTGATTGCGTTAATGATAAATTGCAATATGCCTTAGATGGAACGATTTTTATTACATTCAGGTATAGACTTACCATTGATAAAGATGGTATGGAAAGAAAAAGGGATTGATGACTGTGGGAAAGCTGTGGTTTTAGGACAATCAGGATTGGTAGGGAACCATAGGAAGGAAAAAAGGGGACTAGTAGTGTACAATATAGCGGGAATATGTTATTGTATGCTTTTTTAGCGTGTTTCGTTATTGATTTTAAGATAATATTGTGTAAAATTCTCAACTATGCATAGTTGAGGTTGGTCTTGAGGTTATATTTTAAAACCACAACGCGATTCCATGTGTTAATATTGAAAACAGGGAAGGGGAATGAGAGAATATTGCAGATAATGATAAATATTCTGGGCTACTACTATTGGGGGTCGCCATAGCGGTGTGCAAGCCGCTATTGCGGGATAGGCAGGGCATAATCCCTGTCTTGTTTTTCCTTGTTGTGTTTTTCAATCCTGGGTCATTTTAAAAAAAATTGCCAATTGTGTTGTGAGCTAATGCATGAATTATTTAGCATACATGCGCGATAAAATGAAAGGGTAGATATGGTATCCTAGGGTATTGGTAAAATTATGATCGACCATTGGTGGGAATAGTCACCCATGTAGAATTTGGAAAAATGATCCGTAATTAACTGAGTTGTGTTGGACACTGCTCATAGGCTTATGTTATAAGGGTGATTATTGGTTGGTTTATTATTGATGATCCTTAGTGGTAGGGTTGGTTGAGGGAGTGAGGTTATTAAATAGATTCTTTAACATTGTTATCCTTCTTGATGTCAGGATAATATCTGGTGTTGCTTCTCATTGAGACATGGTGGTGTGCTCGCTATTGCATTGGTTAGGGTGTAAGTGCCCAAGTAAAATTCCCCCTAAGATGAGAGTTGACAAAAACCTCAACCTAGGATGAGTTCCAATAGAATTTTTGTGTTGTGTGGTTTAGAGATACTTGGTGTCTGGGGGAATAGTATTGATAGGAGCAAGGTGATACCATGAGATACGAGGAGCATAGTACCTCGTAGAAGCTTCCGGAATGGAGTTTGGGTTAGTAGTACTCCGGGTATAGCAGGAAAGAGGTCTCCATGGTGGGATCTAGTCCCATTGGCATGGAAAAACTATTTTTGTTCGTTAGTTGAGTTTCTTTCACTCCAATGTTTTCGATGAGGGCTCAGATTTTTTGGGCACTTGGGGAGGGGTAATCTAGTTAGCTTTGTGCAACTCGAAGGAAGGAATTCAATGATATAGTAGAAGTGAAGTAAATTTTATTTGAGTTGGGTACACCGAGGAGTTTGAAGGTTTGGTGGCTTGCCTAAAACTATATTCACATTGTCATGGTAGAGCATTAAGGTTCGGGGGGTGGGCTCCTTCTTCTCCTTCCGCCTTAGAGATCATTCAAGGATTAACAATGGGTAAATTGGTATCTATTGTAATAACTTGTTCAGTCGTTATTAAGAAGGCACCTCGTTATAGGTGAGCTACTCTTGTGAAGAAGCGGGTTAGAAAACTTCTTGGTTGGGGAGTTGGAAATTTTGGGCTAGGCTAGTCTCGAATGAATTCTGAGCAAGGTAAGGTCTAGGGAAATCTGGGAACGGATTTCGTAAAATATCTAAGTTCAAGCTTGATTTTTTATTAGCTAGGAGGTTAAGGAGTCCATAGGACTTTTTGGAAGTGAATTAGGGTGAGTAAAACTCATGATATCAAAGTTGACGTGAAAGGGTTGGTTCAGAACGTCAAGAGTTGAAGTGTTGTGAAATGGGTCATTTTGGGGGATTTTTTGAGGTTCTATTCCATGTCTATAATGGTTGACACTGCGCTACAGCGACGACCGTTATAGCTGAGAAATTTCCACTATAGCTGAAGTCAAAGGAAGTCAACCCGCTAAAGCGAGCGGCTTTCGCTATGGCGGTACAGCTATAGCGGTATATAGGCTGCTATAGCAAGAGGACGTGACAAGAAAACCCAAAAATAGTTTTATTATTTTATTATCTTCCCCTCAGCCCTGAAAATAGATTAGGGTTACTCCAAGAATCCTCCTAGTCTGCTCTAAGTCTTAGGAGGCATGGAGAGGGAAATTCCAGCTAAAAAGATGCAAAACCATGAATTTTGGGCTTCACATCCATCAAGAAACACTTTCACGGAGCCATATTGTGTGTGGTGCAGCTGCTTGATGTCAAGGTAGGCTAGGTTCTTTCCATTGAGTAGATTGACCTATTGTCATTCTCATATATTTGTATAGACGGAAATGAGAATTCATATTTAGGCCTTCGAGCATGGAGTCTGGAGGAACATTGTATGGTTTGGTTGGTTTATTGATTAGGGATTTATAATGTCGGGGTGATGTGTTTTTATTCCGTGTTGCTTATGATTATTATGTGTCATATGATGATAGAATCCCGGGACTAGGGTGTCAGAAAGGTTCTGAGAATTACAAATGCTTTGGATAGTTAAATGGCTAGTAAAAAGGGAGTCTTCAAAAATGATTTGGTTTAAAAAAGTAGAATTACAAGAATGGTTGAATTACCAAGGTTAGAGGAGGTCTTCCCCATGTTGTGTTTGTCTTCGGAGTAGTCCGAAATTGATGTAGCTACTGGTTATGTGTCAAAAGGGGGTGAACTGGGATTTAGTCTTTAGACGGGATTCAAGATTGAGTTATGTACATGGGGTTGGGGTAGGTGATAGTTATTGGTGTCCCTAATAAGCAATGTGTTCATGTACTATCGCATAGTATTGTGTGATTTTTCATGCTTAGGAAATGAGATGATGAATGTCTAATCATCCAATTATCAGTCTTGTGAAATGAAATTGGTTTTATTTCTTTTTGGTCTACAAGTATGCTTTTGTTCTTTGTCTGTTGATTATTAGATTTGTGTGACATTTTGTTGGATCGGGTAGCACGCCTGGTACAGGATACTTATCGGTTGGCTCAGGTACCAAGCCTTGTACGGGATACATATTTGGTTGGTTCGGGTACCACGCCTGGTATGGGATACTAATGGTTGGCTTGGGCACCACGACTGGTACAGGTGCTATATCGATTGGCTTAGGTACCACGCCTGGTACGGGTTTAGTTATGCATTATTGACTGTGTTTGTCGAAGGTTCCATGAGTGGACCGGGTTGATTGCTAAATTTTTGATTGTATAGGTTGGTCCTTGAGAGGCAGGGTTGTTTAAATTAATTGGTGGGTTGGTCCTTGGGTAGACCAGGCATTGCATGTTAACACTAGGTGTCGGTATAGGGATCCTTGGTCGGTCCGGGAAGGATAAAAAGGGTATATGCTATTGTTACTTACTCATTGTTTAAGTTTGTTGTTGAACTTGTTCCATGTGGTTGATAAGTTTAGAAGGAAGACTGAGAGTCTGGAATTATGTTGTTATGGGTCTAATTTTTACTTATTGTTCTTCACATGTTGGGTTTCTGAGAGGGCCGAAATTTATTATTACTTGGCGTATAGTTGGTCCCTAAAGGGTCGGGTTAGTGTATTTAGGTAACAAGGTGGTTCTTCTATGAACCGAGGTCGCATGTTATTAATATAGATGATGTTTTAGGAATCCTTGTTTGGTCTGGGTTGTGTAAAAAGGATATATGTTTGTTGTCACTATGAATTGTCAATATCGGTTAGACTTGTTACGTGCGGTTGATAGGCTAAGGAATATACGTGTGGTCTGGTTATAATGTTGGTTGTTGTTACTTGTCAAGTATGGCCCTGGGGATCATTTGGGCGGTGTTGTACTAGTAGGTGGCGATACAATGGGTGCGGTCTATCTCACTAAGTAGTGGGGTTTACTCCAGGATGTTGAGTCATAGTGGTTGACTGGGGTAAGTATATGGTAGTCCAGTTATAGGCATAAATGTCGGGTGATGACAAGTGTGACTTGGGGAGTCTAGGTGTAAAGGTGACTTGGGAAGTCTAGGTGGCAAGGTGACTTGGGAAGTTGGGAATGTCCTAGGAGTCACAGCATAGCGTCTCATAGTGATGGAGTTGGCAGCGGAAGGGATAGGCATGTTTGGGTTTATATTGGGCTTTGGTTAGGTGAATGTTGAAGGATCTAGTATTGTAATTAATTGTGCATTTCCCTTGATTTCTTATATGATGGTAGGGAATGCATTTGGGTCGAACGATGATGCTTACCAGTACATGTGATTGTACTGATTCTACTCCTGCTATACCTTTTGGGTATAGACTGGTTGCAGGGTCGGTGATGTTTCATAGGTACAGGATGACGGTGATCTTTAGCAACTTCTATTCTTGTTTCCATGGTTGGAGTTGTGTCCTCTTACATTTCTGTTTTACTCCTCTAGTAGCTCTTTTTACCGGCTTAGACTAGAACCTAGGGAGGTTGTTTGTATTTTAAATAAGGTTTTTCCATATTAAATTGTATACATTTTCATGTATTAGATGAGTTATTTATGATTTTACATGTTTTCCGTGTTACATGTTGGATCGGGTGGTAAGGGTTATCCTATCTAGGTGAATTAGAATAGGTGCCCGCGTGGCCCGGTAGCTGGGTCGTGATAGATGGTATCAGAGCCTAGGTTACTAGTCTTCCAGTACAAGAGCAAAATGTCAAATAGAGTCCTGCGAATTGGTGTGTTGACGTCCACATCAAATCTTTGGGAAGCTATGAAACATTTTAGGAAACATCTCTCTCCTTTCATTTCTTTCGTGCGGTTTGTTTCTTGTATGGGTTGAGTCCAATTGGTATCTCTCAATTCCAATTGGTATCTCGAAAAGGAAAAAGGATGTCATTTGACTGCGATTTAGAAGACACAAGCAGGGGAAATTGGAACCAGGATGGTTCCAATTGGTATCTGGTCGGGGAGGCAATGTAAAGGTATAGATGGATAAGCTACCGGTCATCCATGAGGTGAATAAAAGGTAATGAAGCTGATTTGGTTGAATGTTGAAGCTTGAGACCTGAGATTGTGCTTATGTGTATTGATGTTGTTTGAATGACTGCGATGGTGTGATGTGTAATTGCTTGAGTTTCTTTGAAATTTGTAATTCGTGAAGTGTTTTAACTTGGATATGTGTTAAAGATTGAAGGGATTCTTGTTTTGTGCTTTCAAGTGGAAAACGGTATGCTAAATGCTCAGCAGAGACTTATCATTGGTAAAATGATAAGGGAAAAATGATATATATACTTGTGGAAACTTATGTTCCAAGTGGTTGGTATGTGAATAAGTACCAGGGACAATGGCTATTATTGCTTAGTAGCGAAAATTGTTGTAAGAAAAGTGTGTGGTAACTCATGATTGTGACTTAAGAAAAATTATTCGGACTTTAAAATCTGTGATTGGGTTAATGATAAATTGTTGTTTGCCTTAGATGGACCAATTTGCATTACATTCGGGTATAGACTTACGATTGATATAGATGGTAAGGGAGCAAAAAGGGATTTATGATTGTGGGGAAGCTCCCATTTTAGGACAGTCAGGATTGGTTTGAAACTATAGGAAGGAAAAAAGGGGACTAGTATTGTACGATAGCGAGAATGTGTTATTGTACGCGGTTCTGGCACGTTTCATAACTAATTTTATGATAATGTGGTGTTAAATTCTCAACTATGCATAGTTGAGGTTAGTCGTGAGGTTATGTTTTAAGACCACAACGCGATTGCATGTGTTAATATTGAGAGAATTTTACAGAGAATGGTAAATGTTCTGGGCTGCTACTGTTGGGGGTCACCATAGCAGTGTGCAAGCCGGTATTGCGGGATGGGCAGGGCATAATCCCTATCTTGTTTTCCTTGTTGGTTTTTCAATCCCGGGTCATTTTTTTTAAATTGCCAATCGAGCTGCTAGCTACTGCATGAATTATTTAGCATACATGCACGATAAAAGGAAAGGGTAGATATGGTAGCCTAGGGTATTGGTAAAATTATGATCGACTATTGGTGGGAATAGTCACCCATGTAGAATTTGGCAAAATGACCCATAATTGACTGAGTTGTGTTGGACACTGCTCATAGGCTTATGTTATGAGGGTGATTATTGGCTGGTTTATTATTGATGATCCTTAGTGGTAGGGTCGGTTGAGGGAGTGAGGTTATTAAATGGATTCTTTAACATTGTTATCCCTCTTGATGTCAGGCTAATATCTTGTGTTACTGCTCGTTGAGTTATGTTGGTGTGCTCACTATTACATTGGTTAGGATGTAAGTGCCTAGGTAGAATTCCCTCTAAGACGAGAGTTGACAAAAACCTCAAGCTAGGATGAGTTCCAATAGAATTTTGGTGTTGTGTGGTTTAGAGATACTTGGTGTCTCGAGGCACAGTGTTGATAGGAGCAAGGTGATACCATGAGATGTGAGAGGCACAGTACCTCATAGAAGCTTCCAAAATAGAGTTTGGGTTAGTAGAACTCCGGGTATATAGGGAAAGGGGTTGCCATCGTGGGATCTAGTCCCTTGGCATGGAAAATTTATATTTGTTCGTTAGTTGAGATTCTTTTGCTCCGGTGTTTCGATGAGGCCTTCAATTTTTTGGGCACTCGGGAAGGGGTAATCTAGTTAGCCTTGTGCAGCTCAAAGGAAGGAATTCCTTGATAGAGCAGGAGTGAAGTAAATTTTGATTGAGTTGGGTACACCGAGGGGTTTAAAGGTTTGGTGTCTTGCTTAAGACTATATTCACGTTTTCATGGTAGAGCATTAAGGTTCAGGGGGCGGGATCATTCTTCTGCTTCCGCCTTAGAGATCATTCGTGGATGAATGATGGGTAAATTTGTATCTGTTGTAATGAAATGTTCAGTCATTACTATGAAGGAACCTCGTTATATGTCAGCTACTAGTGCGAAGAAGCAGGTTAGAAAACTTCTGGGATGGGGAGTTGGAAATTTTGGGCAAGGCTAGTCTCAGATGAATTCTGAGCAAGGTAAGGTCTAGGGAAATCTGGGAAGGAATTGGGTAAAATGCCTAAGTTCGAGCTAGATTTTTTATTCTAAGACGTTAAGGAGTCTGTAGGACTTTTTTGAAGTGTATTCATGTGAGTAGAACTCCTGATATCAAATTTGATGTGAAAAGATTGGTTCGGAACATCAAGATTTGAAGTTTGTTGTGAAATGGGCCATTTTTGGGGATTTTTCGAGGTTCTATTTCGTATCTATAGCGCTTGACACTGCGCTACAGTGATGACCACTATAGAGGAGAAATTCCCACTATAGCGGAAGTCAAAGGTAGTAAACCCGCTAAAGGGTGTGGCTTCCGCTGTGGCGGTACAGCTATAGCGGTATTTAGGCCGCTATAGCAGAAAGACGCGACCAGAAAACCCAGAAATGGGTTTATAATTTCATTCTCTCCCTTTTAGCCCCAAAAATAGATGAGGGTTACTCCAAGAACCCTCCTAGGATGCTCTAAGGCTTAGGAGGCATGGAGATGGAGATTTCAGCTAAAAGGATGTGAAACCATGAATTTCAGGCTTCTCATCCGTCAAGAAACGTCTTCACAGAGCCAGAATATGCGTGGTTCATATGCTTGGCGTCTAAGTTAGCTAGGTTCTTTTCATTGAGTAGATTGACCTGTTTTCATTCTCATATTATTGTATAAATGGAAATGAGAATTCATATATAGGCCTTCAGGCACAGAGTCTGGAGGAAAATTGTATGGTTTGATTGGTTTATTTATTAGGAATTTATAATATTGGGGTGGTGTTATTTTATTCTGGGTTGTTTATGATTATTATGTGTTGTATGATGATAAAATCTCGGGACTAGTGTGTCAGGAGGTTCGGGAATCAGAAATGCTTTGGATAGTTAAGTGGGTAGTAAAAAGGGAGTCTTCGGAAATGATTTGGTATAAAAGAGTAGAATAACAAGAATGGTTGAATTACCAAGGTTAGGGGAGGTCTTCCCCATGTTGTATATGTCATCGGAGTAGTCCGGAATTGATGTAGCTACTGGTTATATGTCAAAAGGGGGTGAATGGGGATTTAGTCTTCGTAAGGGATTCAAGATTGAGTTATGTACCTGGGGTTGGGGTAGGTGATGGTTATTGTTTTCCCTAATATGCAATATGTGTTCATATACTATCTCATAGTATTTTATGAGCTTGCATGCTTAGGAAATGAGATGACAAATGTCCAATCATCCGGTTATCAGTCATGTGAAATGAACTTTGTTTTGTTGCTTATTGGTCTATAAGTATGCTTGTGTTCATTGTTTGTTGATTGTTGGATTTGTGTGACATTCGGTTGTTTCAGGTACCACACCTGGTACAGGTTACATATTGGTTGGCTCGGGTACGATGCTTGGTACATGATACTTATCGATTGGCTCAAGTACCACACCTGGTATGGGATACATATTCGGTTGGCTCGGGTACCATGTCTGGTATGGGATACTAATGGTTGGCTCGGGTACCCTACCTGGTATAGGTGCTATATCGGTTGGATCAGGTACCACGCCTGGTACGGGTTTAGTTATGCATTATTAACTGTGTTTATCAAAGATTCTATGAGTGGACCGGATTAATTGCTAAATTTGTGATTGTGTATGTTGGTCTTTGAGAGGCAGAGTTGTTACACTTAATTGGTAGGTTGGTCCTGCGGTGGACCGGGCATTGTATGTTAACACTAGGTGATGGTATAGGGATCCTTGGTCGGTCTGGGAAGGATAAAAAGGGTATATGCTATTGTTACTTGCTCATTGTTTAAGTTGGTTGTTGAACTTGTTCCATGTAGTTGATATGTTTAGAAGGAAGACTGAGAGTCTGGAATTATATTGTTACAGGTCTAATTGTTACTTATTGTTCTTCACATGTTGGGTTCCTAAGAGGGCTGAAATTTATTAGCAGTGGACTATATTTTCGTCATTTCCAGAAAGTGCACGGACAGCCGCCACCCTTTCATAATGTTCTCGTGAAGTTGCTTACGAATCAAAGTATCAAGCCAAAAAAGCAATAAGTGGTTTTCGTTTGATAGACGGAATCAATCATACTTTCACTGTCGTGGACCGACTTTCATAAAGCACCTTTGGCAGCAACTACTATGAGGATCCAGCAGGCTGGGTGTTTGTAGAAGAAGTTAACTAGACTACAACAACAATCTCCCTCTTGGTCACCCGCAGGAAGTAAGATTCACCTGTAACCTTAAGGAATACAAAAAAGTTACCCGAAATTCCTAGCAAGGACTTTACCTGCTATTCATTCCGTCATTTTGATGTTAGAGTAATGCCAATTCTAATAACTATTAAGTGTCTCATGCTCTTCCTTTTAGTGATTATGGGTCACTTGGCGCATAGTTGGTCCCTAAAGGGTCGGGTTAGTGTGTTTAAGTAACAAAATGGTTCTTCTATGAACCAGGTCGCATGTTATTGGCATAGATAATGTCCTAGGGATACCTGTTTGGTCCGGGTTGTGTAAAAAGGATATTTGTTTCTTGTCACTATCAATTTTTAACGTTGGTTACACTTGTTACGTTCGATTGATAGGCTAAGAAAGAAACTTGTGGTCTGGTTATAATGTTGGTTGTTATTACTTGTCAAGTATTTCCCTGGGGTCATTGGGGCGGTTTTGTACTAGTAGGTGGCGGTACGACGGGTGCGGTCTATGTCACTAAGTAGTGAGGTTTACTCCGGGATGTTGAGTCACAGTGGTTGATGGGGGTAAGAGAATTGTAGTCCAGTTATGGGCATAAATGCCAGCTAATGACAAGTGTGACTTGGGGAGTCTAGGTGTGAAGGTGACTTGGGAAGTCTAGGTGACAAGGTGACTTGAGAAGTCTAATGGTTAAGGTGACTTGGGAATGTCCTAGGAGTTAGAGCATAGCGTCTCATAGTGATGGAGTTGGCAGCGGAAGGGATAGGTAGGCTTGGGTTTATATTGGGCTTCGGTTAGGTGATTGTTGAAGGGTCGAATATTGTAATTAATTGTGCATTTCCCTTGATTTCTTATATGATGGTAGGGATGGTTTTGGGTCGAATGATTATGCCTACCAGTACGTGTGATTGTACTGATTCTACTCTTGCTATACCTTTTAGGTATAGACTGGTTGCAGGGTCGGTGATGTTTCATAGGTACATGATGACGGTGATCTTTAGCAGCTTCTATTCTTGTTTCCATGGTGGAAGTTGTGTTTACTTATATTTTTGTTTTACTCCTGTAGTAGCTCTTGTACCGGCTTAGACTAGATCCTAGGGAGGGTGTTTGTATTTTAAAAGAGGTTTTTGCGCATTAAATTGTAAACGTTTTCATGTATTAGAGGAGTTATTTGTGATTTTATTTGTTTTTTTCCATTACATGATGGACTGGTGGTAAGGGTTCTCTTATCTAGGTGGATTAGAATAGGTGTCCGCAAGACCCGATAGTTGGGTCATGACACAGAGACTATTAGTCTAATAGATTGAAGTGGACGTGAGATCCATGATTTATGGTCAATATATATGGCTTGCAGATTTCACGTGACTTGATATGCTAGTGGGTGTCTATTATGTATTTGTCTGTTGACACTTGCCATGACTATAAGTAAGGGTTATTATTTGATTGTACTAGTTTTGGGTAAACCTGGGGATATGGGTGAGAGTTTAATATAATGAGGGCAATCGGTTAAAGACAAATAAAGAACTAATGTTACATGAACATTTGGGATGAGAACGAGTGAAGTATGTGGTATCACGTGACTACAATGAAAGGTCTAGACATAACTGTTAAGGCTAATTGGAACTTAGGAGGTTAAAGCAATTATGGTTAATTGTAGTGTGGTAAGTATGAGATGCAGTATTATTGATGTGCGTGAATTGTAGTCCCTGTGTAAGTATATTATTGATATCATTCATTGTATATTGACTTCTACATGTGTATTATGTAGCAAATCTTAGTCAGCCGATGATACCTACCAGTATGTGTGGTCTACTGATGCTACTCTTGCTACACCTCTTTGGGTGTAGATGTGTGACAGGTTGACTGCACTTTCAGTGCTTGGATTGAAGAGTCTCCACCAGCAACTTCCGCATTCTATTTAGCAGAACGAAAGTTGTGTCCTGTATATTTCTTGTCATATTCTTTAACTTATAAACTCTTGCATAAGTCTACACCAAGTCTTCAGAATGTTTGTATAAAGTTTTTCAAACGATTGTATATGTTTAAGTTGTACTTAAAAATTATGATTTGGGATTTCCTACAAATATTGATATATTTAATGTTTTAAAAGGGCTTCCGCTTAATCATGTTAGATAAATAAGGGGTTTCTCCTATCGAGTTAAAATCAAGTAGGTGCCTGCACAACCTACCATAATTTGGTCGTGACGGTTATAATTTTAAAATAAATACAAAAGATAAATTATATGGTATAGATAGAAAAATAGGAAGAGGATGAGGAGGAAAAAGAGAAGAAGGAAAAGTGCAAATGCACAGCTGGATTGTGAAGATAAAAGGCCAAAATTTCGAGCTCTAGTCACAAGATGAGAATTCTCTCACTTTACCAAATGATCCTAGGAATTTTCATGTCTCTAGGTGTCATCATTTTATATATGGCCATTTTAAAATTAAATATATATATATATATGTGTGTGTGTGTGTGTGTAAAGGCAAACCCTCTAATTAAATAACTTGTTAAGATAATATTGATCTAGCCTTTGCGTATAAAATAATCACGAACCCATTAATTTAACTTTCAGATCTGACTCTTCTATATATTATTGAGTTAAATGCTTGAATATTTTTCTTTATGTAATGATGACATTCTAACATTTTCATTTTCCTTGAACTGTTAGAGCTTGCCTGTAGCGGCCCCAAGTCATTTATGACTTGCTGAGACTGAGGGTTCAGTGCCCGGGCCATTTGTTTGGTCTTTATGGCTGATTCACTATTTTAGAGCTTAAACTTAGGAAATCATTGACTTCGGCCAACATTTTTGGTAAACATGCTCGGAATTGAATTTTGACAGTTTCATTAGCTCTAGAGCATGGATTTTGTGTCTAGTTGGACCCTTGGTTGGGGTTTGGGTGATTTTGGTTTGGTCCTATCTTGATTTTTGTGATTTTTCTCCAATTGAACTTGGAAGTTTGACTTTAGTCAATATTCGGAGAAGTCGGCCTCGGATGGAAATATTGTCAGCTTTGTTAGCTCTGGAATGTCGACTTTTGGTTCGG
The DNA here is from genome assembly GCA_003996215.1 of Jaltomata sinuosa. NCBI lineage: Eukaryota > Viridiplantae > Streptophyta > Magnoliopsida > Solanales > Solanaceae > Jaltomata > Jaltomata sinuosa. The sequence continues at coordinate 2,370 of QJPP01003272.1, read as the reverse complement.
GACTCATTTTTAACCCTTAGATTCCATTTTGGTTAAGGTTAGTGTTGTTGCAGGTGCAGGTTTCAGTCCTTAATCGTGACCACGAGGGAGGCCACGTGATTGTGATGGTCTATCTCTTTGGGCATCACCACCGCGAGGTTCCCTTCACGCGACCGCGATAAAGGGCCTGTGGACCCCTTGCCTTTTGTTTTTCACAATCGCGAGGTTCATTTTTTGCCACTGCGATGCAGCCCCTGCCCCTTTTTTCCTCGTGACCGCGTGTCCAAACTATTGCAATCGCGATGGTCAAGCTAGCGTCATCATCACGACCACATGGAGTCCCTTCGCGATCACGAAGACGGACCCCTGGAAGTATATAAATCTTTCCCTTCATTTTCTTCACCCTATAACTGAATTTCCACAATTTTCATTAAAATCCTAGCTCCATTCTTCAACTCTTATCATCCCAAAGCTTGGAGGGGGATATATTTCTGGTCCGTTGTCATTTCTGGACTCTAATTTTGTAAGTTTCCTTTGGTAATTTAGTAGCTTTTCCATTTGTTTTCACTCTTGACTCTTAAGAATTGTGGGCTATTTTGGAGTTCATCCGGTGATCTATTTTGCTCAATTTTGATGCATGTGTTCCTGGAAAGGTCGGGAACATCGTGGCCATTTTCATTTCCAATTTTGGTTTGTAGGGCCCATGGGCTCGCTTATGACCCAGATTTCAACTCGTCTAAACATTAAGCAATATGGGTATGGTTAGCTTCATTTTAATGCATAGACTATGTTTGTGATAGTTTGACTGCTGTTTGGAGTTTCTCAGATCAGTTCACGCTTGGAAAACATCATTCCAACATTTTTTCATTAGACAACAGGTAGGTTACAATTTTCTCTACATAGACTCTGCGTATATAGGCTATAACTGTACTATTTACCATCCTTGGGTTGGGTTTATTAGTTTGGCACCCTAGACCTTGTCTGCTTTCTTTCGGTCCATCTTATTTCATACATTTCATTGTAGTAATCGATTAAGTGTGTAGTATTACCCCTTGTGGCCTCATGAGGCCTTGTAATTTCCTTTGGACCATAAATGGTGGGTTATTTGGGAATGTCAACGAGTCGAGGACATCGGATTACATTATTGGAATTGGTTATCTATGTTGTAGAGCAATTTGAGACTGTGCAGGGCCGATAGATTGATTGTGAGCCATTGGGTTACTGATTGTATTTGGAATACCATCATCATTCATATAGAGAGTTTATCTGCATTATTTACTGCTACTTTGGCTGCGAGCCTACTATAACTATTTTCTAAACCTTGCATGGCCCTATTGGCCCATTTTTAGTATAAATGATTATAAAAAGGAATTTGAAATGGATTCTTATGGATCTTCTTGGAGTAAAAGAGGTATCATGATGATTTTATCACTGATTTTTCACACTACACTAGACTCGGTCATGCCGAGTGCTAGACTTGTTATACTACTGATTTAGACCCGATTATGCTCTGGGCACCCTTATTGGGGTTTTGAGACTTGGCTTACTGATTTAGACCTGGATAGACTACGGGCACTCTCTTTGAGATTTTGATCACTGGTTTAGACCCGGATACACTTAAGTCAAATAGCTCAGCTCGTTTGTGTTTGCGGGACCCCAAATTTGTTTTTAAGGGTCCGTCGGAGAAAATTCATGTTGGGATTTTGTTGTTGGCAGCTGGTTTGTCATGGCACAAGCAGGCCATCACCTACGCGGAGTCATGGACACCTACGTGCAGAAGCACCAGCCGCCCCCTTTGTTTTGACCTTAACCTAGGTAGCCGGCAAGCCTCATTTGTGTGCCCACGTGCGCGTTGGCCGGTTGGCATACACGCTAGGCAAGCAGCTTGCCTAGCCTTCCCGTGCGTAGGCGTCCACCCATGTTTGCATGATTGCATAGGCAGCGCCTGACCATTTTCGCGCAGGGCATAGCTGATAACGCTCAAACTACACCTCAATTTAAGAAGCGTATGCGATCGTTGTCAAATATATAACCCAACAAGGTTGGGGTCGAATCCCACAGAGAATATGGTGATGATCAAGACTTTAGTGAAGTATGTGACTAGTCGTCAATCGTTTCCAGTAAATAAAAGGGGGGGGGGTTTGTAATCAAATTGTAAACAAAACAATAATAAACGTAGGAGTTTAAATCAGTATGAGAGGATGAACTAGGGATGTGTTTACCATGGCGTTGTAACAATGTCGATTCTAGGCTTAACCGGGTTCTTTCTATATGCTTGTCACGATGTGATTGCGTCAATTGTATCGTCTAAACGTCTCTCGACCAAATAAACAAATTTCCTTTTATCTTCTCTCGATATCAAAAAGATGTGCTTTTTAGCTCTCAATCCTA